>SRMA01023983.1:0-223780 GCA_007224835.1 Danionella cerebrum
TTTTTTGTTTTTCATTTTTGGAACCAAACTCCTCATATATTGTTTCACTCCTACTATTTGACATTGTGCTTTTCATATCTCTCAGTTGTTTGTTCTTAAAACTTGTCCAAAAGTATGTTAGGGGCTATGGCTAACAATGGGCAAATTTAAATGGTATCCATCAGACCCCCTATAAGTTCTTACAGATAGAACTTGAGGAGAACAAAAAACAGCTAAACACATAGAAGGAGATGAAACTTACACCCCACGCCACTTCACATTTGACAAAGAAAAAAAACTGACTTCATCCAAGACTGTTCTGGGAAATAGAACATGAAAATCTAAGCAGTATCAAATTATTCTCAAAGTATTATTCTTCCAAATATGATTATACTGGAACGATTTGGTGGATATTTGACATTTGAAATGCCATTATACATCAAATTTCCTCAAATTATCCGTTAAAACTCCATTTACATCACAAGTTGGCACCTCAAAATATCAGTATCCCTTTTCAACCCTGAATATTGAAATGGCTTTAAAATCAGCCTATTTTTATGCTGTAGAATCTCACTTTGTGTCCAGTGGTTGTTCAGATAAGGAAAGTTTGAAGCCTAACAGTGTTGTGAGGCATTCGGGAATCTATGCAATGCTCTGGGGGAGAAAAAAAAAAAAACCCTTTCCAGACTTTTTTTCCAGAGCCACTCAGAGTGATCAATAATAATTCCATTAGGAAAATGTTAAAACCGTGGGACACTGGCAACCGTCTGCTTCATTGCCAAGCATTTGTCTTACCTCTGTATATTTAGGAAATCCATATTGTATCAAAATTCTGTTGCCATTCTCTGGATTTGTGGTTGAGGAGGGGTAAAGATAAATTGGATGGAGAGGGAATAATAGAAGGCTCCAGGTTTGCTTGCAGACATTGTTAGTCCAAAGATCAGAGGAGATCACACAAGGTGTTCACGCCAGGGAGAAACATGCTGATGCTGCAGTTTCTTATTGAGTAAAAAGAAAGAAAGGAAACTTGTCTTTCCCCGGAAACATAATCGGGTCAGAAATAAAGGTTGCACTGTCAGTCTGGATCAGAGAGAACACAAGAGACACAACAGAGCTCCTCTTCTGCAACAATCTGCTGCCTTCAGGGAGATCCGCAGCAGCACATCAGCACATCGTCCGTATGATCTCTCCCTCTATGTTTGTGGAGAAGCAGTGTTATAGTCTATGTGTGGATGTGTTTGATTCTGCATTTTATGTCGACTCAACACAAATCCTGAATTTGTTGCAAGCGAAATAAAAAATGCTTACATGCAGCTTAAAAACGATGAAATCCACAAAACATGAATGCTAGGGGTGTAACGATACGCTAAAATCGTATTCAGTTCGGTACAGTGTCTTGGAGAGCTCGGTTCGGTTCATTCGGTTCGGTACAAAACAATAAGAACTTACATAATCTTTATTTTTAAAAGCTGCCAATACACAATAAAATTCTTGCATAAAATAAATAAAAGTGACACTTTTGGGTGATATTTTAAATAAATTGCACTCTTTATAAAGAAAAACACATTTTATTAAATAAAAAATGAAATACTGCAACTAGTTAGGATAGATAGGATAGATTAACCTCTCCACATTTTCTGAAGAGAGCACAGATCTGGTTGCAGTGACAATATCTCCAGCAGTAGAAAATGTTGATGTGTTGCCTGCCCGATCTCCGTGGAAAAATGTCGGCATACAACTTTAAATTTATCCACTCGTCTATCCCGTTATGTATTTTAACAGAGAAGCCAAAGTGTTCCCAAACAGGAGACCGTAGTGAGGTGAGAGGGTCTTCAAGCTCTGGCTTCCCTTTCACTTTTGCCATGTAATTTTCCTACTCGCGCTCGTCACTCAATAGCGTCCGTGCGGAAACTCACCTAGGAAAATTGTTCCGCTGCGCTTAATATCGCGCTAATATTAGATTTCTATTATTTAATAAAAATACCGAATACCGAAACGGTTCAATACATACCGTGAACCGTTACACCCCTAATGAATGCATATGTATTTTATAATTAAAATATGCAATTTAGAATTATATAATTATAAATGATGTATTTTAATGATATTGTGTAATTCTAATATATTAATAATTAAAATATCAAATTATTATTTTTACATGATTTATAGAGCTGTTTGTGTGCGTACAGTAAAGTAGCTTGCATAATAATTTAGATTTTAAGGTAAAAAAAAACACTAAGGTAACTTAAAACACTTTTTACACACAGATCATAGCCTGTGTACTATTAAACTACTGGAAAAAAAATTGGACTTTTCAAAATCTCACCAATCTAGTCAGCAATATTTATTCAGTGCTACGATTGGCAAATAGTTTTGAATATTCATAATTACCTTATCTTATATGAGACTGACAGAGTCTGACTAAAATGGTAACAAACTGAAGATTTGATTCTCTCGGTTCAGCTTGCAGTCAATTTTTAGAAGCAGATTTGTTTGTCAGGATTTTTGTTAATAAATGAGTGAGATACACCTGGGGGCGGAGCTAAAAACCAATCACTGACACAATTTCAAATAAATATATCAAGCATTTTGGGTTTTTCATACTGTGAAGGGATGAAGAAGTTCTTGGTTTTTCTGTTGACAATACTTTTAATGACTGCAGATAAAATGTGAGTATTTTTTTTTTTGATAGAAAGTCAGCATGGCAGATCTGAGATCAGCTCTGATCAGTTCAGTAAACCTGCAATCATTATCTCATTCAGAGCATACTCGACCAATACAGGGATCCGTCATCTACTGGCACAGAAATCTGGGGCTTGTTTGTTCTTTCTATTTCTCTCTCTCCCTGTGTAGATAATAGATAAGCAGTGTTTGTTGTGTGAGAGAAAGAGGCCGAAGAGGATTGTGGTGAACTGGGCTTGATTCAGACATTCTTTGGCACTGGTCTGGGTTTGCTTGGTTGGGCTGGAGTGGAACTCAGAGGTTTTCTTATGGGAAAAAAAAAAATCATTTGATTTAAAAATGAGCTTTCATATGTAGAAAAGTTTTTGGTTAAGAAAGTACCCAGTGGACTCTCCAGAGATGAGCTATATGTCATGGTTTGGATTAGAACAATCAGAATGGAGCCTTGAGTTTCAATTCTCTTGAGCTTCAGTTTTGTTTCAGTTGAATATTGTATTCATCAGGCATTATATACGAAGGTTCCAAACCTTTATTAAGAGCGTCTGTTTTAACCTAAAACACTCGGTATTTTGAGGCATCTTTTGTCCTGTACATAATCTTAAAAAGTCAGTTCCTTGAAATGAAAGGCAGAAAAACTAGAGACTGTAGGATTTGCGCAGATTAATGACTAAAAGTACCGTTATTTGTAGTCAGGCGAGTGCTCAGAAGCGGAACATGATTAAATCCAATTTAGTTTTGTTTCGTTTCCCGTCACACCGACCACATTGCAATTTCACAACAATCTTCATGTTTTTTTTCACACAGCAGAGCATATTTCCACCTCTCACACAATTCCCCCACACTTATATAAAGCGAGTGTAGCCATGTTTGAGTTTGACGAATGGAGAGGCGTGAAATGGTGTAAACGGAGATGAGGAAAAAGCACACAGTGTAAGTCAACAGCAGCCGGCGTTCCATAATCCAAGAGCATGCTCCATTTGATGACAAATGTGCTCTTTTCTTATCTCGCCGGGCTATATGTGTCTTCTCCAAAAGTGTGGGATATAGAAGGAGAAGATGAGAAAGTGTGACGTGAAGCTTTGGGCCGTGGAAGTGTGCTATCAGAATGCATCAGATCTCACAGCCCTGGCCTTTGCTTGACTTGAGCTCATGTAGATCACTTTAAATGCCCTGGAATTGAGTGTTTGGGGGCCTTTGGCTCTTTGAAAGGGCAATGCACCATCCAAGGGGTCAAGGTGCCTAAGCAAGCGTATAGCCACCGGTTCAATCACTCGGATGATGTAGATGCTCTGAACACATTTGACACGTTTAAGTTCAGTGCTTTCTTTTTTACCCCTCAGTTGTTAAATGTATGGATTAAAAAAATTAACAAATCTCTATGAACAAAAAAACGATGTACTCTCTAATGGAGGAAACGGAGCAGCATTTTACTTTTTACCAGACACAAAAAATAAGGTCGAAAAATTAAGGTTGCATCAAGGGAGTGATTACAAAAATTGTACTGGGCTGGAAAACTAAGATATGCATTAATTTCTATGGCCTTAACACCACATAATAAATACATAGCTCATAGATATTGCCACAATTTCAGGCACCTTAGATGACACCTAAGCTCTTGAGAGTAATTGGCGGGATCTAGTCTTGCAACATTTCAGACAACAATCTGAGAATGGCTCACCATTTTAAAAATAAAATGTGAGCAACAAAAAAAGTTTTGATTTTGAACATTGCAGGTCATTAATAAGATAAGTTTCTTTTCACACTGTGACAAGAAATGGGATTTTCTCCTGAGATACTTCTAAATGCCACCAGATACTGTGAATGACATGGTACCTGGATGTCATAGAGTGAGTGGCAAAAAGTCTTTTCATGAGCTCAAAATGGGTTGAACCAATTTTTCCAAAACCTACCACAGCTGAGGCACAGAGTTCATCATGTTCTCTCGTACCTTTAACCAATAGCCCAATAGCACGGCCTTGACGCAGTGATTGGCGTAAGGTTGGCGTGGTCACCCTGGATTGCATTTTATGCATGGCGTCATGATGGAAATGCAATCTTCTGTTAGTTTAAATGCATTTAGAAAAGCAGCTGAATGATCATTTTACTACTAATTCTGCTTGAATACATAGCAAATCAATTTGGGATTTTAATTTCACTATATATAATGCATTAAAATAGTATGCATTATATATAGTACACAGGCAAGTGTACATTATTCATTTTCAATTTACTTTCGCACCAAATGCTGCAGATGTTTGGGAAATGTAAAATACTGCATCATCATTTTGAATTTTGCATTGTTGTTTTGCAAAACACATTGTCAATTGAAAATTGCTACAGAGAAGATTCCATACATTACTTGTCACTTAACAATTTAAATTGGACAAAAAGTGTTTTTGCTTAAAAAAGAACCAGGTGTTAAATGCATCAACTCTCGGTCTCAATGTTTGGTTGAAAGAACATGAAGTAATTGTTTAGAATTTATTGCTATTGACCGTATCATTTTGTGATGTTTGTAGGACTTTGTCACAGTTGCATATCTTTTTTGGTGATGATAATAATACAAGGCAGTAATGGAACATTAAAAACAGAAAGCCTTGCCTAACAGCTTTTCTAATAAAAATGGTGATAAAATTTGTATATACCTGTTCACATACAACCAGAATGTCCACAGATGTCTCTGGCCATTTCCTTTTCAATGTTGATGCTTGTATATGGTTTTAAAACTTTTGTTTTAAATTTGATCACTTAATAAGTCATGGGCATCACAGTCAAGTTCAATTCTTTTTGGAATTGCATGGATTTATCAGAATAACTCATTGTTTGTCACTTTTATGTATTAAACACAGCCATTTTACTGCTTGTTTCGACACTCAGTCTCAGTGAAGGGGACATGGTCAAGGCTGGGAAAATTCAGAGTATTTTTAGAACTGCTATGTGATTAAGAATAACCTTGGTAAATAGGATAACTATCTTTAGCTTGTCGACATCTTTGTATATGTTGAATCTCCACAAACTAAACGAAAGATTCAGGGCAAGGAATGATTGGCCTATCACCACAAGACTATGTGAGTTTTTTTGTTGTTGTTTTTGTGTCTTTGAAACGGCACCATCCAAGAGCAGATCTTGCTGTAGAAGTCTGATTGACCATAACGTGAACGTATCTTTTCTGGGAAGCAGTATCAGGGGTATATATTGCATAATGTTTTACACCTGTACAGTAGACGCTTTGCCAGTTCATTTCTGGAGAGTCCTAAAAAGCACAAGATCTATTTTTCCTTGTATGCAGTTCAAGAAGCCCACAAAGAAAGATTTAGCACCAGGGAGCTTTTTCACAGCCTGTGATGACACATTTCCACAGTTATTAATATCATAAATCTAGTTGTTTATATCCTCAGTAAAAAAAGTGTGTGGTTACCGTTGCACTGAAGCACATGTTGATGTTTTTTTTTTATTTTTTATGGAGTCAAGCCTTTGTTTGTATTTTTTGTACTTTACAAAGTGAAACAAAGACATTGTATAGAACTGTTTATGGTGCACAGAGATACTGATAACTACATTCTGATGTCACATAATCTCGGCTAATATATGTTTCAATTCAGCTGTCCAGTGTGTTTCAAATGGCGACCCCAACACACTTTCAGATGCAGTTAGTAGTTAGTTTCCCAAATTGTGTACCACTATGCAAATTCAGCAGCCAAACACACCCCACATTGCATTTTCACTCTCTGCATCAGCCATTAAAACTCCCTTGACAGTCAACCTGTACTCTGGTCCCATCTTGAGCTCCAGCAGCTGCTCCGGGCGCAGAGATGCCCTTCAGAAAGGATTCGGTCAGCAGGAGCAAAGATCAGTGCTGTCAGAGTGAGAGAGAGAAAGAGAGATAGTAATGGCTGCTCTCCCCGAGGGGATGTCAGAGGCTGGAGGAAGAGAAATGCTTTTAAAAGAATCGTTCACTCAATTATGAATATTATCATCTTATACACTTTATCCTAAATCTTTTTCTGTTTTTAAAGAAACAAGATATCTGGAAGATCCATTGAGCTGTCTGTTGCTGAAGAAATGGGTGGAGTTTTTTGTTTGGGAGGTTGGGAGAAGCTTTTCAGCTCAGGGTCACACCAAAGTTTTATTATCAACTCATAAAAAAGGCTGCTGATGCCTCATTGAATAACACAATGGAGAATTTTTACTTTAATAAGAAAGGAAACATGATTGTCTTTTATGTTTTTTTCAGTTGTTAGCTATCAGGGTGTTTTCAAGGTCTATATTCACTATATATTCTAAGATGTTTTCATTAAAATGGTGTCATAACAGTCTGTTCTCTTCACTTTATTTTGGCTGCTCGGGCCACACAGGTTATTTGAATTACGATTTGCTTTCAAATTATCTTAATTTTTTCATTACATTACACAGTAATTTCACAACAATCCTGAAATTGTCGAAATCTAGTAGTAAGTAGTAAATTTTGTAATTTTTACTGCAAAAATCAAAACAAATTGAGAACGAACACTTTTATGTTTAACAAAACTCAAAACTGCTGAGACAAAAAAAAAGGTTAAAACAATGTGAAAAGTGTGTTTAAAAAATCTAGGAGAACCTCTCCCAAATCTTTTTTACTGTTCCAAGCATTTTTTTGGTGCCAAAACAAAAACACAGGGCGTAACACAGGTATTGTACTTCCAAGCGTTAACCCTTCTTTTCACCACTAGATGGCACAGATTTGGGGTCTGTAAAAAGAAACTGAAAGGCGATTGCACATTTTCTCACAAATTTAACCTTTTTGAAACTTACACACTGGGTTGCGTCCTTCCTACTTAATTCAAAACAGCCGATGTGATTGGCACATGCGCTGGTGCATACAGAGACTTCTAAGGGTTAAGCTTCAACATGCTGCTGTTCTGCAGTAAGTACTACATGAAAGAGCCAAAAGTGTCTGGCTTGAGACTTTCACTGGCACTGACAAGCACTCTACTACTATTGGACCACTCTGACTGGCACTGACTACCGCTTTCCTACTATTGGACTTACTTATGTGACTGGCCCTCTATTGGATGGCACATAACACATGACTCCATCCATTTCTGAAGCACAGTGTGGACACCGCACATTTAAAAGTCTGTCAATAGAGATTAAAATAAATGTTCAAAATAAAGAAATATTGTGCCATAATCTTTTCCCTTAATGTATATTGTTGTTTATAATATGAACATGTTCCTTGTGATTGAAACTGTGGTCCTAAATATTAAAATATAAAACTGTTCAGCGTAAAGAATTATTGAACTTGAACCTTTTTTAAATGATCAATACCTGTTATGAATCTTGTCAAATTAGTTTTAACTTTTTAGCAGAATTAATTGTCAATGTAACATAATAACAAACAGAAACTGAACTACGCAATTTTGAATTAGTTGTTTGTACCCAGATTCTTTTATTAACGTGTTTGCGGTAGAGCGAAGGTACGAAGGTGTCATGTGCTGTCCAATAGTCAGAGAGTGCCAGTCGAGTCACGTGTTAGAAGTCATGTGGTAGATGCACAGCCAGACCCTTCGCAAAAGAGCTGGAGCTCATCCCACATTTTCATAGCTACTTAATTTTTTTTCATAGCGACAAAGGAAACAGGAAATATATAGCCACCACAAATCCTCTCTTTTCCTTTCCCTATGATCAGCCACCTTCAGTATAAACTGCTTGACATCCATGATTTTTTTTCTATGTGTTCTTTCATTTATTCTCTGTTGACAACTTCTTCTTTCCGGGCTACCCATATATGCGGAGTGGATCTGTTGTACCTCAAGCACCATCTTCAGGCAGGGAGAGTCATTGCATCAATTTTTCTTTATGTTTTTCTGATGTATTGGGTTTTGCACCGACTTTCTGTGTTTGTTGTTTAAAATTATATTCATTATATTGTGAAATAGCTGTATGTATTGCGTTTATGTAAAGTAATGATGATTTGTGTAACTGTGGTCGTTATGGCCCACCCCTGTTTTTAATTAGATAAGACACTTTGAAATATTTCTTGGATAAAAAAATATTTCTGATTATATTCCTTGTCTTAAACAGAGGTGCCCCTTCCAAGCATAATTTGGTCACTGGAGTCAATGAAAGCCTTGCGTGCAAACCCCTGGTGGATGAGATAAGAGCTTATTTCCCATGATGCCTTTTGCACGACTGCAAGATCCAAGTAAAGATGTGTCCTCTTTAATGACTAACCATCTGCCTGAATTCTCCCCAGACCCTAAAACACTTCTCATGAAACACTAATGCAACGAACAGTCATTCTCCTGCTACTGTTATTACTCCGTGGGGTTTGTGCTGTATAGCCATGAAAAATCTGTTCCCCTTTCTTCTCCAACTATCATCATTCAAGCTCCAATTCACCTTCTCCGATGCACCCCTTTCCTAACCTCAATACCTATCAAATAGCAAGGATCTTAAGAAATGGAACATCACCGCATTGTTGCTACCTGCTCGGAAATAATGTGGGACAAACGTAGTGAACTTCTAAAATGTGTTTGTGTATTCGGCTTAAATGGAACCTTAAGCTTTTGGAATTGAATGCCATAAATGGTTTACATTTTTAAACCTTTAATTCCAAAGCACATTTGTGGCTCTCTTTGCTTGCAGAAATGTTTATAGAGGCATTTTGTTGTACCCCTCATGAATGCACTAAGTAAAGAGTTTCATTTAAAATTGGGCTAAACAGTCATGTCTATTACCCTGTCCACTTGAGAGTGGCAGAATTCCTCTGTGGAGAAGCAAAATAATATGAAATGTGCCTAACCGTGTCAAGCTGAGGCAGAACACACAGTGGAAATGCAGCGTAATGCATCAACACCGGCTCATTTTTCCTGCCGCTGTTATTACTCCGTAGGGTTTGTTCTGTGTAACGATGAAAAATCTGCCTGCTTTTACCCCATCTGCGCTTCATCCTCCAGTATATCTGAGAATGCGCTTGATTCTCTTGTGATCAATAACTCTGGAGGGGTTTAATTGGCCATCAGTCAACGGTAGAGGAGAGTTAAACATGGAGGCGCTCCATTGCTGCTGAATGAACAGGTCCTCCAGGTACTTAAAGACCTCTGTGCTCTCCATGCTCATCTCCGTAACGAGATTTGGGATTCTGAGCTTTTCTTTATATGGTTGATTTTTCATAAATTTATTTCATAAATTTACCTTTGAGTGCATTGTCTTAATGTTGTTTCCTCAAAACATATTTTTCCTCTGAGTCATACGTCTCATTTTTAGCACTCATTAAAACATTGTTCATTTGTGCCTGATTTCATTCGGGTTCTGAGGTGATCAAGACTTGTCTCTAGGCCATATTTTTAAGCTCATGGACTCATCTTCAACACAGTTTTACTCTGTCCTGTTTCAAGAGACCTAGAAACAGAATGTTTGGCACCACGAGGCCAGATCAACCCCATCTCAAAGTGCCGACCGTGTGATAATGATGAGATGATAGCAGCGATATCCGCCACTGATATGTCAAACAAAATGTATGATCATTCAAATAATCATTCATTCACATGAAAAGGACAAAAAGAAATGGACAAATACAAAAATACTAGGATACCACAAAAATGTAAGTAGACACACAGTCTCATCCAGTCTGAAAATTTCAAATCACCGGATGCATAATTTCATTCAGGGATGAAATAAGTCAGCATCACAAATGTTCTAAACCACAAAAGTCTGTACAGTTGAAAAATAATCCATCCAAAGTCCAGGAAAGAATGATCTGAATGTGCAATTGTTCCCACCTCAAGGGAAGACATTGTAGCATTGACTGAACCGGTCCGCGATTGTTCTATAATCCAGATTCGTGGGAGGCTCGCCGTCAAACTTACCATAAAGTAAAATTACAGTCCAGGTGATTAAAACCTGCTCTCTTCTATGGTTCACCCATGGGTCATTGTTTATCCTGACCTAAATGTGACGTTAAACAAATAAAGTTTTAAATTCAATACACAAATGGAAACAAATCAAACACATCATTGAAGCATAATATTCAATAAACTCAAAGTCAACAAACAAATATACAAATGAACAAACCAGCATAGCCATGCACAAGCTGTAGAGGGATTGGTAAGCTACTTAGCAATTAAAGCTCAACAAACAGCTGTAGCAGAAAATGCACATAAATGAATAAATGATTAGGAGATTAACAGTAGTTTTCACGCTTTCTGAACTTTAAACGTGTCTTAAGCACGGTGCAGATACTGCTCATTGCTTATGCCCAGCTGTTCCATTACCTGGACTTCCTGCTAAAGCCAGGGGCAGTACACCAACATAAGACTTATTCCAAATTCAGAACAGTCTGATATTAACAGAAATTAACTGATATAATCCAGAAAATTAACTAAGGATTCCGATTAAATAAAGGAAATAAGCAATTTAACAAAATCATACAAAAATCTTTTAATGAACAAATAAACCTTAATGCTATATTAACATGTGTAAAAGTGTAATTTTCACATGTGCTACAATTTATAGAAGTAGTCTTGAAAGTTCCTTTTTTGGCCATAAATTTGGTCTCATCCCCCATTGGTCTCCTCTTTGGATACTAAGGAGCAATGTAAACATTTTACTGTAACCACAAAATGTTATTTTATCACATTTGGGCATTAATAATTTGTTGTTTGGTCTTATAAGTATTGATCTAGTTTGTGTTTCCCTGTACATTTTTCTTCTGCTCTGAGCCATAAACCTATTTTACTTTATTTGTAAAATTTTTATTTGTAAGATTTTTTTTATCATGCCGCTATTTATGAATTTTTCATTATACTTGTATACACATTTCCTTTTAATCATTAAAATGGTTTTACTTCAGTAAGTTTCTTCATACACACGCTCTGGTGTTTTTTTTATTTTCTTCTACATATTTTGCTGTCAAGTTGACCCAGACCTTCTCAACAGATAAAACGGATTTACTTGAAAAAAGAAGCTTTTGCTATTCAGAACAACAAAATTGATTCCATTGTCCATTTCAATCATTGTTCTCTTTTGTATTTAAACAGTATAAAAGTGTTTGTAAACATTCATTATTGGGTGGTGTGTCTCTTTAAGTTCATTGGGTTGATCTGAGAGCACTGTTATTAGCATGCGCCTCACAGCACATGAAGGTTTGCACCAGGGAATGTCGTCTTGACTACAGGCCTGATGCAGATTGAACTCTCAGCCAGCCCATAATCAAAGTGTAGGAGGGGATTCCTTCTGAAACTCAAGCCATCATTAGAATAAACTAATGATGGGTTGAGTTTCAGAAGAATAAGAATTCTGGTACTTTTATTTACTAAAAATATAATCATGGGTTTCACCTTTTTTAATATAATGTGTGTTAGATAGAGTACAATTCAGATATTGTACAGTTTTTGCTTATTTTGTTAGTTTGACATAAATTATGTTTCATAATGAATTAACAAATTTTAATAAATAATTAATACATTTTCATTTAATTTCAATGTTTTGCTAAATTATGTGACTTCTTTATTTATTGTTATTAAATTCTTTTTTTCTGCTTTTAAATTTAAAAAAGCATAAAAAATGAAACATTAAAAGTTTTTTTTAATTTCTTAGAAAGTTTGTTTACAATAAACTTTCAATTTTAGCTGTTTTAAAGTTTATTTGTTTATTGTTTTTTTTTTTAAATTATGTTGTGGCCTCATTTTTTATTTACTTTATTAAAACAATTATTCATGCTTTGCTATTTTGTTCATATGACGTTCTGTATTTAATAATGTTGTGCATGCTGAGAGAATTTGTGATAGACACGTTGCCACAGTAACCACTTCCTAAGGTGTTAGGTTCTTCCTCCTGTTACTTTTATTTTGTCATTTTCTCAGTCTTTTATTTTGTTAACTTTCTCCTGTTCCTGCCTGCTCCTCCTCTTTGTCTGTGTCTCCACCTTCTTGTACCTTATATTCTGGCCCCTTCTCCTGTGTGTCTTCATTCTGTGTCATTGTTAATTGCCCTCATGTGCCCCACCTGCTCCTCATGTCTGGTTCGTCATTCCCTCATTTGCCTTCTACCTTTTTAAGCTCCTTGCTCCCTGTTCCATGGGCGGGTTCATTATTATTAATATTGTTCTGTGTCTGGTAAGCCTGTTCTCTTCATCTATCTCTGCTCAGTCCTTTGAAGAGTTTATATATATTTTTTGTATTTGCTCCCCAGCAACCGGCTGGCTAACAATCGTTGATTGTCTTTTCAGTTAATGTTTTTCCTGTTTTGTTTTCTGAGTTAGTTTAGTTTTCTTCAGTATATTTATGTAAGGTTTTGCCCTACCACGGGTGTTTGTGTTTATTTGTTTATTTTTATTTATTAAAAGTGAGTTGATCCCATCTTGTGTGTGCATTTGAGTTCGTTTAACCCCTCCCTTACCATCATGGAGGGTTGCCCCTAACAGAATGAACCCGCCATTCTGAAGAACTCAGCACACACTATATTTTTTTTCACAAGTATGGGTCACTCTCGTCGACGCAAGCCACGGCCCCCCTCTTCAGCTCCCTGCCGTGTGGTGCCGGTTAACCCTGATGTCTCCAGTCTCAAACAAGCTGGTCGCCCCTTAGGAATATATGCAGCCTCCCTGCTCCTCGCCCTGAATGATCATGGATTAGAGGAGCATGAAGTCATCCGGCTATTCTGTTCTGGTCTGGATTATCCTGTCTCAGCAAATATTTTTCTTGAGGATGGTGACTATTCTATTTGGGATACTATCAGGTCTGTGATGAATGTGATGGAGGGACCCGATTCTTTTGAGAGGGCCTTTGGTCACATCTACTACATACGCCACCCGGTTGAGCCAGCTGATCTCTCACCTCCAGTTGCTCTGAGTGAGACCGCCTCTTCTTGCGTCAAATTTCCTTCTACCGCTGGGTTCTCCACTCCGTCCCAACACAGGCTGAGTGAGGATCCAGTGAGCCACTCCCCGTCAGCCCACAGTACCCTCCACTTCAACGATGATCCTTTGTCTGTGAACCCTTTGTCCAGTTACCCCGTCTGTAACAAAGTTTCCTGTTGTCCAGAACCACCTCTGCCTGCCAAGTCATCCGTTTTTGGTCACCCCGCATCGGTCCCCAGCAACGCTGCCCCTGCCTGGATTCTCAGGCTGGTGGAAGAAGAAGTCAGAGCCGGAAGATTTTCCTCCCTGGGTTTGGCCACGCCCACCAGTCAGCGCTCTGTTGCCTTGCCCGATGTTGTGCCTGCTGACCCCTGTGATGACACTGCGCTCCAGGAGAACCCTGGAACGGTGGAGGATTCTGTATGGCTCAAGTCCTCTAGGTCTAGCCCTGTGTGCCCCCTGGATTCTGTTACCCCTGAATCTTGTCTGTTTGGAATTGGTCTTGTTCCCTTTGAAGTGGTCCCTGTCCATGCTGTTGTGTCTGCTGTTCCGGCGCAAACTAGAGGAGTGGAATCTGCTGCACAGTCACTGGACGGAGATTTCTCCAGTGCACTTGCCTGCCAGCAGCTTTGTGAGGGTTCCCAGTCGACATGTCCCTGCGCTGCCCCTCACGTTTTTGTTGAGAGAATAATTTTTGGGCATTATGTAGTTTTTTGCCTTTTTGTTTTTGTGAGACTTTCATTTGGTTTATTGTGCTATTTTTTTAAGTTTATTGGCACCTATCGTCGAGCCCTGTTGGCCCTTCCTGCTCCCCTTGTCCGTCATGCCCTTTGTTCGCCCCCTATGCGCTTGAGCATCTGTGCTCCCAGGACACTGTTAGCATTACCAGCTCCCCCCGAGCGTCGTGCCCTGTGCTCGCCCCCAATGCGTTTGGGCATCTGTGCTCCCAGAACACTTTTAGCTTTGCCTGCTCCTCCTGAGCGCCTTTCCCTTTGCTCGCCTCCATTGCGCCCTCTCCAGTGTGTTCCTGAGGTGCTGCTGTCCAGCCTGATGGGGATTAACTGTGCCCTGGTTCAAGTTCTGTCTCCAGCTTGGCCTCCTGGGAACCTAGCACCTGCAGCAGAAGTCACCTCTGCTCCTCTCCTTGCCCCTGCTCAGTATGGTCGGAGCCTCTGTGCCAAGGTCGGCACCACCAAGTTTGGACTCAAGTTTTGTTGTGATTATTTTATTATGATTTTTGTCCATGTTTTCTGTTCTCTGCCCCCTTTGTTTGCCCCCCCTTTCTGTTCCCTGATCGTCCGCTGGCTCACCCTTCCTGCCCCTCCTTGGTCTTGTTTTCCCCCTTGTCTGTCAGAGTCTCCCTAGCCCCTATTCTCTGACCCTTTGTGTGGATCCTGTGTGCTTTTGCCCCCTTTATGGGTTACAGGATCCCGGGCTCCGTCCTGTTTTTGTTTATTTTCTGTCTTGTTCCTTTTCGTTTCTGTTGGGGTGTCTGGAAGCCACCCCTTATGGGGGGGGACTATGTTAGGTTCGTGTCCCAGTTACTTTTATTTTGTTATTTCCCTAGTCTTTTATTTTGCAAACTCTTCTGTTCCTGCCCCTTCCTGCCTGCTCTTCCTCTTTGTCTGTGTCTCCACCCTCTTGTATCTTTTATTCTGGCCTCTTCTCCTGTGTCTTCATCCTGTGTCCTTGTTATTTGCCCTCATGTGCCACACCTGCTCCTCATGTCTGGTTCGTCATTCCCTCGTTTGCTTTCTGCCTTTTTAAGCCCCTTGCTCCCTGTCCCAAGTGCGGGTTCATTATTTGATATTTGACTATTATTAATATTGGTCTGTGTCCGGTAAGCCTGTTCTCATCGTCTATCTCTGCTCAGTTCTTTGAAAAGTTTATATATTTTTTGTATTTGCTCCCCAGCAACCGGCTGGCTAACAATCGTTGATTGTCTTTTCAGTTAATGTTTTTCCTGTTTTGTTTTCTGAGTTAGTTTAGTTTTACTTCAGTATATTTATGTAAGGTTTTGCCCTACCACGGGTGTTTGTGTTTATTTGTTTATATTTATTTATTAAAAGAGATTTGATCCCATCTTGTGTGTGTGCATTTGAGTTCGTTTAACCCCTCCCTTACCATCATGGAGGGTTGCCCCTAACAGAATGAACCCGCCATTCTGAAGAACTCAGCACACACTTTTTTTTTTGCAATCATGGGTCACTCTCGTGGACGCAAGCCTCGGCCTCCTTCAGCTCCCTGCCGTGTGGTGCCAGCTAACCCTGATGTCTCCTGTCTTAAACAAGCTGGTCGTCCCATAGGAATATATGCAGCCTCCCTGCTCCTCGCCCTGAACGATCTTGGACTAGAGGAGCATGAAGTCATCCAGTTATTCTGTTCCGGTCTGGATCATCCTGTCCCGGCAAGGATCTTTCTTGAGGATGGTGACTATTCTATTTGGGATACTATCAGGTCTGTGATGAATGTGATGGAGGGACCCGATTCTTTTGAGAGGGCCTTTGGTCACATCCACTCCATACGCCACCCGGTTGAGCCAGCTGATCTCTCACCTCCAGTTGCTCTGAGTGAGACCGCCTCTTCTTGCGTCAACTTTCCTTCTACCGCTGGGTTCTCCACTCCGTCCCAACACAGGCTGAGTGAGGATCCAGTGAGCCACTCCCCGTCAGCCCACAGTACCCTCCACTTCAACTATGATACTTTGTCTGTGAACCCTTTGTCCAGTTACCCTGTCTGTAACCAAGTTTCCAGTTGTCCAGAGCCACCTCTGCCTGCCAAGTCATCCGTTTTTGGTCACCCCGCATCGGTCCCCAGCAACCCTGTCCCTGCCTGGATTCTCAGGCTGGTGGAAGAAGAAGTCAGAGCCGGAAGATTTTCCTCCCTGGGTTTGGCCACGCCCACCAGTCAGCGCTCTGCTGCCTTGCCTGATGTTGTGCCTGCTGACCCCTGTGATGACATGGCGCTCCAGGTTAACCCTGGAACTGTGGAGGATTCTGTATGGCTCAAGTCCTCTAAGTCTAGCCCTGTGTGCCCCCTGGATTCAGTTACTCCTGAATCTTCTCTGTTAAAGGTTGGTCTTGTTCCCTTTGAAGTGGTCCCCGTCTTTGCTGATGTGTCTGCTGTTTCGGCGCAGACTGTAGGAGTGGAATCTGCTGCCCAGTCACTGGATGGACAAGCATCCAGTGCACTTGCCTGCCAGCAGCTTTGTGAGGGTTCCCAGTCAACATGTCCCTGCGCTGCCCCTCACGTTTTTGTTGAGATGATCATTTTTGGGCATTATGTAGTTTTTTGCCTTTTTGTTCTTGTAAGATTTTCATTTTGTTTAATGTGCTATTTCTTTAAGTTTTCTGACACCAATTGCCAAGCCCTGTTGGCCCTTCCTGCTCCCCTTGTCCGACATGCCCTTTGTTCGCCCCCTATGCGCTTGAGCATCTGTGCTCCCAGGACACTGTTAGCATTACCAGCTCCCCCTGAGCGTCGTGCCCTGTGCTCGCCCCCAATGCGTTTGGGCATCTGTCCTCCCAGAACACTTTTAGCTTTGCCTGCTCCTCCTGAGCGCCTTTCCCTTTGCTCGCCTCCATTGCGCTCTCTCCAGTGTGTTCCTGAGGTGCTGCTGTCCAGCCTGATGGGGTTCAACTGTGCCCTGGTTCTAGTTCTGTCTCCAGCTTGGCCCCCTGGGAGCCTAGCGCCTGCAGCAGAAGTCACCTCTGCTCCTCTCCTTGCCCCTGCTCAGTATGGTCGGAGCCTCTGTGCCAAGGTCGGCACCACCAAGTTTGGACTCAAGTTTTGTTGTGATTATTTTATTATGATTTTTGTCCATGTTTTCTGTTCTCTGCCCCCTTTGTTTGCCTCCCCTTTCTGTTCCCTGATCGTCCGCTGGCTCACCCTTCCTGCCCCTCCTTGGTCTTGTTTTCCCCCTTGTCTGTCTGAGTCTCCCTAGCCCCTATTCTCTGACCCTTTGTGTGGATCCTGTGTGCTTTTGCCCCCTTTATGGGTTACAGGATCCCGGGCTCTGTTCTGTTTTTATTTATTTTCTGTCTTGTTCCTTTTCATTTCTGTTGGGGTGTCTGGAAGCCACCCCTTAGGGGGGGGATTATGTTGGGTTCTTTCCCTAGTTACTTTTATTTTGTTATTTTCCCTAGTCTTTTATTTTGTAAACTCTCTTCTGTTCCTGCCTGCTCTTCCTCCTTGTCGGTGTTCCTCCATGTTGTACCTTTTATTCTGGCCCCTTCTCCTGTGTGTGTCTTCATCCTGTGTCCTTGTTAATTGCCCTCATGTGCCACACCTGTTCCTCATGTCTGGTTCGTCATTCCCTCGTTTGCTTTCTGCCTTTTTAAGCCCCTTGCTCCCTGTCCCAAGGGCGGGTTCATTATTTGATATTTGATATCCAACATTTAATATTCCCTTGTGAGTCTTGTCTGGTAAGCTCTGTGCTTCTACTAAGTCTCTGTTCAGTTTAAAGTTTTATTTTGTATAATTCTCCAGCAGCCAGCTGGCAAGCAATCGTTGATTGTCTTTTGAGTTAATGTTTTTCTTGTTTTGTTTGAGTTAGCTTTAGTTTTACTTCAGTATATTTATGTAAGGTTTTGCCCTACCACGGGTGTTTGTGTTTATTTGTTTATATTTATTTATTAAAAGAGATTTGATCCCATCTTGTGTGTGCATTTGAGTTCGTTTAACCCCTCCCTTACCATCATGGAGGGTTGCCCCTAACACTAACATAACTGGTCTGAGCTTGGCTTATTAACTAAAGAGAAAAAATACTTTTGGATACAAAAGGTTACTTAGCACAATAGAGGACCCCTAAGACACATCACAGACCACCAGTGTAACAGTGTGTAGGATTCATGACTAGCTCTAGAGAAAGTAGACGTTAACAAGAACACTAATGAGTGGTGAACATGAAGGGGTTTTTGACTTTGCCTTTCTAGCCCAATGACCCAAAGAAATGGAATTAATCAGTCTGCGAATTACTGCCAGCTATGCTAATGCAATAACAAAATAACAAAACTTATATTTCATACAAAAAGCTAGATACCTTCAAACTTTACATTCAAACATTTTATACCAGTACATTGCTGTTTGAATGTAAGAGGAGTTCTGACAAGCTCAGGAACACTCAGCAATGTCTCATGATAATAATGTATTATATTGTATTAAAAAAGGTGCATTCTTAAAACTGAAATTTATCCAGAAACTTTAAATGATGCAACTATTTTTCAAGGATTGAACCCTTAGAAGTCTGGGGTCATTTGAGCATTTTTATTGCTTTACAATTTGCTCTAATAAATGACCTTTAAAACCATTGTTTTTGTGGCAATGCTTGGCATCATTATATTACTACAACCCCAGCTTCTTTTTTTAATATACCATTGGACAGTAATTCCAAAACAAACCTGAAATTGTACAAAGTTTCCAGGTTTTGAAACAAACATCAAAGATTTTGTGCCAGAACTTCACAAGCCACATGACAGGTATTGTACTTCCAAGGGAAACCCCTCTTTTCATCACGAGATGGCACTAATGGCAGCAATAAAAGATGATTGCATTTAGACGAAGTGCATTTTCTCCCATTTTAATTTAAATTATCTTGCAAAGAATGCATCATAACTCTTGTAATGTTCATTTTAAACACAAAAAAATCATAGCTAATAACCTTTTTGAATCCTACACATTATGCAATGGTAGCCTGAGATACGAAATGAATCCATTCCAGGATGGCTTTCATATCTCAAAAATTTCGTATCTCGAAGCAAGTTTACATGTAAAATGCCTAATTCATGCAATGGCTGATGATAAAAAAAATGGAAAACCAGAGAAAAATTTAGTAATGTTTCTTCAAACCTTTGTTTCTTCAAACAGGTTGTTCATGTAATAAATGTTAATTAAACAGAATAAAACACATGCAAAATATGTAATATGTAAGTTACACAAATGTGAAACCTACCTTGAGAGTGAAGTGGTGTGGTGAAGTGTCGGAGGAGGTGGAACGGAACGGGTGGCAGAAAACATTACAGCCAGCACCACGTATGAAAGTAAACTTTCTGAATATATTTCCCGAACACCAACACGGACAGATGCATAGACAGATGGAAAGACGCTTCTGAGAGCGCATTACTGGGTTTCTCTAACTTGCGCTACAGAACAGCACTTTCCATTTTATAAACGTTATTTCTTTTAAGACACCTTGACTGTAACTTTTGTTATAATACATTTTTGGTAATCTATATATAATGTTTCGCTTGATTTAATACTGATTTAAAGTGCTTTAAAGCGTATCAGCCTCTTTTTGCACAGTCTGCAATGGGAGAATGGAGCGCTAGGACCCGGAAGTGCAGCGCGACATCAGCCTTAACATGTGGATCATAGAGTAGAACTGTTGGTGTTTTTCAAATCTTGGATTTTTTTTTCGTATCTGGAAGCAAAATATTTCCCACGAGACCTTTCATATCTTGAGCATTTGGAACTCGAAACATTCATACCTCGAGGTATAAATGTACTTGAAATCAAAATTTAACAATAGGTGGGTCGTGCCTTTCCTGCTTACCGTATTTTTCTTCCCCAAAACTGAGGGGGAAAAGTTGGTGCGTCTTATCGACCGAATGCAGAGCGCTGCGAAGTCCGGTCACGGCCATATGAGAGGCGTAAGAGCTCCGGAGCTAGGCCGAAGCCGCGGCCATATTTGTACACCCAGCACTGCGCGCTGACGTCTTCGCCCATCTCTGCCATAGCACGGTCGTAACAAAAACGAAAAAAAAAAACTACATTTCCCACAATGCCTTTGGCCGCAGCGGTGCGGTGCTTCCGCATCCATACTCACGAGCGAAACTACAGAGCACACATTGAACGTTAGACTCTCGCATTTGAGTGATCTCTCACGCTACAAACCCGATTTCTCACGCTAAAATACATTTCAAGATGTGAAATGGGCACAGCTAATAGTTTATCTGCGATGTTTTTGAGCCTGACGATAAGATGATGATCGATCTGCATCGTCTTCAGTCTGTGAGGGGGTTTTTTCCGCTAAGCATTCACTTGGACAGTTTCACAAACTTGGACAGTTTGATCCTTCATTAATGGTGTTATGTGGGTTTTCATAAGCTGACAAAAATCAAAGGTGCACAGATGCACAGCACGCTATCTCTCTATCTCTCTCTCACTCTCTTGCTCGCGTGAGGAAAACAAAACGCTCTCAATGACTGAAACTCTTCTTTAATAAACTCAAATCATCTCTCAACGGTACATCTCACATGCAACCGAATTGTCACTTGAATAAGGTATAAATAATGAGTTATTTAACATTAAGGAGTAGTTACATTTATTTTACATTAAAATAATTATTAATTAATTATTAAATAATTATTATTTTGCATCTGGGGGTGCCCAGATTCTTTTAAAGGGGGGCTCGACTAAAAAAGTTTGAGAACCACTGTATTATTACTAATGTGGGGGCAATCTTACTAGTTATTATTAGTAATGTAGTGACAATGTTACTGGCTATTACGGTATTACTAATGTGGGGGCAATGTTGCACTGGAACAGTGATGGTGATAACGAATGGTGGACTTTAGAGTGATGAGTGGGGGCAAAGTAAAACATTACAGCCTTTTTTTTTGTTACTTTTACTGTTTATTGTCTATACATGTTACATGTCTGGCTGTTAACTTTTACACAGTTGAAATAAAATATTTTACAAAAGTATTTGGTTCAGAATCTTTTTTTTCTAGATCTTCCTCTTTTCGGTTGTTCGGTTCGGTACACTTGCGTACCGTTTCGGTATTCTGTATTTTTATTAAATTATATAAATGTATTATTAGCGCGATATTAAGCGCAGCGGAACTATGTTCCTAGGCGAGTTTCCGCACGGACGCTATTGAGTGAAACACAGTAGCGCTGCATGAGTAGCTGTGAGAAATGGACACAGCGAAAGAGAAGCCAGCGCTTGAAGACCCTCCCACCTCACTACGGTATCCTGTTTGAGAACACTTTGGCTTTTGGCTTCCTCTAACAGGGATAGACGAGTGGATGAATTTAAAGTTGTATGCCGACATTGTTCCACGGAGATCGGGCAGGCAACACATCTAACATTTTCTACTGCTGGAGATATTGTCACTGCAACCAGATCTGTGCTCTCTTCAGAAAATGTGGATAGGTTAATCTATCCTATCTATCCTAACTAGTTGCAGTATTTCATTTTTTATTTAAAAAAATGTGTTTTTCTTTATAAAGAGTGCAATTTATTTAAAATATCACCCAAATGTGTCACTTTTATTTATTTTATGCAAGAATTCTATTGTGTATTGACAGCTTTTTAAAATAAAGAATATGTAAGTTCTTATTGTTTTGTACCGAACTGAATGAACCGAACCGAACTCTCCAAGACACTGTACCGAACCGAATGCGATTTTAGCGTACCGTTACACCCCTAGTGGATATGCATGTATTTAATTGTCTAGCAAAAATTGGATGGCATGACATATGCACCTACTCATTTATACCTGTAGGTACCTACTGAGCCAGACCAAGGGGTTGAAACTGACTTAAAATAGCTGTTGAATTTCATGCCGTTTTATACAATCTGCAAACATTTTGCTACATTGCTAAACACACATGGCAACAGTCTAAGGATTAAAATACTGGAAACCAATCAAGCATTGTACCAAAATTGAAACCCTATTGAAAAGCTTCAACTCTGTCTGGATTTGGATACACTATCAGAAACAGAAGGAATGCTTCTTTCTCTGTGTCTAAACAAACCGACTACAACAACAAGAACTGCAAACCAGCCCTGCAGAGGCTAACGGTATCAGCACAAATCAAACCGGACAGTTCCATTCCCTCCAAAAAATGTTGCCCTTATTATCAACCCCCCTATTTACAATCACTAGACATATGCTGCTGTCAGTGGGCTAGACTACATAGTTGAGGGTAATAAAGAAAAGCAGCTGTTGTAATGTATTATGGAAATATAGACACATAAGATCAAAATAAGGGTCTTTGCATCTGTTATTTGAAAAGAAATGTTATGCCATCCTGAAATATAAATAAACTAATCAATATTAGCAACTACTGAAAACTAAAGCAATTACAAGTATAAACCAATCAATTCCTGCAAGATCAACAGAAAGGTTTTGTGTTGTGGATGATTCCACTTGTTCATATATATTTCCATTTCTAGTAGAGCCCTATCAAACCCACCAATGTCTTGTGTTTTTAGTTTGTTGCATCCAATGCTCATTCTCTGCAGCATATGCAGCAGAAACCTAAAACCAGAGCATTCTGTGTTTACCTTCTCAAGATTCTCAATGTGCTTCTAGTGCTGGGTTTGTCTCTCTAGCTCTTTGTTTTAGTTGTATTTTCCCACTCTCCTGCCAAGTGCTTGCTGGTTGCACACAACTGGTGCTGCCACATTGTCGTATTGTATGTGTTCATTTGAGCACATGGCTTCTCTCTCTTGATTGGCTAAGTGTTCTCACTATGATTTCATCTCGTTATATAGTCAGTAGCTGTTCAAATGTTCATAGTTTGGTTAATTGATTGACATCGACAGTGATTGACTTGTTTCCAATTTCTTCAGTGATGTTACTGGTATATTGTTCTGTCAAAAGTGAATTGTTCTTTGTCAGTTTAGCCATGTAAACTCTGGTTTCATGAGTTGTTCAGTACCATGAATGTTTAAGTTTCAGGAATTTGAATTTAGGACCTGGCCTAACCTGCCTGTGTATGAACGCACAAGGCTTGCAGTCCAACTCCATGGGTTAGGAGAAGGGGGAGGGGGAGGGGGGTGAGAGAGGGAGAGCAGACTGGACAGTCAAATAGATGAGATATTTAGGGTTATCAGCAGAAAGACCTAATTGCTGTCTCACGAAACATATTAGTTAAAAAATCTGTTTTTCCCATTGTGGGAACTTTGTTTTGGGAATTAATAAAATAACCACTGTTAATTATTAAGAAGCCAATTGACTTGGATCTGAGTTCTGACCGTACAGATTTGGAATCTTTGTTAAGTTTCAATAGGGAATATAATGTGTTAACTCTTAGAAGTCTAGGGCCTTTTTGAGAGTTTTTTTTTTCACTACTTTACAATTTGCTCTAATACATTATCTTTAAAACATTACACAAAATATTATAACAAAAATTCCACAACAATCCTGAAACTGTACAAAAATAAAATTCCAAATAATACATTTTGTCAGTTTATTTTGTTGAGACAAATTAAAAATTCTATAAAAAAAACAATTTTATGAAAAAAAAAAACTGCCAAAACTTTCCTAAACCACATGCACTGTTCCAAGTACTTTTTGTTCCACTGTGCTTTTATTTTACCAGTACTTTGACAAACATGAGCCATATCACAAGTTTTGTACCTCCAAGGGCTATCCCTTCTTTTCACCACTAGATGGCACTAATGGCTCCAATTTGGTGTCTATAAAATGAAACTGAAAGAAAATCGTGCATTTTCTCATATTTAAATTTAAATAACCTTGCAAATTACACGTCATAACTCTTGTAATGTTCATTTAAAAAACGTAATTCCTACTGAATTCAAAACAGCCATTGTGACTGGCATACATACTGGTGCGTGCAGAGACTTCTAAGAGTTAAACCAGGTGAATAAATTAATTAATATTCTTTTAACTTGTTTCAGACTCATTAGAGTAAAAACTGATTCTGCATATTGTTAATACCATATGGTGGAGGACTACAGTATGTTCCTGTTAAGTGACATAAATGGATATTCAGCATTTTAGAAACATGCAAAACTGCAGGGCCAAGTTAGAATAACATTGTACAAAAAATAGGAGAGGCAAAAAAGATGCTGATGCTGTGTATGAACCCAAAACACAATCAATCAAGCAAATAGTAAAAGTTAAACCCATCCAACCATTTTCTTAACACACATTAATGCTTCGGGTCACTGTCTTCTACTGGTGCTTATCTCCAGCTAACATTAGGTGAAGTGCAAGGAACTGCCTGGGCAAGACGCCAGTCCATCGAAGGGCTACTTTCACTTACCATTTATTGCCGATGGGATTTTAGAATCTTCAATTCACATAGTCTGTTTTAGAACTATGTGAAGAAACTGGATTAACTCCACCTGGAAGTCCACCTGACTAGTTTCAAATGGTAAACACTTCAACTCTAATATTTAGAGTTTTTATTTTAGAGAACAGTGTTAGAATACAAAAATACTGATGTTCTCAAACTATAGTAAATGCTAAAGAATTTCTCAAGGATTACACTGAAAAATCCCTGTCGATAAGACTTGTGATTGCCTAAAGGGCCGGTATCTGCTCTCCCTCAGGCAAGAGAAAACCACATTCATTATCAGGCAGATGGGGATGCACAGCCTGAGTCATGGTGCATCCATCAAAGCTCAGAGGTGAGAGATTAAAGAGGTGACTGCCAGCTTGCCTCATGGCCAATTGGAATGGTGAATCACAAAATGGCCCCTGGCAGCTAAAGAGAGCGTAATCGCATATATGAGCGTGTTGAGCTGTTTGGTGCAATGCTGTATGATCAGGCTAAGGCATTCAGATGATAATGCACCTGACTAGCAACTAAGAAGATGTTACCTTTACTGTAGCAACACAACAAAACAAGGACAAGGAATGGAAACTGATGAGGGTAAAAAGTATCAAGGTTTCTTCCAGTACACCTGTGTTGATTAAAAGAGCTTTTATTCCTTCAGTATCTCAATTTCGTGGTAAAATAAGTGTTGTGCCTTGTGGCAAGATCTGAAGTTAGAGACAGTCAGAGATCATCGAGGCACAAGAACAAGCTCGCATCTTGGGCTGTGTGTTTATTAAATTTAAGCTCAACGTGCTTGAAGATCTAACTAGCTGCTCTTGGGAGTCTTTGATGAGGTTGTGTTTATCACAACAGGGCTGAAAGGAGACATGACCAAACAGAGATAGCAATCCTGTGCAGAGGAACCATCAAGAATACAGATATGAGAGTTTTGCACTTTGAGAATTATGCCTCTGGCTGTAATTAAATTTCAGTAACATGCTGAAGCTAAATCCATTGGGTTTATTTTTACAAGATTTTTTTTCTTTTAATGTAAAATGTACTTTACGATCAATTCTTTCAAAGAAATAAATACATTCCATAAATGTCATATCAGAGTGAAGTTTAATAATAAATAAAGAATCATGTCATTTTTTAAAGAGATAAATTAGGCCTTTTACATAAGATTGTTTCAATTTTTTATTTTTTAAATTCATTAATTTTTGTAAAATTAAAATTATTTGACTAATATACAGTACTGTGTTTTTTTTTTTTGACCAAACAAGAGAAAAATCCAAATGAAATAAATATTTGGTGTTAGGGTTTCCTCAAAGTGAACTTTATGTTGATTTATGTTTTGGAGTCCGTAAAATTTTGTTCCAGTGTTCTAGTTTAGTTAATTAGGTTCTCTATATACTTATATATAGACCCCATTTATATCTTTGTATCTGCAAAGACTCTAAAATGTGTTTGAATCCAGTCAAAAGGACAAATCAGATCACCCTTGCTGTGTCATTTGACTGCTTTGAGAAAGCAAAACACAAAAAAAATAAGTATGAAGATGTTTTACTGAGTTCATGTTCACCTCATTATATGCATTTTATCATTACAGGTTTTTATATCACAGCTTTAAAATGAAGAAAGGCAAAATTGGTGTTTATTAACATTCTACAATACAAATTCAATGCCTTACTGACTTGCTCCAATTTGTTGAAATAAAGTCCTGTTCATAAAAAAAACATTAAAGTAGCTCCTTAAAATATTCCTACAACATGTATTTATGTAGATAGGGGAAATTATATGTAAGACATAATTACTGGTTACTGACCTAATATAATAAAGACAGAATATAAGGTTTAAAAAATGTGAGCACATACAAAAATAACTTGAAATTCTATTATATTATCTTTATTATTTTATAAACTTATATTTAATTCCTTTGAGAGATTCATTGTAAATCAATGATGTATAAGGAACTGAAGCTTGGATTAATGTTGATTTGTAAAGTATGTAATGTGTTTGCGCATAAAATTAGATTGGAATATTTCAAATAAACAAGTATTAATCTTATGCAGCATTAATTTAAAAAAAACTGAAAATATTCACATCTCTGAAGAAAATGCACTTATTGCAACAAACAGATGAATGAACCAGTGATCTTCTTCACAATTCCGTTTGAAGATGAAATAATTTGACTTTAAATAAACAAGCAGAAGAAAGGATTGCAGAATGAGTCTAAACAAAAATGTGATGCTTGATTTGCAAATTGCGTAATCAACAAGCAGCGCTTTTCCACTCTGCAGGAGTCACCACTGACAGTTATTCTTTTCACCATGCTGCAGAGAGGACGTGATGAACAACACTGATGTCTGACAGCCTCTGTCTCTGGATTAACACAAACAGCCTGTCAGCAGGGGTGTAAATCAAGACTGCCCTGTTGATATCTCAAATCTAACAGTACAACGCTCTGAAAGCATTCTGCATGACCCTTGCCATCATCTCTAACATGTGCTTTACTGATAACATTCAAACCAGTGTATGCTGAAGGCTCCTGAACATCACCTGTCATGTTGACAGGCAAAAATGGACATATAACTCAGTAAATAATTATGTTGCTTTTCCGAAAGCAGATGTCCATGTTCAAGCATCCTGACAATAGCGTTGTCAAAATAAGTTAAGTCTATCTGGGCAAATATACTGAGGTGTGTTGGGGAACAAATAATATTTTAAAGTACAATGTTTTTTTTTTTTTTTTACAGTGGAATATGTTTATGAATCAATAATTGGTTTAAGTTATATCAGTGGTTCTCAAACTTTTTTGGTCGAGCCCCCTTTTAAACCTTTAAAAGATCTGGGCCCCCAGCGGATGTAAAATAATAGTTATTTAATAATTAATTAATAATTATTTTAATGTAAAATAAAAGTAACTACTCCTTAATGTTAAATAACTCATTATTTATAACTTATTCAAGTGACAATTCAGTTGCATAGAAACAGTTGTATGCTTGTTGTGCTAATAAAAATCCTTATGAAAACCCACATAACTCCATTAATGAAGGATCAAACTGTCCAAGTGAAAAAAGAAAAATAGCATTTTTGTAATTTGTTTAGCGGAAAAAAAACATTCACAGACTGAAGACGATGCATATCAATCAACATCTTTTATCATCAGGCTCAAGAAACAGATCACAGATAAACTATTAGCTGTGCCCAGTTCACATCTTGAAATTTATTTTAGCGTGAGAAACCGGAGGTGTGGCATGAGAGATCACTCAAATGCGTAAGTCTTACATTCAATGTGTGAGAAACGGCAGCTCTGCAGTTTCACTCGTAAGTGGGGATGTGGAAACATTGCAGCTATCGTAGCCAAAGGCATTGTGGGAAATGTAGTTTTTTTTTTTTTAGACACTCAAAACTTTTAAGCTCTCGCAGGCCACATTAGATTACATGGCGGGCCACCTCTGGCCCGCGGGCCTTGAGTTTGACACATGTGCTTTACGTCTTTTGGCGGTTTATTTTTTTGTTCTTTTCTTCTCATCTGCTGATGATCAAACCAGATTCAAGATTACTTTAAAAAGTTTACTTCTTTAAAGAGGTGATATCTGTGAAGATAAAGTATCTTTGATGACTCAAATCTGAGATGTCTCTTTAGCATTGTACTACTTGTCCTTTTTCCTTTTATAGCGTTTGATAGTGTGTAAAGAAACTACAAATTGTTGAAAATTAGACCATTTTCGAAAGTATAAGAATACATCTGCAGCACTTGCTCCTCTGATGGCAGCAGCTGGTCTAACATAAAACAGTGCATTAGCACCAGCTTCTTGAGCCACTGTCTAATTGTTTTGTTTACCTCATACTCTTGTTAAGCAATTATCAATTCATTACGCACAAATTTGGTTTCACAATGTCAAATTCAAAACCATTAAGAACTGAAATTATGGCCTTTATCATACTTATGTTTATTTTAAAAACTGACATAAATTAACAATAAAACCTTAATTAAACAAAAAAAAAACAAATCACTGTGCAAATACAGTACACTCTAAAATGTACGCAAGACCTGCAGCATAAAACTTTTTTTTTCATAATTTTAAACCCAAAAATGACTTTTTAGGTTGCTATGGAAACATTCATACATTCAAATGTACCTGCTCGTGCATTGCATGTTGGGAAATCTGTCTCAAGCACACAATCTGAATTGTGTCTGAAAATTTAGACCTGAGGGAAATTGTTTAAGACAGAACAGGGAAATGAATTGAATGTAACCTTTTAAAATCTAAAATTTTGGTTTGTAAATGTTTTCAAATGCCACTTAAACAACTTGGCTGTTGAATGAAATATTATTGAATTTAAACCAGATTTAAGTTTACTTTTATTCTTTAAGACCCCATGGAAACCCTGAATAATAGCCAAGAAAAAGTTGAAAAAGGAATAGCCAAGAAAAAGTTGGTGAATGGATTGATGGATGACACTACACAACAGAGTTAATTATGGAGTTAAAGTTTGACACTGTGATAGTTAATATTTTACTCCAAACAGCAAGTTTTGAGATAAACCATTCATTCATGCATTCATTCATCCAACCCGCTTATTCCCTTTTTTGGGGTCACAGGGGTCTGCCGATGCCTTTCTCCAGTGCACATTGGGCGAGAGGTGGGGGTACACCCTGGACAGATCGGCAGTCCATCGCAGGGCAACATTCACTCATTAAAATTATATTTCGACTATAGGAGAGTTGAGATTTACTCATTAGCAAATTTTACGTGCCCATTATGGATTTTCAAAATCTAATTTTTTGTGTAGTTGTTCCCAAAATAGGCTTAGATGCTAAAAGGTCAAAAGTACTTTATTTGTCTCAATAAAATGCTTTCCTATGACTCTGCATTGTGCAAACAGTTGCAAAGGTTGTGGTTTCAGACCCAAGGGTAAGCAATTAATTAAGAGTGTTCATTCCTTGAAATGTTTTGGGTACAAAACATGTAATTCTGTACCATTCTAGCGAGTCACTACATGTTTTGGTGAACACAGAGCCATGATGGATACTTTATATAATCCATATAGAGCACATTCAGATGTCCACACTCTAAAAGATGCCATGTAAAATACAAAAGAGAGAATAACCAAAGGCAGGGCTCTGTCAATGACCAGCTGATGTAACAAAAAGCAGTAACAGAACACTGACAGGAAGGGTTGACTAGTGCCCCCTTTTAAAGCAATTGCTGGAAATAAAAACGAGCACTTTGCTGTCATGTTTTGATTGTAGATAGAGAGCTGTGACGCTTCACAACTGTTCATTTCATTTTGATCTCATGACATTTCTGGAGAAACTCCTGAACTCCTGCTACATCAGAGTGTTCTGGTCAGGAATTTTCAGCAAATCACTAATGTGGTCAAAAATGTTTTGCAACGATTAGCGATCACAGGGGTCATCTGAAGCCTTCTAAGCAGAATTTTTGCTAAACCATTTTAACAATTCATATAACTCCAAAAGACTCTCTTCAGTGAAAAAGTTGAGCCCAGGAACAGGGTAAGGTGGATCCATGTGTGACGTGGGACGCAGACATTTTCAGAAAAAAGGAAGTAATGCTACTGCCAGACCAGTGAAGCCATTTTCGTGTAAAAACACGTGTAAAACCGATTTCCGTGGGTTCTGTGTCATGTGATCGGTTCTTCAGGAATGGTGGCCAAACGATCGGAGCAACCTTACTAAAATGACATAAAAGTCTCAAGTTTGATCAATCAGTCTGTAGACAAACAAAACAGTTAATCAGATTGATATCCACAAAGTTCACAGTTTGGACCTAAATAAGAACTCAATGACAAAGACCACCATTAAACTATATTTACCTGCAGTGTGAACTCTTCAAGGGTAAAAGGTCAAGTTTATGATCAAAATGTTCACCATCTAGTGGTAAGCCCTCATTAACAAAGTGCTCTTGAGGAACATCAGTGAAGGACATTTACTGCACAGCCAATTTTTAATTAAGATATAATCAGTTCAATAATGATAGTGTACTCGACCCAAAGCAACAACCATAAACATAATTCACACCAAGTCCCACGGCACTTAGCTTGCATCCAATATTCCTGAACAAATAAACGTGTTTACAGCTGATTGTAATCTCTCAATGGAGGTGGTTCTAGGTCAGTGTTCATCAACAATCTCCTAACTTCATTAGGGATTCAGTGACAACACAGGGTGAACGAGAAGCACACAACATGTACAAGCGCCTACTGTGAGCCACAAAAAGGCAAGCTGTAACCCATTTTTCCAGACGGAAAGAGGTTCTAGCTCTCAAAGACACAACAAACTGGCTGTTCGGCAGAGACAGTTGCTTGTTTGTGGTGATTGTCACAGAAGAAGCTGGCTGAGCGCTCTCGGGGTGCTGTTACATTATGCTGTTAATCCCTGAGGGCAACCATTACTGACAGGCAGACCCCCAAGGCCTCGTCCTCAACATGTGTCTGCTCCATGTGGGATGCATTTACTTCATTCATTCACTCTCTCACATGTTATTTTTATGTGTGTCTGACATAGGGTGCATGGCTTAGAAGCAAGAAGCTTATTTGTTCTCCGTTTCCTAAATCCCTAAACACAACAAACAAATGAACGCAGAATTGATAAAAATCATAAAATGCTGTATGTAAAGAAATTCAGTGAATTTACATATTAAGAGCACTGCTGAAATTCAGATAAAGAATATTTGAGGAGTTTGGTTCTAAAACACGACAAACTCCATTAAAGCAAAATCTGAAATCTGACATATCTGAATATATACCAATTCTGAAGTGTATTGTGTTCACATTTGAAAAGCTTAAAATCATTTTTCCAAAAACAAAAAAACAATACTTGCGATGTAATGCAGTCCAGCGCAAAGAAGATGAGGGGCTGAGAAGGTGGAAAATGCCATCTGTCATATGTTTTGAATCTTGTATGTTTGTTAGACTTTTATTTCTTTTTTTTTATTTTTACATTTATTTTAATTAAAATGTTGCCAGCAAAGTGTACAAGGCAAAGGCAAAAAAAAAATCTAACTGGAGAATGTGAAACGATTGATATTTGGCTTAAATCCCTTTCGTTCACTCTACCATTGCCACTGTTTGTGGTGCCACTCTGGCTTTTGCGTAATGATCGTACAATCAACAAACTTGTCGATAATTTCCACAAGATGCCAAATGCTGTCACACCACTGTCACAGCACAGATATCAACATGATTCTTCTCCAGCGTATCTTATCTGGTAGAGGTTCCCTGGATGCTCTCTTTTCTGTAGTGCCAGGACGGGAATCGCAAGTTGCCAGTGTGAGAATCTGGTTCTGCAATTAATTATTTTGCTTTCGAATGGATTTTAAGTAATAAAGTCTTCTTGTCTTGTGCCCTTTACCACTTGGCGTAAAAGGAAACCGCTATCAATAAGAAAAAGCTCAGGACAATTATGTAATGTCTATTTCACTGTCTGCCAAAAAAAAACACAAGGCACATTATACAATACGTATAGAATGCATTTATTTAAGCAGGTCTTTATTTATACATTTGTTTTACTTAATTAAAAGTGTACTGAAACATTTTTAAACTCTACTATTGCTAGTTTCACTAAGCTACATCAATCTAATATTTGAAAAGATTTCTGATGCCATTACTACTTGTTCTTGTTCTACTGTAGGATCATAATGAAGTTTATAATCAGGTCAGAAACTTCAACCGAAGAGCTCCCAGTTAATAAAGAACAACCGAGAGAAGATGACATTTAGATTTATCAGAAGAAAATGTTCTTTGAATTGGACAGACACAAGCTTCATTGTCTTCTCTCTCTGCAATTTCCAAGTCTGAATGCCCTTTACCAAAACCCCTGCGTATCAGAGGCTTTAAAATAAAAAAGGTTTGTTCAATTTTGAATGAATTATTGTTTTGAATATTTTAGCTTGTTAAGGCAGAATTCCAAATCATTTTGTAAAACATTGCTGACAGACAATAGTTAACTTAAAATGGGTTAGAAAAAAGACTGTAAATAATAACTATTTGCTTAGAAACTGTTAGTCTGTGTTCTGTAGAGATTGACTGATTAATCTTTAAATATTTCAAACTGGGCAAGATACAACATTAGAATGATTTATATAAATTCTTCAGCATATTTGTTCATTCGTCTTTTGATTAAATTGGTAATATAAATGCAAGAGATATTACATTTATATATTGATAGTGCATTATATATTTATATAAGCACGGCGCAAGGGGCGAATAACCACCGGTTGTGCGTAGCTGAGTGTTGAATATCCTGTTTATGCCATGGTCATTTGGCAATACTTTCATTCATTTTCCAACCCGCTTATTCCCTTCAGTGACACGGGGGTCTGCTGGTGCCAATCTCCAGCCTATCAAATTACCTTTTTGAAAATTATAACATGTTTAATTACTACATTTCTACAAAAGTGATCAAAGTACAGTAACTAATAACTAAGTAATGTGCTACTGACAAACACTGACTATAAATGGGGCCTGTATCTTTTTGTCTCTAGTATTGTGTTGATCAATTGTTTTCAGCATAGACTTGCTTGTGCCCCCTTTACCCAGCAAAACATGAAGGGCATGTACAGCCAAGTACTGTATCTTCTGGGGCTTGGAGTTTAGCATTTCTATTCAACATAATGGCACATTACCTGTCTTTCAAGTAGATTTAGGTTTCTTTCGAAAATTCAAAAGTGTTCTTAGATAGGAAGTTCAAGTGAATAAAACATATTCTGTTAAAAATTGCTTCCGGAAATGAAAATTACATCCTCCCTTTTAAGTACAGCAATCATAAAACAGTGCTTTAAATGTGTGGATACACCCATGAATTTTAAAAGGAAATTATGTACATTGTCTTTCACACATTTTTTATCAATATTGTTATTTTTGCTCTATTTGAGATTCTTCTCCACTGCAGTCTCATCTGAAACAAGCACGGTGCTCACAGAGCCTCACCAGGCCATCCTATCAAAATAAAGCCTTTCATCTCAGCTTATTCACCGAAACCTGTCCCGCACCTCAACTCTTACCAGCTCAATTTGATCGACACAACTCTATCCTAATCAATCTCTCTGAGCGATCCGTCGTGTACAAAATAAGACAGCTTCATTTACAACATCGCCTAACACCAGCAAACTTGATTGGTGCACGCAGCCACCACCTCCTGTTGAGATCACACACACATCACTTCAAAAGAAAACACACAAGACGGATGGTCTTTTGCATGGCATCCATATTTATGAGACCTCCTTCTTCATCTCACCACACTCAATACAGATCTTGAACAGATCACAGGAAGGCCTGACATAAAGTCACGCAGGGTACGAATCGCAAAGAGCCACGTTTATTCGGGTGACTAAAACACCGATGAGAATACATAAGAGGTTTTCTGGAGAACACAGCTCATCCGCGATCTGTCACTGAAGTGCATTAGCATTTGATGTTTGTGCTGATGAAGATGGTGATTAGAATGATGGTGTTGTTTGTGGTGGTGATGCTCTGGGAGTAATCCCACAGGTCTCTGCTTGACAGGCACAAGGGGTGAGAAGACTCGGAGGAAAGCTATTCAGGGGTGCTTGATAGGGATTTGGACAGGAAAGGCAGATGGAGGTCACAACAGACGCTCATGCCCTCCGTCACAACAGCTGATTAGAGCTACCAGACCACCACAGGAGAGCTACTCCTATGAAGGTAGAGTTACAACGCTATAATTAGTATGATGTGACGGTAACATTGAAACTGATTAAGCTCGATAAAATCTATTCTTTGCATTAAGGCAGTTTAGGTATGAAGGTTGATTCTATAGAGATCTGGAATGCAGACATTGATTGGTCAGTAAAATGTGTTTTAAAAACAATTACATTTGAAATGACTAATCCTGATCAAATGAATGCACAGGACACATAACTAGTGACTTATTTCAGAGCTATTTTTACTTGTTTTATTGTTCTTAATTTGTTTCCTAAATTTATCACTGTTTGTGTGCAGTGCCAGGTGGATTGACCGCTAGTTGTTGCTGTGGCTTTGAGGTGGTGGCCTACCAATCAAATGTAATGACATTTATGTAGGAACTGATGAGCTGGGTAGTCATATGAACTAGGCTTTGGATACTGCTCCAATAGGTGTTTTGCAAACATACGGAAACTACCTTCTGATTTTAACAAAACCTCATAATTCAAATGGTTTAAACAATACAACAGCATTGTCATAATTGACATTTTGCATCTACAATACAGTTAGCAATTGGTAAATTTCCCTCTGCACATCGTTATGTTCATGTCCGATACTTTGCAAAAAATGCATCACATTTTTAGACAAAGCTCTGTGCAAAGTGGGAAAATGATTCTTATTCTCCTTCTGAAAAAGATTCCTATTCTTCCTCTTCTTCTTTTCCTGACCAAATTACTCATTAGAGATCCTCAGTTCCTTGATTGTTGGTGGCCCATCAAATCAACAGAAAAACGAAAGGTGACGAAGCGTTTTTCTGTGGTTACTCCCTAAATATGTAATACCATTCCCAAAAAGGTCAAAGAGTGGAATGTTTTCAAAACAAACTGAAGACTTTTCTTTCCCTATGCTTTCACTCCTTAGATTCTGTCCCTCTTTTCTTTCAATAAGGAAAACTACTATCTCTTTGACATATTTTACTGTGCAATGGGGTACTGTGGTTTGGCTGTTCCTTTTTTCTTTTCTGGGGCAGCTAGTCTGCTGGAAATGTGCTTTATACACTCATGCATTATATCTTTAAAAATACTCACAATTTCTCTAAAAGGAATATTGTTTTTCAATGAACACAGAACAACAAAAAATCTGTCTCAAATCTGCAGTCTCACGGCTTGAGCAAAGACGTTTTTACTATTAAAAAAAACCGTGTAAAAATAGTAAAAAAAATGTGTTTTACTATTACTATTACTGTTTGAATGATGAATCGTGATGTTTTGACTTGCTTTTCTGCTCTGAGGAGAACAATGTAAAAACACCCTCTTGTCATTAAGAAATCTGGCAATATAGAGCAATCTAACAGCTACATTAACAAAGCCTACTTCTGTTCTTCTGTTTTCTTTCTAATCAGTGAATTCAGCATGAAAGGCTTTGTTACACAAGCCACCGCCACTGATATGCGAAGGCCAAACATGCATTGATTGGCTCAAAGCAGCAGTAATAATGAGGCAAAAAAATAACTCACATCTTTCCAAAGACAGGCAAGGCTACAAATACAATGCCTTAATTGTGTGTAAAGTTTGTGTAATCAGAATAAAGCTACATTTTATTTAGTAAAATTGCTTTCAGCGAAGGCCATTGTAATGATCTGGTTCTTCGCAACAGAAACCCAAAGAGTTGTGATTTGGGAACAAAGTTATTGAACAAATATGATAATATTTAAGCATTCCAATAATGTTTGATGTAATAACCATAGCTTGCCATCAATACGAAATCATATGTAATGCTGAGCATTGAAGTATGAAGTGAATTAACCAATGAGATAACCCCCAAACATCTGTCAATCACACAAGGGGTGTTCGTGTCATCAGCAGTGTAGGCCATTCTGGATAATAAGATATCTGGAACAGGAAAAAGGCTCCAGTGCACACATCACACACCAGCTGTTGATGGAGAGGAGAGACAGTGATGGAGCCAATTGACAACATGGATATTATTAGAAGGCCATGACGGGCAAAAGATGATGGATGGGATTTCAGCAAGGACATCTGGGCTGCACCCATATTCTTCTAGCTTTATTGATTTTCTAAGACCACCCAGTCAGTATATTGGTTTATCAACTCATTTCTTAAAGGTGTAATTATGGTTAAATAGTTTAGAAAATTCCATGAGTATAAATAAATAGAAAATACTTCCAATAGATTGGCACGTGAAGATGTCTCCTAAAATCAAATAATAGCAGGTAAATTTTTGACTTAACCCATTGTTATGTTCCTTATTATATGCAGTGAATTAAATGAAAAAATTAAATACTGTTAAAATGTCATCAAGTTGTAAAAGTTGGCAAACAAAATTGTCTATTACATTTCTAAATATTGGGATTGGCAACAGCTGGAGAAAACTGTGCCACAATCAACCTCTACCTCAAATGCATTCTAATTATGTGCGGGTATTTAAAAACAGAAAATGCTGATTTGGGCACAGATGGACACCCTGTCTGTTATTTTTCCTGCAAACGTTTAAAAAGCACAATGTAACTACTCCACCATACAAAATAAGTTTGATACTAGAATATCAGGATGGTGCAAGACATGAGCCAAATGCAAGATTTGCAGTAAACTAAAAATCTTTAAGAAACAACCATGAAATGGAAAAGTGAAGCAAAAATCAAATTCCAAACCAAAAATGGCCTCAAACAGACTAGACACCTGCACCGATAATGACAAGGCACCAATACGTAACATAAACAGGGTATTTGAAGGGACAACAATCAGGAGGACAACAGGTTATCAATTTAACTCATTGGGCAGCTAACATTATGGTAGGGGAGAAAGACATATTGTAAAACAAATACAAAACAAAATAAAAGGCAAAAAAAGAATATAAAAGAACAACTTTAATGACAAATAAATCAAGAACACAAAAAAGGCCAAGAACTTGATGGCAGGAAGCAGTCACTGAAATACAACAGCGAGCCAGAGACAGATCCCTGACACTCCCATTTTTCCAAGTAGGATGTAGTAGAACGACATGTTCTCGTTTCTTTTTACCACTGCATTGGTTGATAATCTGTTAACCAGGACTGATAATGTGATTGCTGATGCCTTGTCTAGAGCAAGGCAGTGATAAAACAGAAGGCACCCAGCTTTATTATTCTAGTCTAACATGAAACCCCAGCACAGCTTGGTACAGATGCTCTGTTCTGTTTGCTGAAACGCTTTATCAGCACCTCGTATTATAATGCAGCTCTTATTAAGGCAGAACATGAAGCCATCAACATCCGAAGCTCTGATGAGGTTGGTGTCTGTACAATACACAAGTCAGCAAGAACTAGCTGTGTATGGATAAAAGTAACTATTAATTTTGGAGATGGATAGGGCCCTATTTGTATGAGGCCATTCCAGGTGGGTTGGGAAACAGGCTGCCCGGATGAAATCAATCACAGAGGAAAGCACAGGTGGCCTTTTTACCGCTGAGCTGGGATGTGGTAAACACAAGGAACGTAATCAAAAACAAATTACACACTATTATATATTGCATACTGTAGTGGCGATTACATCATTACCGCGACTGATTCCCTTGGTGGAACATTTTCGCAAGCTCCATGGTGGTTTCCTGACCCCTTCCCCCCCATATGTCAGTTTGGACTCATTACCCCAGCTCTAGATTTTGTCCTCGGGAACTGTTTTTCCATCAACCATTCATCTTCACACAGTCATTTTCCTTCAGCTTACTTTCTAACATCTAAACGTTTGACTTTTCTCCAGCTCTTCACAGCTGATCTTTGAATGGCTTAATAGTGTCATAATTTTAAAAGAATTATCTGGATTAGACGTTTAGGGTATAGATTTTCTAGCTTATATTGAGGAAATATGTCTTAATTTTTGTGGGAAGCGAAATATGCTTATTCTGATATCCTTTACTTAAAGGAAGCTTTGATTTTGCAACTGATCTCAAAACTAGAATCTTAAAACAAGAAATGTTGACTCAATAGACCCTGAATGTTGCAAATTCTACATAATTTTTTTACATCAATTATTGTTTTCAATAAAATAACAGCTACAGCTCTGGTCAGATTATGTATATTTATGTAGCACACTAGTCTGTTGGGTGAACACAAGGGAAAGTATATGAAGGATGGAGAACGGTTGTAAAATACAGTAAAAAAACAGTTCATTCAGATACCGTTGCATATGACATTGCTAAATACACAGATTAGCCTAATTGCATTATCTGATTAATCTGTTGTGGGAGCAAACGAGTCCCTGAAAGCCATTCTGGCAAAAAGAGAAATAAGGGATGAAAAATATTGTATTTTTGATTCTGATAAGAATCCATTTTTTAAAAATAGGGTTATAGGATGAGTATCCAGAAGACAGTGAGCCAGTGTCAACATGGCGCCTTATCTGTGCAAGATATCTGTGCTCTCAGAAACAACAGTATAAGTTGATAACAAAAAGGAAAACCAGAGCAAAATCAAGTAATGTTTCTTCAATCCTTAAATCTACACCTTGTAAATGTAATAAATGATAATAAAACAGAATAAAACACAAGCAGAATACGTAATTTGTACACAAATGTAAAAACATTATTGCCCCACGTATGAAAGTTATTTTTCTCAAGATATTACTAACAACAACCCGTTTTAAACCCAAGCATAGACAGTACCGGGCATGTGAGAATTGATGGAGAACGTGTCACGGAACAGCACTTTCCACTTTATAAACGTTATATCTTTTAGGACACATTGACTCTAACTTTTGTTAAAGTACATTAGTACATAATGAATTTATAAATAATGTTTACTGTTTCATTTTAAACTGATTTAAAGTGTTTTAAAGCGTATCAGCCCCCTTTAGCACTGTCTACAATGGGAGAATGGAGCGCCAGGACCCGGAAGCGCAGTGCGACCTCTAACTCAACAAGCGGATAATAGAGTAGAACTGTTGGTGCAAAGTATTTCACACGAGACCTTTCGTATCTGGAACATTCCGTAACTCGATGCATTCGTATCTCGAGGTACCACTGTACTCACAGAAAATGCTGAGTCATCTCCTCAATTTCCATTACTCGAAAAAAAGCTTTAAATTACCGGTAAGTCTTGTTTGTATAAAGAACCTACAGTAAAATGATGATGGCAAGTGCCATGTGATTTATACATCTTTGAAAATAACACGTATCCACTCTTTCATCACATTAAGATGGTTAGCAGTTCAAATGGTGAGTATTTGAAAACCCAAGAGTTAACAAGGTTGCAGGGATATGTGTTGAGAGTCTATTTCTACTGACAAATCATGAAGAGTACAATAAATGACTCAACTTTTAAAGTGTTAAAATGGACAGTTAAACAAAAGCTCTACCTGCTCTTTGACCGAGGCAAGGATGGCAGAAGTGCTCTCTGACTCAGCTCCATTTCCATTTGAAGCATTAAGTCCAGGGTTCAGCATGCTGGCATTCTCTGTTTCACCAGTCTTATCTGGAACTGGCATGATTCTAGAGAGGATACAGAATATTAATAAATTAATCAGAATTGACATGAATGAAGTCATCTTTTTAACAATTCACAATTCAGAAGTCAGTGAGATCTAGACTTTTGTTACTAATTCTATTTTAAACATCTTGCAGCCACTCTTGAGAAAATTCACATGCAAGTACCACTCTTTAACCAATTGAAAAGCTACATTTTAGATCAGTTTCATGTGAAATCAGTGTACTTAACACACTCAAAAGTGGTTAATTCAACACTTATAATAACAGGTTCCAATATAAACAAATGTCGACTACAGGAGAGTAAAATATGTGTTTTCGACTTTGCGCTGTAACCCTAGCTTTTCATGAACCCAACAACCCCAAACCAACAGTCGGTCTATTTACAGAAGAAAATGAGCAACTGTCAGATTGCAGAAACCCATGATTGATAAAATCTGTGAAGCATCTGTATTGATTAGAAAAAGATAGCAAATAATAACAGCGCTAGCATTAGCTGGAGTAAGATTAAGATAAATGGATATGTAGGACAATATTTTGTCACACTCAGCAGCGGCTGTGCCCAAGCCTGCCAGGTTTGTTTCCATGTTAATAAAGATGAGTAGCCTCATCTGACAAGATATCGCCTCAGTCTAACCTTCTCAAAATCAGATCATGCCTACTTAAACCACAGATTCCACACTGTTTACCTTCCTCCACACTTCCCTACAACACTGCCTCACATTATTCACTTCAGCAGCTCTCAGACTAGAGGAAATAATTCATAAGCTCAAGAACAAGATGTTCAGAGAAATGTTGTAGGTGCTGCAGAAATGAAATGTATATGCTACTTTGAGAGTATAAGAGTATAATGATTGACCGAATTTCGCATCTTCTTCATGCCAGCTTCTTTCAGCAGAACATTGACCTTCAGATGAAAGATTTTTGGCTCATTGTGCTGAATTTACAGCCTCGGAATTCATCTAATTGTGCCCCAAAGTAGCCTGAAACAAAGAGAAATAAACAACTAAATGTCCCCAGTGGGATGTTCTGTACCAGAATAGGTCATTATGTATTAAGTAGATTGATTAAAACAGACTGACTCATTAATGCTATAGAAAACTTTTGATCCCATTTACTCAACTCTGCTTCACTACATCTGCAACTGCTAAAACTACTTATATATGCTGTCTATAAAGTTTCCATGACGATGCAAATTCCAGTCTAAAGAACTCTTCATGTCGTAATCTCTTCAAAGGGTTTTAAACATCGTAGTTAGAGCTTAAAAAACAACTCATAAGCTGAAAAGGTAAAGCCGTCCCAAGGTTATCAGTGACAGTGAAAGAGAGTTGTTAGAGGATTTTCATAACTTATTCTTGAAATTGGGTTTTAAGAAACACCTGAGATTGAGTAGTGTCTGTAACTTTTAAGACAAAAAGGAAAGAGTTTTCCACTGTCATGTCTAAGTGACTGAAGCAGTACACTGGTGACCGACAGAGTATTAATGACACAATTTACTCTAACTCTCTGTAAAACATTTAGAATTACCAATAGTTAATAAAAGTGCTTGATACAAAAAAACTTGCTTTGCCTTGCCTTGCCATATAAGTGCAAAACTGATTAGAACAGATTTTTTTTTAACATTCACATGTATGGACAGTGTATTACATTCAGAATGGGGTCGAATACTGATTTCTGTCACTCTAAATAAATTTCAAAATGGTTCTTGTAACTTTTTCTTTCTTTCCCTACTGAAGAGACATTGGAGAAGATAATTATTAGTCGAAGGTGGGATGAGTGTTGAAATTCTCTCCCTCCTTGAGACAACCATTACTGTGGTGACCTTGAGCAAATCACCAGTTACCACAGCTCCCCGGGCGCCGCAGTCATAGCTGCCCACTGCTCCCAGTGTGTGTTCACGATGGGTCACTCCATACTTGGTCCTAACGGCACTTTCAATAATTTGTGTGGATAAACTTTGGTTCTTTAAACCTTAAAAGAAGCAGTTCACTAACTCCAGAGTAAAGAATTGGGACTGGGGGTTATCAAAAGGTGTCTGACTTTAATAGACTCGTATCTTTTAGAGATAATTCATCCTTTAAAATGTGAAGTTTAAAAGCTCCAACCTTCAATTATGCGATTGACATGGAATGACAGAGCAAACATATGCTTTGTAATAAAAGCCTTTAGTTTGAGGTCAAAATGGCACCTTTTACACCCAAAACATGTTCTCCCAGCTCAACAAATTCCATTTTGATCCCATTGGTATCAACTGGTACTGTTAATGTAAGAATGACCAATTGTTTCTCTGTGCATTAGTTGATAATCCTGTGTCAACTTTTTTTAATAAACCCATAAAATCCTTTTAGAAACTAAAACAACATCTGATACAGAAACCCATGACCTTTATGGAAATTAATCATATAATATCAACTAAAAGAGTCAATTGAATTGGAATTCAATGAAATACATTTTCCATTTGTTTTGAAAATTCATACTTAAATAGCATCTCATTTCGAGGTCTCATGAAGCACACATGCGTAATAAATAAACTTGCCATTGAGGCAGAACCTTGATTGCAGAGATCTGCCACTGAAGATGCAGAGAGTCGTGACAGACCTCAGAGATGTAAATCTATATTTTCATCCTAGAAAGAATACCAGCTCATTGAGCCTTGGAGTTGTTTTCGGTTCTTTGACTGAAGACCAAAAATGGTTGACAGTGGTCAGGAACGAGGCTTCAGCAAGAGTCTGAACTTCTGATATATATATGCCTAAAGGAGCTTTATTGTCTTTGTATTCTCACAAGGCAGAAATAAGAAAAATGTTTAAAATGCTCAAAGTCTGACAGATCAATAAGATGCTCTGCCTACCTTTAATATTGGCAGTCCACCAGGGCACTGACTCACCAGTCACCCACATGTCAGGAATTATTGGTTATTGTTTATTATGGATTCATAACCCCAGCACAAAAACTAATGTTATATAAGCTTATCTGTGCAATCTTTGGCCAGCACATACATACTCTTGGAAACAAATGTCTTAAAATCCCACTGAGGTGTTGCTGTTCCCAAAATGAGTGACACAAAATTTCTAAAACAAACTCAAACTTTTACAAAGTTGTAAGGCTTTATAAGTTTCTAAAGTCTACCATTTGTGAAAGCAACAAGGAGTTTACCACAAGGTGGCAAATTATAAAGAATATTTATTTTAAACTTGTTTTAAACTGAGGGTTAATTCACTGCATTTGACACTTCTAAGTAAAACCATATTAAAGTATAGAAGTCAAACAACAGTGTGTGCAGGGACTCTATGTTTTAAGAAACTGCCGGCTGATCTGCAGGCACATTTCAACCAGCTCAAGGACTACAGTTACAACCAATTTAAAACAAGAATGTATAAATAATTTCAACACAATAGATAGATAAAACAAACAAATGATAATTAAAACACAACCATGGACAACAAGGCCAAACACAATAAAAAGAAAAATACTTCTTAGGGGTGTAAGGACACTCTGACCTCACAATTCAATATGTATTTGAATACAAAGTTCACAATACAATATCCCTCACAATATTTAAAGAAATAAACAAAAAACTAAAATAACAATTTTATTTCTAAAACAATTACAATGTTTAATTTCAGATACATCAAATAAGAGCTTTGATTGTTACTTTAAAAAAGCACAGCAGTAAATCTGCACTAAAGATATAAAATAAATGGTTTTCTTTACATTAAAAGACTAAAATTCTTAGCTGCTAAATGTACAAAATGCATATAGATATAGTTTTAGCTATATACACACATAAACGCACACACGGAACACACCTGATGCAATATATTTGGTTTGTGAGACTGGAAAACTAAAGTGTTGAAAAACGTTAGACTTGGAGAGTTTTCTATTTCGATGTCAGTTCAAGTTGAACACAAATTGTTAATATTCAGTTCTACATTAACTGTAATTTCTAGAAATTATTGTAACCCTGGTGAATGTACACTTGATTAGTGGCAGCTGATCTTGTGAGATTAAATCACCCTCATCGTATCGTGGACATATCGCCACCTAGCAACGATGCATTTTGCGAGACTGGTAGAGTGTTCCACAATTGTGGCACTGTATTACAAAATTCATGACCTTATAGATGTATTTTAGGCCAGCTGTTCAGTACAAGCACCCTTGTATTGTGCACACCTTCCGATTAGGTCAGATTATAATACAATAACAGACTGGTCAGGTACAAGGAGCAAAACTATTCTGAACTTTGAAACAATATCATTATAATCAAAACAAATTGTAATAGGTAACAGTCATGGTTTTGGTAGGGGTATATCTGTCAGGCACAAACGTACAAGGCAAGTTATCTGGTTATGAACACAGTCCGTGCTTCTACCCACTGATCGAAGTGTTGGGGTGGAAGGAGGTGGGAGCTTGGACAATGTTGAGGTTTGAAAACTCCACCCATTATTCATCTCAAACGAAGATAACTGAGGTGCGAGGAGTAGCACAATGCAACATACAAACAATTACCAACAATGAAACACAGGGATCAACCGCTATATACACACGTTATACACCTGGTAATCAGGGCCAACAAAGGAGTGCACAGGTGCAAACAATTAATAAGAACACCTGGTTCTTAAAGTAATCAATCAGCATAAAAAGAAACGAAATGATTCATTTAAATCAAACAGCATTGATAATGACAAAGACTAAAACAAAATGTAACTAATAATGTTTAGTAATACACTCATACAGATTCTCATCCTTACCATTAAATTAAACACCAATTAAGAACAGCGGTCCAAACATGGAAACCCAGAGCAGAGGGATGGGAAATCTCTCTCTTCCTCCTACTCCTCTTCAAGTAATTTCCCTGAATCTATTACGCATGTGGTAGCACTGGTCCTGGGCAGGAAGTCTGGCAGCCGCACAACACTGTCCTTCCCACGCCAGAGGAAAGCAGCCAAGCTCACAAACGTAACAAACAAACAAATAAAACTGAACAATCCAAACAGCCAGCACTGCTCCAGCAGAGTCATGCCTCACATTGGGAACAAACAAGTTTCCGAGGAAAGAATGTGTGATGATCAGACAGCAAAATAAGACCTGGTCAATTCAAAATCCAATGCCAAAGCAATCTGCACACATTGAAAGTGGGCTTATTAGTCAAGGGCATCTGACATTTAATTGCTGTTTTATTTTACATGCGGTCGAAACTGAACGAAACCAGATGTCATAGTTTATACAAGAACCTGTTGAGATGTGTAGCAGAGAATGACAGATAAGGTAACTAACCAGAGTGTAATATATGACTTTTGAAATTCTGAGCAATATGTTTAAAATAAAAAAATTCTATAATTTTTTCATTCAGTAGAAAGAGTGTATATAGAGTGTATACCACTTTGTACCAAACTGCTTGATGTGTACTCCCAATCGCTTTGGATAAAAGCGTCTGCTAAATTCATAAATGTAAAAATGTAAATGTAAATATAGAGGAAGTTGAGTTTCTGTTATGGCTATAACAATACAACTATTACAATTTTTAAAAGACATGTTTTAATGCACAGTTCTGATGCGTTGTTAAAATAAACATACCAGGCAATTTTTTTTTCAACCAGAATGGTATGCACATTTTTCAGGAGGAGCAAATCTGGAGGCTATATAAACTGAAATCCATGTATACCAAACATAGCCTTCTCCTACTTGACTGAGTCCGAACCAGCCACTTTGCTCCCACCTTCCTCCTCTTCACCTCCCATGAGGGCAGGGGTCTATTCGCTAGTCCATATGTTCGTACCCACCACACATGCTTAGGAATTTAGGGCAGTTCCAGGTGGTCGAGCTCCTGAAATGTATCTATAGGAAAAATTTAAAGTCCTGGACACACCAATCCGATGGCAACTAACTAACTGATGAAGGTTAACCATGTTGTCGTGTCTGGTGGTGTCTGAGCTTGACAAACTGAACCATCAGCACTCTGCAACAAACCAGAAGGTGCTTTCTGCTTGTGTGGGATGAGAAATACCTTTGTATACCTGGAGATGGAATTTAATTCCAAGAACTAAATTTGGAATTGTGTTGCTTGTGTTTCCTCAGAAGTCTGCATAGCTTTGTTCTGTTATGCCATGCAAAGCTGATCTTGATACCAAAATGCCATTGTTGGTTCAGAAAGAGAACCGGGCAAACAGTGAGCCGTCATTTGCATTTTACGTCATTTCAAGGTGAAGTTAATGTCTGAACAGTCAATCTGAGCACTTTCTTTCTTTTTCAAATTGACGCTCCTCAATGATGCTTATTTTATACTTACTTAAATTACAAGTGAGTCTTGAAAAAACCCCAATATTAGGAGCATGGTGTGTCAAATCAATCCATTGCCTAGGAATGGCTACCACAAATATAATGCCCCTGATTTTCATTCTAGTTTGCAAGACCACTAGTTGCTCCAAATCAGAGGAATGGAGAACTGTAGAGATTTTTAGAGGAACATGATTATTGAAGGCTTTAAAACAGAATCTTACATTTCATTCTATTACACCAAAATTGGAGTGATGTGGTCATATTTCTAACCTGGGTCTAGAGTGTTTTATTTTGGATGATCTTCTCCAGGTCACTACAAGATAAAATTAATATTAATCTGGAGATCAGACAGTTCGTAAAAACTACTGCTCACCCTCGAATTATATTGTTTGGCCAAGTACAGCTCTTAGTCCATAGTTGCTCGCAGATTTCTGACCTGGGATAACGAAGTTGCAAAAAGCTTGTGAGGATGGTACATTCCATATTAGGGCCAAAGACCATCAATTCCACCTTATAATCCTTTACTAAACGCACAAAACTAGACTGGATTCAAAATTAAAAAAAGCTTGGTTATTATAAGACATGGTTCTGTCATCCTTGATAGTACCCTCTCCTTCAAGTCTGACATAAATAACATCACCTGCTCTGCCTACTTCCAGTTCCGTAACATACATCGTCTCCATCCCTCCCTTACTCCTCAGTCCACTGCCGTACTTATTCACAGTCTCGTCACTTCCCACCTGGATTTCTCTTCAACTGGTTCAGAATTCAACTGCTCGCATTATAAGACCCACACCCTCCATCAACCACATCACACCCATCCTACAACAGCTCCACTGGCTCCCCATCACACATCGCATTGAATACAAAATTCTGCTCCTCACATTCAAAGTCATCCACAAACTTGCACCTCCATATCTCACTGATCTCCTCTCTATTGCCAAACCTGCTTGCTCTCTCTGCTCCTCCTCCTCTCTGTCCCCTCTGCCCGTCTTGTCACTATGGGGAGCAGGGCTTTCAGTCGCTCTGGAACTCTCTCCCTCCTGACCTCCACAACACTGACACACTCCCACAATTCCCCCACAATTATCTGCAGCAGACACCCAGGTGCATTTATACAGCCGATAACATGGGAACTATGTTATGACATGACGAGACACAGTTTGAAAAACTAATAAACAGAGAACATCCTGTGACAGCGATCTCTTGCTGTCACCCTCGGCTGGAGCTCAACACTCACATACACACGCGCGCACATAGTTTTCTGGTCCAACTAAAAAATTTCTTCAGCCTTTGTTAGTCTACAACTTTATCAAACAACCTCGGGTATTCCCTAGAGCAGAAGTCACGCATGACTAGACTTTACCCACTGGAAAGAAAATATCTCCATAGGAGTGACAGCAGGTAGATTTCTCCCTCAGTCAGTCTCCTCCTACTGAGTTTAGCATCCTTGCCCACAGTCCCTGCCCAGGTGTACTGGTGCATGGCTTCAATCTGCCTGTAAAACTCCAGCTGTCTGCATAAAAAGCATCATTGACATACTGGAGTCACAATAAACCTCCAAACTAAATCTGTTCCAGCAAACACACGCTTCTGCTTTTCCTCATCTATTCCCAGCAGGAAACTTTCCCAACTATCCATTTCAGCCTTTGGCCTTTATGCATTCATTCTTTCATTCAGGCCTCAAAGCTTGCAAATTCCTAGTTTCACAGCTCCTTTTGCCTAAGAACAAATGTAAGCACAGCTCCCAAACACTTTTTTTGCAAACATGTTTGTAGTGCAATGAAGCATTTCTGTAAAATTCTAATCCTAAGTCACTAAATGTAATGTGTTTGTTGGTATTGGTTGTTGAGCAATGAACAGATTTTTATTTTGCTTTGTGAAATAAAAAAAATACTTTATTTAAATAAAATTACATAAATTTTTGCACTCAAGAAGAGTCTTAAGTACACATATTTTTAATGTAATATTTCAAATCCATAGTGTAACAATGTTAAAAGATGACTCCCCACTTTCTGCTATTTGAGTCAATTAAAAAAAAACTATATGAAACCAAACTGGTTGTGAAAAAATTCTGTGACTTAGTTTGGGTTCAATGGTTTGGAAGCATAAACATAAACACAGTAAGTTTTTTTTTTTGTTTTTTTTTTATGTCATGGCCACACTTTTGACACAACTTAAAACATGAGAAATGGAAAACTGTAAAATTAGGACTAAGTGCTTAATCAATTTTATTGATTAACTGGTGTACATCTATGGTGCACATCAATGTGCTTGAATGAAAATTGATTTTATCTTTAACGTAATATGCAAACGCTGGACCGTATACATGCAGAGCACACTCACCCTCCGTGCGTTCTGCTCAGAGCTTCTAAAAGAATGTGCTCGGCTCACCTTCCAGCAGCAGCAGCAGTTTTATAATAGTGACTCTGCATCTGCTCTCTGACGTGGATTAAGGAAAGATGCCTGTCTGCTGTGACGTCTGTCTGCTGTGACATCTGTGGTACCGGTGGTGGGCCCCTGCATCACATGTGTAGGTTTGGCTACCCCGTTAGATTTACCCGCCCAACACTAACGTTGAACGTATGTTTACAATGAAACAAAATATTTTAATAGACCTCCAAATCAAACATATTCATTTTATGTATATTTAAACGTTAATACAAGCACTAAACTCACAGGAAATTAATAAATTAACTGTTTTAAAGAGAGTTGACCAACGGTATTTGTGCCCATTGTGCAGTGTCATTGAGGAAGCCTTTAAGCCACATCCATCAATTCATTATTATTAATAAAATAACTATACACGTATTTTGTGTTTAATTTCAATTTAATTTAAGACAAAATAACAAATAGACCAAAGTTATAGTGTATTTAGAATATTTTTTAAGGTTTTTAAAATAAAAATTTCTGTTTTTAGTGATTTTACCTTTATTTAGAACAGTATTGTAACATGAAGCAAAGCAGGTACAGAGAGATGGAATGATTGGAAATGATGACGGGTTCAGAATTCGAACCTGTGTCGCCCTGTGCAACTGCATGCCCACTATACCACGGGGCCAGACAATTTCTCTGTAGTTAAGGATTACTTTTAATATTCTAGAGAAATGATGCCACCCATTGTATTTTAATGGGGAAGTATCAATACAGCAGTAACAGTAATATGATCTCGGGTTGTAAAAAAAAAAAACTAAGTTTCAATGTATCATAGAAATGTAATATACAAAGGTTTCCATCATCAAACACACTGGGAATAGAATGACACATATTTAATCATTAAAAATAAAGCTATCCTTTTATCCTACTCATGTTTGTTTTTTACATATATTTTACTTGAAGTTATAAGTTATATATTTCTTTAACCTTGCAATAGACTAAAGCATTGTGAAACAGACATGGTATTTGTATTCATCCTAGCATAACATTTCTGCATTCCTTTAGTCATCGGCCCATCCACTAGACCCACAAACAAACTGAAATTGAATCTATAGAGCTGTTAATGTGGCATCTCTGAAGAGAAAAACTGTCCAATACCATTACGATTTTCCATTTGTAATGCTATAAGCATGCAGACATTCCATTTCAGCCTGGTAATATACAAAATAAACACAATAACATTCTTATCAGCAACATGGGTTGCCTTTTACACTGCCTTATTTCAACATGCATTGAAATTACCATCATAACAGTGCCTCCATGAATCTGAAAAACAAGATATGACCTCATTGGACAGGTGGACGTGCGTGATAAATACAATTGCATTGCAAACCAACTGTAAATAAATAGAGTACTCCATTATCACTTACATTAACATTTTAATTTAAAAATTATAGATTCAAACTGAAATTCAAAACCAACTGAGGTCCAAGTCACCAAAACATCTGAAAAGCAATCAGACAAATACCAAAACTACCTTTATATCAGTTAATCTATTAGATAAGCGTTGATTAATCTATTCCTTCCCTTCCTCATCCTCATATAATAAGAAAGATGTCACAACATTTGTCAAAATGTTTCATGTTCACAGCTCTGGGAATCTCTCTTAGTCCTGTATGATATAATACAGAACGGACATTAAAGTGGGGAATGATAATTGCTTTTCGTGAGTTAAAAGAAAAACTCAAGTGCATGAGTTCCTAACAGTGACGTCGTTAGCCCTAATTTAGGAGGGCTTCAGCCTCCCTAAAATATCCCAAAGCCCCCCCTATAATTTGGGGCGACATTTTATTTATTATTATTATCTTGATATTTAAAATATATTTTAAATAAGTGCATACATGCAGCGAACACGAGCCAGCAAGAAAGCGAGTTAAACTGAAGTTCGCTTTCAAAATGATTATCGCTATGATTCCCATCATGCCTCATTAGCATGCGTCAAGCATGACGTGGTAGGCGGCCGCATAAGCAGCTGGACCAACACAACAGTGTGGAGGCAGCAGCAGTAAACAGAAGTGAACACACGGTGTACACACAGTCAGCGATTGCACGTTGATAGCAGCAATTGTTGCTTAATCTGAACATTTACCTATGGTAAGAGAAGGAACGACGATATTGTAGCCTAGTCTATTTCAACCTTAATGTTGGAAGCTAAAGCGAACGTCGTCTAAAATGCTAACATCGTGAAAAATCTTTTATTAGCTGTCAAATATCCTGTCGAATCTATGAAGTACACATGTTATACGTTATACAATGTTAGTATCTATTCCCAATTACCGCGAGTGAAATTTAGTGTCATTAGTACTAGTTCCCAAAAAGTTCTCCCAAAGGGATTAATAAAGTAAATTCTATTCTATTTTCACCGCATGCAATGTACGAGAAGCCCTCCAGGGGCTAACCCCCCCCCCCCCCCCTATCTGTCAAATCCTAGTGACGTCCCTGGTTCATAAGCTTTAAGAATTTACTTGATCAGTTGGACGTGTGGTCAGTGCAATATTTCCAAACATCCATGGGTGATTGTTCAAACATAATTTGAAAAACTGCTCAAAGTAAACATTATCTGTTCAATATTTAACTGTCATTTCATAAGTTCACTTACGAACCAGCCTATACTATCGAACGCATATGTGTCAAGTCAGGGTAAAGCAGGGGTGGGCAAAGTCATTCCTGGAGGACCGGTGTCCCTCTTGGTTTTTGTTCCAGCCCAGCTTCAGTACAAATACTTGCGGCTTTAAACAAACCAAGGAAAGCTTAGTTAGTAGAATCAGGTGTGTTTCATGAAGGTTGCAACTAAACTATGCAGGGCTACGGCTCTCCTTGACCACCTCTGGGGTAAAGCATACCAGACCAGCTGTCCGAATAAAGAGTCTGGTGAGAGCCATTTTGAAATGAGGACTGCCACAGAGTGTGTGTAAGAAAACACTCGGAACAGACTTGTTTGAACAAATGGATACAGTTTTTGATATGCATCCTTGAGGATTGAGTCCAGACATCAGAGGGGCTCAGAGCAACACATCCCTTTGAGCTTCTGGCATAATGTGAACAACATGAAAACATAAAAAAATACCCAAAAACAGAGGAGTAACTAGAGGCAGTTTTTACATGCTAGGGATTCGCTAGAAAGAATGTCGACCAACAATGTCCGGTAACAATCCAGCTGATGAAGTGGTTTTGAGCAGCCCATACAATGTAGTCGAACTGCATCACAAGGTGTGGAAAACAAATAGCTACTTGCCTAATTCAAACACAGGGACTGATAGAGAAGAAACAGAAAAAAAGATGCCAAACAAGAACAATTCTCCACCCAAGACTAAACCTAATTTGAACCAACAGAAGGTAGGCGGATCATTAGCATGAAGAGCACAGCACGGGAAAAGAGCACAGGGAGAGAGAGAGTGCAAAAGACAAAAAAGAAAGAGGTGACGGTAAAACAGAGACACACAAGTGTAACAGCATTTTATGTAATTTAAAAAGTGAAATAAATGTAAATGAGAAATGTTCAGTTAAATGTGGGTGATAATAGAGGTGAGCTTTTTTCTTTTTTTTATTGAAACCAGACATGTGAAAGAATAGAGATCATTGTTCTGCTACAGAAGAAAGATATGTTTATGGTTTACTTTGTTGTTTGTTTATTTGTTGCTGGAGATAGACAAGCTTAAAAACTGGATTATTATCAACAGTTTTTCTCAGTGTTATGAGAAATATTATAATCCACTCCGTTGTTGGATTTTATAAAATGATAAATTAAAACAAAATATGAATTCTTTTGTAAAAAACTAAATGTGAAATAGAAAAACGGCTTTTGTATTCTCCATTCAGTGCTCAAAACTGACTGAGGATTATTATGTGACGTCTACTTCTGTGTGGGAGAATGTCTGTGTATGTTGCGTGCGTTCAGTTTTTAATACTGATTTGAAATTTTAAAATTAAACAAAAACAATGTACTTATTATATACATTTTTTAGAAGGTGAAAATGCATGTATTTAATTTTTAATACACTTTAAAATGCAAAAATGTTTTTGCATTTTAAAATATTAATTTATTCTAATTGTGTGAAGTAATTTTTTTTTTTTAAATCACATAATAAAATTAGTTTTAAGAGCCTTTCCTAGCTGGTGGTCTTTTCAAGTAGAAGCAACATTTAATAGACATTTCAGAGAGGCTAAAAATCCAACATGGTGTGGAGTGCAGTTGTTACGCAATGAGCATACTAACCCTTTTACAAAGAGGACACTTCTCAGAGTCACAACCGGAACTGGCTACAGCAAATGCAATTAGCAAATAAAAAAAAAAAAACTTTTTTTAACTGAAAAAAACTTTTGAAAAAATATTAAATATGTCATTAGTGGTGGATTTTTACATACAGTGGCCACCAAGCAGTGATCCTGTACATCTACATGTATACAGACGCTTAAGTGAAAAAGAGAGTCTGAGAAACACTAGACAAGAGTTAGCAGCACGAGATGTTGAGTTGAATAAACTATTTGAGTTAATTCACTCTATGTGATTATTTTTCACAGTGTTCAAGTAAAGAAGCACAACAGTCTTCCCTTGCTGTCACTCTTTCGTTGCGCAACATACATGGACCAAGGAGAGGAAAAACTGATTTTTTAATTTTCCTTTTAAAACCAAATGGAAACTTTTGTTTCTAAATTCAATTCATTGCTCCATGAAAAATGGAAAGTTTCATGTAAAAAAAAAAAATCTGAAGAAAATCTGAAATGCTGTTTTGTACAATGAAAGTGGTTTATATATTTCATATAACATAATTTTATTTGGAAACCCGCAGCTCAATCATATGATAAAATGCAATTTGGTGGATGTGTTGGCATATTAATGGACAGAAATTCCACATTTTGGACTGAAAATGGAAGCTTGAGTCTCTTAAAATGGTGATGAGGCAGGAGCACTTTTTGGCACTGGACAAGCGTAAAACATCATATTGCCTTTCATTCAGAGCCAATTTTTTTTTTTTTTTTTTTTTTTTACTGAGCCCAGAACTCTAGGAGTGATTATAAAGCTAAGTTCTCCTCCCGACTGAACAGGAGGCATGTAGCTCTAAGCAAATCAATTTGCGTTTGACTGATGTTGCAGGAATGAAGAAATCTAATTTAGCATATTTTGCATATTAACCAGAAAACATAAACATCCGCTGACTGGCAGAAATTAATAATTTTGCTGATTTGATGATTTCACTGCCTGAGAAGGTCCTTCCAGCCAAAAAAAAAACAAACAATAAACAATTTGTCCTGTTCTCCTTTATACAGATCATTCGATATAATCTGAATCTGAGATGTTCCTGAAATCCATGTCAGTCCTGTGTTTCATATGGACAATGGCTTATATGATATGCTTGAATATAAGAATAATAATATAATAATAAAAGAAAGAAGCTTTACATGTCCAACAATGGGGAAATTGTATTTTAGCAACAGCTCAGATAAGATGAAATTATTATCTAACATAATATAAGTAAACTATTAGAAAAAAAACAATAAGAAATAAAAATATTCAACAAACTATTATATAATAGTGGCCACAAAATTGACAAGAGTAACAGGATGGCATGAGCACTGATCTTATACATCATCGGCTTTATTTTAAACGGTTATTAAATGGTCCTTGTTCTGTAGTGTGTAATGAAATAGTTCAGGTGGAACTTAATTAGATCAATTGAAGGTTCTTTAAAGTCACATTATAACCTGCTTTGGAGTGACCTATACCAGGAATTTGTGCTCTGCATTTAACCCATACAAGGGCACACACACAAACACACATCTGGAGCAGTGGGCAGCCAGTGTAGCGCCAAGGGACGCAGCCATAAGGGACTTTGCTCAAGGGCACCATAATTGCGGTTGTCATAGGTGGGAGTGAGGACACACAGGATGTAAACAATATGTTATTTTCAATTATTTACATACGATGAACATTATATAGGACTAATGTATTGTCTGTTACATTTAATTGTGTGTAAAACTGTGTAATTTCATTTGTTTGGGATTTCTGACTTCCTGTTTGAAAAGAAATTTCTCAGGAAGTGATGCGTTTTTGTCCTATAAGACGTCTATAGCTCATCTGTGTTTTAATTATTCATGAGCCTGACCTCTGTTATCCTATGAGAAGACCGGATGATGAAAATAATTATTAATGACTCCTAACTCTTGACAGATCCGCTCAAGTTTCAAGAGCGTGCAGTAGTTTGAAATTCAGAATGGGTCGCAATTGTTGTTTTCTGTGGTGCAAAGGTGCTGAAGTGATACATAGCTTTCCCCTTTAATGAAGTCAGAGCTAAACTCTGGCTTTGAGTGGTCTGTTAGGAACTGACATATCAAAACATTGGATTTTCCTCTATGAAGCTAAGAGAACTCGAAAATGGTGGACCTTGACATTGCAAATCAATGGTTTGCAATTGGGGTTACAATCCCACTTCAGTGCAGGTATGTGTGGGTTTTATAAACAGTACAGTAAAAGTGATGTAATGTGGTACAGTGGTGTCACGTGAAACCAACCATATCGTCTCATTTTCAGTACAAATGTTCTATAAACTGCTTGAACTATATCAATTTATACATCATCTGAGCTTTGTTAGAGAATCTGGGCTGTAGGGAATACTTTCCAAACGCTGTGTTAAACATAGGTGCAATTCACGCAAAACCTATGCGCCATTCATCAATGCAAGGCTGCGTCCAATCTGTTTGTTACTGACAACTGTCACAAACGCATGCTGAGAATATAAAAATGTTCTTGTGGCACTGTGCAATAAGCCATTCATGTTAATAACGGGTGACTCTCATCAGCAATGCAATCATAAGCAGCGGTAATTAGCAGCTGTAAGAGACGGCAAAACCTTAAATTAAATCCTCTGATTATCACATTGATTATTTTATTTCACTAGAGCAGGATGGCATATGAAAGAGAGTTATGAATAAAGAAGTTGATGAAACACAAAACAAGACAAAGAGTTTACCCTCAGAAATAAATCCAGGGCTGGAAATGTATAAATAAATCATATTTACAGTACTGTGCAAATCTTGTAGGCAGGTAAAAAATCCTGTAAAAATATAAATAAAGATTGGTTGATGTTGAACATTTTAAAAATTCAAAGTGAGAGGACAAAAGAAAAATCTAAAATCCAGTCAATATTTAGTTTTTTTTTATAGCTTTTGCCTTTAAACCAGCATCAACTGTGCTTATGTGATCAATGAATTAAACCAAACCGGTGGATTACAACCAATAATCATGTAGGTTGTAACCCAGTCAGAACTGAAACAGAAACAGCTCTGTAGGAGGCTTAAAATTGTTTGAGGAACAACCAAATCCTAGACCCAATTGAGTTTAAAGATCCTTTGAAGGGCAGGCAATAGCAAAGCATGGTAGAGATTCTTTTGAACGTTTGAGCTGCATTCCTTTATATGAAGTTGAACAGTTGGTCAGGATTAATAGTGTTGTTAATTGTGAGAAACACCGGTAGATAGTCATCCATCATCCAATACCATCAGGGAGGCACATGATTGGTCCATAATGTATTCTGCTGTAAACATTAATGTTTTTAACATGGGTGTCAAGGGAAATCTGATAGCAGCCTCAAGTGGTCAGTAAATGAGTTGCAGCTTCAGTCACTTCCTACTATGCTTTGGGAGGGAAAGCAGGAGGTTGTTCCCTGACTGTGACCTTAATCAATTACTTCCAGCGAGAAAAAATGACTGTGAAATAGACACTGATCATGACCCCGAAAGAGAACTAGCTGTTAAGAAGATGAATGAATGAATGAACGAATGAACGAAAGAACGAACGAACAAATGACTGAATGAACGAACGAACGAACGAATGAATGAATGAAGATTAAATGAATGAACGAATGAAGAATAAATGAATGAACGAATGAAGATACGAACAAACAAACGAACGAATGAATGAACGAAGAATAAACGAATGAAGAATAAATGAATGAACGAATGAATGAAGAATGAATGAATGAATGAAAAAGTGATAGCAGCACATGTCTTGTTCATGGTAACTGTGATATAATTTTATTGGTTGGCAGCAAGTAGAGGACATCACTGATAATGAAGGCACAACAGCAGCAGATTCCCAGACTATAACCTGATTTTCTGCACCCATGACAATCTGTTTTCAATATTATCTCCAAGGTCAACCTGATCCTAGAACTGAAAGAAATGACCAGCTGGAAGAACCAGATTCACCACTGTAGCTCTCCCTCCATCTCTCGTTCTCTCTCCCCTCATTTTCATTGCATGAACACTCCCATTTAAATGAAAGAGAAGTGGATAAAGCCAGCCATTACACCCTTTCACCCTAACTGTACAACATGAGATTTCAGCAATAGCAACTAACTTCACACAGTTAAAGACAATATCTTTTGTGCAGAGTCTTTAGTGCAAATGTTATGTTATCCCACAATTAGTATTTATAAGGCAATTGTGGGAGATTTATAATGTGCTACAATTAGAGGACTGGGGTCAATGCAATTTTCTCAAACAAATTAGAAAGAATTACCCATGGAAGGTAACTAACACCTCAATTAAATCATACCAATAAACACAGGACACAATGTCCAGACATAAAAGCACATCTAAGATAAATTTCAATAACATTTCCTGTTACTATCCTCTCCGTGGAACAGTGCCCAGTGAGTGCTTTCTTTGGAAACCAAGATCCTAAGTGGCCAATCAACCTTTATGTTCTCCACAGTCAAAAATCCTACTCCAAGATTCAATGAAATATCTGGGAGTTCCAGACTATTTTTACTTAATATATATCAAGAGCTTTTACTCACACTCTTCCTGTGGGAGTACATATGCACATCAGGGAAATTGTTGGCACTAAAATCTTTATTGGAAAACAAGAAAAAGTGTCAGGTGTAGAGGTAGGATGCAGAAGTTGGGTGTTCAAAAGAAACCTCTTTATTTTAAAAGCTCACAACTCAAACCTTTCTCTTCAGAAAGTTTTGTAAAACCCAGAATGGGAAAATGTGGAATGTAAAGGCTCTCCCCACCGAGGTTCACAAGTTAGAGAAAGTTCTCACCATTTCAAGTTGACAGCTGACCAGATAACACAAGATTATTATCAGTACACGACTAGAGGCAGACAAACTACAAAAGGAATGGGGTTCTGTGTGCCCAGAACAGGCTCGACCAGCAACCAGCCTCCTTCTCCCTCCTTCCAACCACAGTGACTGGAAATACACCACAGTAAAGAACAGACAAAAGCCTCATTCAGACTGGACTAGTTTCAAAGGGAGTGTTTTTTAATCGTGTCCGAATCTGCGTCTGTTTTATTCTCTACGACCAAGAAAACTTGGTGTTTGTCTGAGAAATCAAATTCTGTTCTATTGTGGATATCTGAGATTGAGGGAAATGTTTTCTGTAAAACAGAAACGTTTCTTGTGTGTTTAGCGTGAACTTGGCGAACAATTTTTGGCACATCAGAATTCAAGTTTCCAGTATTTTTAAACAAACAATGGATGAAGATGAAACTAAATCAACAAGAAGAGCTAAATCGAAAAACTAGCTCCATTAATATCAGTTACTGTAAAAATCACAGTTTTTGTTGGTCCTGTCCGAATCAGTACATGCCATGATGGATGTGGTCTGAGGAGAATTCAAACTAGTCCCGTGTGAATAGGCCAAACAGATTCTGTTGAATGGTAAATAAGTGAACTGTAGGTGGACCGTATGCACAAAGCTTGGCCACGGGTGAAACTGAAACAATGGGAGCTGGGGACCCGAAAAAATGGAAAGAAAACAGACTCCAAATATAAGAATTACTTGCAATAACGAGTAATATAATTTGCACTGCAAAACGCACTTCTGGTTAGATGCTAACTACATTTCGTTGCCTTGTACCCACATGTGTAATGACAATAAAGTTGAATCTAATCTAATCTAATCAAAAGATATCTGAATCAGATTTCAACAATTATGTGAACATCGAAATGTTGAATGTCGAAGTACTGAATCATCATGGGGGCTGATTTCTGAGTGACACCCAGGACTGGACTGTATAGCACACCCAGACCATCCTTGCAATCCAGTAAAATGTTTTGAAACTATACATTTGTTTTTCTTTATAAGGAATGTTGATCTATAATCGAACAATTATTTCAATTACTTTTCTTTTAAAAACACTACCGCATGTGGGGTCACATGACCTTGCTCTGTGATCTGTTTTTAGGCAATGTTTGCTTTAATTTCAGTTGTTCAAATATTGATATTCTATATATATATGAGCATTTTACGGTGCAAAACTTCTCAGTGAATTATGAGGGCAAAAATAAAAATTATAATAAAATAATTGTTCAATAGTTGTAATCAAGCTAAAATCTTCAATCAATCCAGATTTTGATTTTAGGAGAAATCGCCCAGCCCTAGGCTCCACCCAGCTATTTTCTACCCATCCTAATTCGTTTGAACCACACTTGCAGATAAAACAGTAATTTGCAGTCTGCTCGAAGTATTAATTAATTAACATTCTGGTTTAACATTTTTAACATCAGATTTATTTGATTAATTGAATTGTGAATTCTTAAATAACCAATTTAGTGTGCAATAGTCTATTTAAAAAGTGCTGCTGGCATATACCGCAGCTTAACTAGACACAGACTAATTAAATGTTACTACTCTATGAATGCAGAAGGAGGCTTTTTTGCATTAAGTCATCTTTCTGGAAGCACGTGTAACAGCATTGATGGATGGGATTTGTGATTCGAGGTAATTTTGATGAGGGATTAAAACTGGTCTACACTTCATGTTATTCGTCACATTTTGTTTTTTTGGTGACAAAGTGGGTGTTATGGTAATAAACACTGAAAACATAACATTTTAAATTTGCCTTTTGTGGAACTTGTACCTTTAAATATATGTCTTAGAACAAAACATATTATGCATTTATTATGTGTACACATCTCCCACGGTGGTTTGTTCCTCAAAATTCAGTCATCAACTCTCAGCGGAGTCCAGGCAGGAAGCCTGTTTCATAGAAGCCATGGTAACCACACTGCTAATGGTTGCTAAGGTTTCCAGCTGACTTCTCTGCTGATGGATTTGACGATCCTTACAGTAGGCATTCACTCCTGCGGATCTTTTGTTATTACTGAAGCTCTAAAACTAAAAGAGTTGACCTTCAACATTGTTCAACTCTAGGTTGGTTATAATTGTTGCTTTGCAGTTGGGGAAAAACTTGTGTTAGCATTACAGTCAAAGTACTGCTTATTAATATTGTACTTTATAAACTCCCAAAGAGTGTCAGTATCATAATGTATGAAACAATACGATGTGTCTTGAACAATAATGAACTCTAATAATAGTATCAAAACAGAAATGTTCCATTTTGTTCATTAGTATTGAGCTCTTTCATGAGTCAAGAAACATTGGTTCCTGGAAATTGATCATAAAAAGCTGTGCAGCACAGCAGAACCGAATATGCGCTTCTCTTTCTCCGTTTGTATCACTCTTTCTACCAAAATTCTGAACCATGCGATGGCTTGTGTTTCTTCACATTCTTTTTGCTTAACTGTCGGAATAGGGAAATTATCCGTTAAGCCCCAAAACTTAAATGCAAGCACCTTTAACATCAAAACTACATGCTTCTGGGCATCGCTAATGTTTACACCGGAACTAAGATTACACTCCGACGTGGACAAACACAGAAGTGTGAACTTTGGATTTTGATCCTTATGATCTGAATACTTAAGCACAAGTGATTCATATGTTACGTAAACTTTAAGACGACTGCAGACTGCAACTGTCAATCAAATCGCTCCAATTACGCGAATAGAAAAATCTTATTACCCATTCAGGAGACTTCTTTGGCTGCCATGTTGATACTTATGCTATTATCCCGGGCCAGAGGTCCAAAGCCCAACCGATGGCAGTGTTAAGTACCAAATACTGGCATTTTCCAAGTGGCTCTAAAAATAAACATAATAACCACATTTCTAATAGCATACTGTTTTATAGTGTATGATGTAAACAAATGTTTTTTTTGTTTTTGATGCGTTTGTTTCTACTGCATACTTGTCACATCATTTGGTGGCTGTGGTTTAAAATGCTGCCCCTTGAGTCAAGCAGAACTTGAGTATTTGGAAGGGGATGGCACAACGAGATCAGATACAGAGGAAAAGAGCAAACACTTGCAATATGGTTTCATCCTTGATAATTACTTGCAGTGAAGCATGACTGCAGGCAGAGCCCCAGAGAAGGTTCAGCTAATCCATCAGTCACTCAGTCAGTCAGTCAGTCATTCTATGCAGCATCTACTGCATGAAAAGTAGTCCTGTTTCTGCAGTGAAACCTGCATGTGCCCACTGCTGTGTGCAGCTGCCTTTGCAATGCCTCAGGAAATCAGAGACATCATGTGACATGGCACTTCACCCTTATTAGGGTGATCTCCTCTCATTCTAATCTGAAAAATGCTCAGAATAGTATTTGAAATTTCACAAATGCATGTGGGAGTCAAACAGAATCACAGCATAACATACAAAAAATGGTATAATGGTATAAAAAATGGTATAATTACATAAAAAAGTATAATTTCACTCCTTACATTGCACGATTCTTAAAAAGTGCTATCAAAATCAGCGCGTTAACTCACGCAATTAATTTTACATTTTTAACAGGCTAAAAAAAAATAATAAAATCAATGTGGGGCAGTTTTTTGGGATTTCCGTGTGTTCAATGTGCAAAGAAGTATGGGTAAGACCAAGGAAGGACTTTTTGTCAAATATATTCATAACTTTTTGTCTGTTATATTCTTGCCTTTACAACCATTTCATAGTTTTCCATGTGTATTTGGTTCCTCCTTGGACACGTGATCGGAGATTCTGTTTCCCAATGATGCAAGCCTTTCTGTGTGACTATAGTAAGTTGGTGAACAAAGCCTGGCCATTCGTTCAGTTAGTTGAGTCTTATGTTATTCAGGTTTTCCCAACCCTATGTTTCCTTTTCTGTTTTTTAATAAACTGTGATCAATAAACTATAATAAATATGAGGGTATTAATGGTTTATTGCAGGTATATTGTTTACGGTAGAAAATTTGTGTCACAAGGTAAACACACTCCTCACTTAGGACAAGAGACGAGGACACACCCTGGACAGGTCACCAGTCTTTCGCAGATTATTTTGTTAATTTTTTTTTTTAATCGATTGACAACAATAAAACTTCTTATTTGTTGTCTTGACCCACTTCTTCTTTAAAAGAGTCAAAGTAAAAAAACAGAGTACCTGGAGAAAACCCATGAAACTTGGAGAGGGCTTTAAGGAAGTAAATCACAGTAATGCAGAGTTCAGACTGCAAGATTTTCAGAGTAATCAGTCACGGATCTTTTCACACCACATGACTATCTGGGGCAGCATTCAGTCATTGCTGAATTCATACTGCATGGAAGGTCGGCAACAGGGGATTTCACACTGCATGACTTTAGAAAGAATAACAGACATCTTTGTCCCATGCCTCACAGGCACGTGACTTGAAAAAACTGCAAGGTCACATGTGCAAAACTGTGATAATTATCAAAAAAGGGATTTTTTAGTTCTAAATAGTCTCAGAAAATATTACATCCTGCACAAATCTTTGTTGTCGAGTCTCTCAGATCGCTGTCTTTGTGTGCTCAAACTTTGGGCAGTTGTAAGCGATTAATCAAAACCTGTCAGTGACTCTAAATTTGGGGTCAAAATCGTGTGGTCTGAACTCGACTTGAGAAGTCTATGTAGCTTCAATTGTTGATTGGATTCGGATTGCGTAAAGGAATGCAGATTATGAAGGGAAAGTGAATGAAGCTAGGACTCTAGTTGGTGAGGGGGTGCACAAACACCCAGGTGATGAATTTCAGAGATGCAAAGGACAATCTTGAAAATTGCTCTGATCTAAATGTAATGTCCTTTTCATGAACACCCTGAAAAGCCAAGATTGCAGCACACTTTAAACATGAGAGAGAACTGCAATCAATATTGACCACATAATGACCTCATTTTCATTTGACCAAATGGAGAGAATTATGTATATTTGGGGGAACATGCAGAAAAGGTTATTGGAGCAGCATTAAAACAAGAGAGCGTGTAACTGTGTTAAAATTATTGCCAAACTACTCCTGAAGCTTGAGCAGCAAAGTGTAAGAAAAGTAATCATAAAATGGCCATTAAAGAGACATTAAAGAATGCACCAGTATACTGGTATCAATATTCCTTTAAAAAAACAGCGAGTACTGTTGTGTTTTGAACCGATGCACCACCCATCACTGATGTTGCCAGTTCACTCTCTGTTTTGACCTCTGATCAGAAATGTTTAATGTTACTTACTTTATAATGTCTGAAACACGTTTTGACAATGTGAAATATAGCAAAATATTGAAATCTATGGGAAATGCTTATAAAATATGGAGTCAGCTGAATTGTATGAGCAATGTCAAAGTTGATCATTTTTTTCTGGACTGGTAAGGTTTCGTCAAAGCTTGTCAGCCTATTAGTGGGTCATCAAATTTGCAAGTTTATAAATATTGCTTGATAAATAATAACAGTGACTGTATTAGTAACTTTAAGAAATACTAATATTTAGCTGAGAGTTAGCACTCCACGCGGTGTAGAGCCAATAGAACCTTTAGTATTACTCACTTCGAAGAGTGAAAAGCATGTTGACATACGATCATTGTAAATGTATTTTCCTTTTTTACAAGGAATTATTTTACCTCAGTATGTTTTACCTTTCTTATGTTCTCCATTGTATATCTACATCGTACATGGTCATATAAATAAATGTGTAATTATTCATTTATTATTACTCACACTCTTTTTTGAGATACCTAAATTGCACAATCGCCAACCGGAAATTCTCTTTATATACTCTCTCTGTAGGGAAAATAGTTGGTTGTTATATTACATATATGATAAAACACTTGTCTTTCCACATGGTTGGGCAAACTACCTGGCAACCTTTAGTTTAGGGGTGATCGCTATGGGTTTTATGTGATTGCAGTGCACAATGTCCTCAATAACTTACAAAAACATCTTACACGTTATAGATTCAATTTCATCAGCTATTAAATTTGTGTATTTTGAAGAGCAGAGGGTTCCAAGCTCTGAGCTTTGGAGTATGGCCTGATGCATGACTTTCCACCCAATTTGAGATTTACCATAAGCTGAGTGGGAGATGCTGAGACAGCTGTCAGTAAAGAGACACAGGTGAGAGCTTTATTTCCACCTCTTCTGTGTGTTCCAGCTGATTATACATACAATATGTATGACTTCATATAATTAGCGGAAGGAATCTTTAGGTAACCTCCTGATGCAATTAAAATTTAAATCTTGTCTTCATATGTGTCTTTAGATGCTTTTTATCAATTCTGCCATTACAAAATTCGAGAATTATATCATAACAGTGCCAAATTTTCCTTCAAAATATTTTCAAAGTACACATACGTGCCAACCAGGTACCAACCGCTACTTAAAGGGGGAGATTTAAGTAACATCTCCCCCTTTAACCTCTGTAAAGGGGGAGATGAAGGCTGGAGGGAGGGCCTTAAGATATTATTCGACAATCTCAATGTCCTTTAAGACAATCAAGATATAAGCCACGTTGTGTCTGGTGTAGGCGAATAGAAATGGGTTTAATCGACTGCTTATTAAATTACACACAAAAAAGTGTAGTGCCTGGTAATCTCAATGGTCAGTCCATGCCAGGACGGTACCATATTCTATTAACTACTTGGCATTAATAGTGCTTTCAGACTTTAGTAAACATAACACAGAAGGTTCCTCCTTTCTTTCAAAGTAAAGGTTCTTAATCAAGAGTTTAATACAAATAGTTTCTTTAACCGATCCAACAAAGTAAAAAAAATGTAACTCACAGTGATCTAAGTGTGTGTACAGTGCTCAAAAAACATTTTTCAATTACTATTAATTAAATTTTTCCTTTTTAGAAGAGGGTGGAAGATTGATGACTTGAACTGTTTTCTAGTGGCGGAAGAACTTGTGAAAACAAAAACTTTTAAAAGCCAAAAATGCTTCCATCCCTTTCAATTGCAAGGGGATCGCTGAAATGTCCTAACTGTGTGCTTAAATTCAAAATTCCTGATGAAAAAGGTTACCAATGCTTTCACTGAAATGTTGACATTCCTCCAGATTGCATCTAATAATGTACTTTTAAACTTTTGTACTTTTAAACACTGTAGCAAAACATGATATTCCTCCAGTTTTGTTACCAGCCTCCTCCCAAGACTATCACAGGTTAAATGATATCAAAGGTAACAGACAGCCATTAAACTAAGTCCAAACAAGCTTCATTATTGCATTGTCCTCTCCGATTGCTTCTAGACATCCCTTTCATTCAGCATATTCAAGCTGTCAATCAAAGGCGTTCCTGGGTGCAGCTCAGCCAAGCATTTGATTTCATTTTCTCCACAGCTAAAAATACGAGTCTAAAAATAGCTAGCCTGCTGAACGCTTTCCGCTCAAGGTGTGCAACACAGCTGAGGTAAAGCACACTGACAGCACGCATACACGCATATTCATCATCAACGGGGCATTAGGTTGAATTCAGCACAGAGAGATGAGAAATGTGTGTACCGTTTGATTAACCCCCTCTTCTCTGTAGTGGGTCTTTGATTCTTAGACCTTTTCTTCCTGCTTTTCAAAAGGAAAATCAATACAGAGAGACACCCTCACAAATACACACACAGGCTGCTCTGACTCAGCAAATGAGGATCATTTGGTCAGAGAATTATTTCCCTCCACAGCTTGAAAACAAGACTATATAAAGCAGCCGTTCTATCAAGCATGGGAAGGAAAATGCCAAGAAGATGGAGCTGATCGGAAGGAAAAAGCTTTGTGTTCACCTAAAGAAAGTAGTCTTGATGGCAAAGACAACAATGTAACAGAATGCCACTTTGTTTTTTGTTTTTTTGCTTTTTATCACAACTTCTTCTCCAACACCTTTCATATCCCCTTGGGTTAATTGGAAAAAAGAAGTATCCAAGTGTAACTCTCATGAACTTGTTTTAACAGAAAGCAGAGTCTGTGTTTATTTTTATCTCCGATTATTTTCCCACTAAAGAACTTTAATTGCGACATAAGATGAAAAAATAAGTTCTATACATGGATGCCTGGGTGTACATGCAGCTTCTCAGCAGCTTTCATTGTGACGGCATGCCCACAGAAAAAGAGTGTGTAATAGTAGATTAATGTCCGTAGCGAGAGAAAAGATGCGTTTAACTTTAATTAGTGAAATTTAGCTCTTTGATCCTCAACCAATCATCTCCCTTCCAGTCCAGAGAAACAATCCAAAACCAACGAGCTGCTTGATCCAATCTCCATCTGTCTGGGGGGCGGGGTTCCCATCTCTTGGAGTTTCAATTGAAATTTACCACCGACTTCAGTTTGGCAGCTTTTCCTGCCACGTTCTGAACCCTTTAGTGGTACTCTTTTTGTAGGCTTTTGTATAAGGCTCTAAAAGTAGACTAAAGGGTCACACTATGAAAGTGCACATTGGGCGAGAGGGGCGAGGTACTCCCTGGACAGGTCGCCAGTCCATCGCAGAGCTTAGTCAATGCTGTTACTAAAATCCGGTAAAAGGTAACAAATTTTCACGGTAACAGTTATAAACTGGCACCAGAACTACAACAAGATGTTGTCAGAGAACTTAAGGCAGGTGGGACCAAAGTCACTAAGAAAACAATTTGTAACACACCTTGCAGTGCAGGACTGAAATCTTTTCATCGTTGAAATTCATCCTGCTAAAGAAAGCTTGTGTACAGACCCTCCTCAAGTTCACCAATAAACTTCTGAATGGTAAGGGGCAGAACCTAGCAAACTTTTGTGGACAGGTGAGAAGCGTTTAGGCATCAACTAAAATAATCAATTAAATCAATTAAAGGTCATCGACAATAGATACTCCAACATAGCAACGATTCAAAACACACATTCAGTGCAGCAAATCAGCTCAATAAGAAGCACATAAAGGTCCTTGAGTAAAGTAGTCAGTCTCCAAATCGTATTCCAAAGCAAATTGGAATACGGAGGCAGCTTTAGGTTAGATTTACCAATCTCAAAACTTTAATGACGGGTAGCACTGTGGCCTTTCAGTTAGAAGGTTGCCTGTTTGAGGCTCACCAGTGATCTTACAAGGAGGAGTTTGCAGGTTCTCCTGGGTTTCCTCCAGGTTCTCAGGTTTCCCCACAATCCATGCATTACGGTTATTTGAATAATCCAAATTACACTTAGGTGTGAATGTACGAGTGCTTGTGTGTGTTGCTCTGTGATAGACTAGTGACTTCTCTAGGATGTACCTCTGTCTCTCACCCCAAAGTGCACTGGAGATAGGGGTAACCCCAAAAGGGAATGGGTGACCCCGAAAGGGGACATGATGAATGGGTACACACAAGATGAATAAATGAAACTTTATTGACTTGGAGATGACCATTGACTTTGTGGCCAGCCACACAAATGTCTGGTCACTACGATTGCAGAGAAGAGTTATGCAACTAAGTATAAAGCAATGTTTTGCTAATAAACCAAAGCCTTTGTTGATGGAAATTTAAAAAAAAATTCCCACTTCCATTTTTAAAGCATTTTTTGTTTGTTTCACGCAAGCCTAAAACGTATTATAAATAAATATTATAATTCAGTGATCACATCAACCATTTTTCAATCATATTACACATAAAAACATTGTCCTTGTATCAACTCAGTTCCAAAATTATATAATACAAGCATGTCATCTTCATCTTTTTTAAGGTCTTTGGTTGCCTTGTGTTTTGATTAAACATCTCCCTTGAGGCTTCACTGTCCTCAAGTCTGACAGCTTGTCAGGGGCCTAATTATTGTTGCTACATAACACAAGTGCTGAACCATTTAACCTGAAAAACAAAGTGATCCTGAATAAATGACTGATAAAAATCATGGTTCAACATATACGGTGGCAATTTCTTAAACGCCCCCCTAATTCTGTATACTCAATTAGCCTTTGGAGACCTCAATACCTAAGCTAATTAGAAATGTGACCAGCTAACCCATGGTGCACCAGTGACCACCAATGTACACTAGTCATTCAATCTGCCCTGAATCAACTTCAAAACAAAGAAAAATCACGCCTGGAGCTTGATGATCAAAAGTATTCTCGTAAAATAAATGAAGTAAGAGACAGGAGGTTGTAAGCCGGGCATGAAATCAGCCTGTTAAAATAGTGCGAATCTGTGAAAATCACTTCACACATTCTCCTTGTTTCATCACCAAACACATGGTGCTTTTCAAGCATGCTGCCATGGCACAGAAGCCGACCAAACGACAGCAGACAACAAGAATTCATAGCAATCTAAAATCAAACAGACCCAAAGCTCTCCATTATCTCTCTCTCTGTCCATGTATGATTTCAGACAAACAGTAAGATAATCAAGATATGTTGATAAAAGGAGTCTGGGAGCTTTAGACGCTCATCAATCCATTAGCATGCTGCATGCAGTGTGAATCGCATGTGAAATGTGCAGGCTCCTTTGATCCTGCTTCTCCCTCAGCTAGGTCAATGGACTTATTTACAGATGTAATCAGGCACCCTGTGGAAAGATCTGCCAGTCAGCTCTCCAAATCAATACAGCATCGCCTCTAATGGAAGAGCTTCATCACTTCATTGCCAGCACTGTAAAATACTCTCACCTGAAATGCCAATTAATGCCTTTGTAAACAACAATTGCCTTGACATATGGGCATGCTGAGAGCCTAACATCACTTCACGAATAGCACTTGAACATGATGCCAAGGTTAAACAAGACTTAATTAGCGTGAAGGGGTTTACACCTCCACCTCAGGTCTATGGCACCATCCAGAGTCTGCTTCACTACAGATTACAAAGGAATTTTGCAGATGAAAATCTTAGAATTCAGTCTGACTTTACTGGAAGTTGCACAAACTGAGATTGTGGAAATGTTTCACGAGACCTCGTGGCATTTAAAACGAGCTAGTCTATTCAGGAGAAACTCTAGCATGCTCCCAATATAAAGTAGAGTCTTAAATTTCCATTGTCACTCAGGTATTAATGTCATGGTCATATTATTTGCATACACCTGTAATATCAATGTACCTGGGTTAGTTTGGTTCAGGTGTTTCAGACACTAAAAGCTAGCTATTCTAAAACATTTACTCATCTTCCATCTCAGCATCAGTCTAAAATGAGCTACTGCCAAAATCTATTGTTAAACTGAGCCCAGTGTGCACTAGTTTCCCACCTTTCCCTTCAGCACAATGAACCAGGTTGTGTCAATTCCCACTATCGCACTTCTCATATCTAAAACTGTATTTTAGCAAGAGAACAAGCACTCAGTGCGATGGAATGGCACTGGCATTGTGCAATGACAACGTGCACTCACCAAAATGATGTCCAGGGAACAAACGCCCTCCTCTCCCCGCTAAAAATCCGAAATTTAGCTGGATAGGAATCCCTCGGTCATACCCTGTTGTTGCTATTTTTCTAAAGCGAACTGTTCTCTGGCTGTTGACAGACAAACATCGGCGGCTGAAAGAGCGAATCTCTGCTGGGTCCCGTGGAGGCAAAAGAGACAGAGCGTTTGGTGATGCTGCCCGTTTTAAGCACAGCCATCCAAGGTTTCATCCAAGCGCACATCGGCGTAAGTTCGCGCGAAAATGCCATGCAGAGAGCGCCATCTTGAGGGAACATGTGGTCATGTTGCTGAACTTGCTTTTCGCTTATGTTCACTCATTGCTCTCTAATAACAGAATAATTTCACCTTTTCGATGTTTACATTTCTAATTAAGTTATAATTTCTTATTATGCAATATTTAAATGATAATAATATTTTAATGAACCTACATTCTTTATTGTTATTACTTTGTTTAAAAACAGCCTGGTTTTGATTTAATGAAGTCGGTATTTTTTATTTTATTCTTATTTTATCAACCAAGTTATTCAGTTTTTGTTTAAAGTTTGTAAGAAATTAAGTTGCAGTCGCGCATGCGCAGCAAGATATTTCTAGTCAAGGTGACGTCATTCTTTTTTGCAGCCAAGTGTCACCTTTTGTGCAACACCTGAAACCGAAATGGAAACCACGTTTAAACAAATGGTTTGTTATGATTTTTATAATGGTATTACTCTGTGTGGGTTTTTTGTAAGTCTTACAAATAGGGAGGATTACTAATTTGATGTAAATCATTTGATTTCAAAAATCACAAGTTAGTAATCTTCCCTATTTGAAAGACTTAAAAAAAACTCAAAGTGGTATCTGTTCAACAGCAAAACAGGACTGTTTGCCGAGTACACCATTCCTTTTTGGAGCAAACAGATTATGCACAGGACTCAAGTCAATACAAAATTCCTCCATATTTATTTAGAGGACTAAGTCAATACAATTCTCTATTATAGAAGGACACTACATTGCTGTAGGGACGAAACTTAGTTTGATATACAATGTTGCCATCTAGTGGTCGTTGTGGAATCGTATACAACAGTGTTTTCTGAAGAGAAGACTTTTTTTCCAGCGAAGGAAACACTTCATTAGGAGTAATACAGTTACAATAAACCATTGAGGAACTCCTGATGATTTCTATAAGTTTAATATAAAATTAAGTCATACAAAAGTAATCAAACAAAACATTGTACGGATATATTGTCGCAATTCAGGTTTACACAGCTCTGACGAATGAAAAATGTCAAAAATAAATATATAATCGTGGATATATGGCCTTTAGTTGAATAAGATATCACGAAGTTCAGTTGTGTTTATTTATAAAAAAAACTGTTTTATATGTGCACAAAATTAGAGAATTTTTATTTTTTTTACAATTACTGAAAGAATTGCTATGCATTAGCGTTTGTGTGCAATTGTTTGTAAATTCTATTTGCCAGATACAGATCCTTTGAATGTCATATTCAAAAATCATTATTATTACTTCCAGATGTTACATTCAAATTAGCTGAAAACAGTGAGTCAAAACTAGTGAATGTTAAATATGTTAAATTTTTGGAATCGATTTTCCAAAAAGGGCTAGCTATTACTTCTAAGAAATACCCAATGTTTCTTTTCTTTAAGTTCTACTAAATTAAGAATTTGCTCAGATAAAAGTTGTTATAATATAAATATGTAGCTTTTAAAAATAAAGCATGAAATTAAACATGTTTATTATAAAATCAACACATGCATAAAAAATGAGAATTACTCAATAAAATAAACTTTATAAAAAGAAATAAAAACAAATCTAAAAGAAATAAAAAGTTTTTTTTATGTGTATAAATTATTGAATCATGGTTAAATTCACAATAGCATTACATGTAATATGACACATAACCAGTGATCTATTACCCTGCTCTGTTTAGGGTTTCCACAGAGTAATCAAAAAGAATACTATTCAGCCTCTGCCTTTTGTGAACTCTTGTCTGGGCAGGACACTTCTACATTGATTGATTTACTTTCACTCTTGTGTTTGGATAGAAATCTGAGCTCATGGTTAAGAGTCGAGGAAAGGCATTCTTGTTTTGCCTCAATACTTACCTTTCCCAAAGTATGTCTGTAAACAGAAAAGCAAAAGACACAACTTTAACAAAATCATAACACTATATGATTACAAATCATAAATCATAAACACTAATACATCATAAGAAAAGCAAAGGTTATAATAATTTATTAATATGTAACATACTGGGAAGTAAACATTTGAAAACTGATTTACATAAGTTTAATAACTGTCGTGGAAAGACATTGTGTTTTCACAAATTAAAAAGCCTAATGTCATACATGTGTATTCAACCTCTAACTTTGTCCAGCCATGACAAAGTCCCTAGAATACAAATGCACACATATCAATTAAATAAAGTCTAAATGGATGCTTTAATATCACAAAAAGACAATGACGTGTGAAATTAAAATACAATTATATATGAATCATGTACGTAGTGATTTTTTTTAATCAATTTAAATAATAAAACTTTAAATACATAAGACACAGAGGATATTTTTGTTTGACCAAGAACCAGTAAGTAGTGCAATAATGCTAACATAGAAAATACCGGTATATATTTTAAAGCACAGTTAAAAAACAACTTATATTGACCATTGTGTTATTTTAGAATAAAAAAAAAACAATAGAACACAGATAGAAACTTAATAGAAAAAAGTAGGAATAAATACATTACAATAAAATTAAAACACATTTAAATAAATTAGCCTGTATAATGTTGGCTTTCATAAAGAGTTTTGGAGTTGGTTTAACCCTTAGAACTCCGGGGCCTTTTTGAGTGTTTTTTTTTTTTTACTACTTTAGAGTTTGTTCTAATAATTAAAATTTTAAACATTTTAAAGTTTTTGGTGACAATACTTCTTCTTTTTTTTTTAGTTCAACCCCTGGGTCTTTTTTTTTTTTTTTTTACATTTTTTTCCTTACATTACACAATAATTCCACAACAAACCTGAAATTGTACCAGAATTCAGAGAAATACATTTTTGTACTGCAAAAGAGTGAAGAGTGAGTAAGTTTTATAACAAAAATCAGAAAAGTTGAGTCAAAACAAATCTCTTTTAAAAAAAAAAGCAAAATCAAGCAATGTGAAACAAAATATATATACTATTCATGCATGTTTGTGTAATTGTTATTGCTATTTTTATTGCTAGAAACACTAGATGACACCAATTTGAGGTCTTTGAAATTATTGTAAACTATAAAAATGGTCACATTTTAATTCACATTACCTTGGAAATTATGTGTTCTAATTTTTGTAATGTATGTTTGAAAACAAAAATATCCAAACTCATAACCTTTTTGAAAGCTACACATTATACTTAAAATCAAAATCAAGTCTTATGCTTCCCACATGAATATTAAAAGCAGATATTTAAACCTCTGATCTCCTGTTAGATTGTTAGCATTGCATTCTTATTGGGCTGGATGGAGAAATAGTCCATCACTGAATCACATTTTGTTTTTACAGAGAGCAGGTGGAATCTTGTCTGATCAGTGCTCCAGTGGCTCACTGAAAGCAGATCTCAAGCATTTGATTTCATTAGTGAAAATTTCATTAAATCAGAAAAATTTCTCTCTGGAAGTTAAATGGAATCTTTTTAGAGCATGCAGCGATAAAGTCAGTTTGTCCCTTTTCACACGGTATAAGAACAAAGCTTTATTTAAAGTTAACTGTGATCTAACCACAGATATCTGAAATGGTTTGTGCACAGGCCAAATTAATTCACTTCCTCACAATTAAGTGCAAGGCTTAGATCACATACTTTATGGGACTCCACTGTCCCTTAATATTTTCTCCCAGGATTTTCTTTGGAGCATGTTTATTCATCAGGTTATTAGTTCTCCCAAAAATCTGACCCTATGGCCATCTCTTTTGGTTGCTCTACACCACTCTTCCTTCAGCCCAGAAAATGACTGAGAAAAGTTAGAGATGAGCAGAAGCAGCAACAGAAGTCATGTGATTTTTTTTCATGAATATAGTTGCATGATGAGCATTAACACGTTTTACCCAAGTCCAAAAAAAATATTATAACAGATTCAAAATATCTTCTTAAAACATTTAAAGCTTGAGATGGAGGCATGTTTATTCCCTCATTGTACCCATCGAGGTCAGAGCATGGAAATAATAATAAAAAAACAAGTAAAATAAGTATAATATGAATAGGGTAATACATTACACATATATATTTAAAGCTAATTAATTATTCAAAAAAGTTAAAATAATCCTGATAATTTTGAAATGTTGTAAATAAAGTTATTGTGAAAACAAATGATAGTTGATCATTTGAAGGACAAAAATATAGGTTATTAAAAGATATATAAATGTGTTTATTTGTTGACATGCTCACTTAACACTTTTAAAATTGAGTTATACATTTCTTCATGAGCCATTTGTTGTGATACTATTTTTAGATGATACATATAGTATTTATAAGCTTATAAGAAGCTCTGGTGAATCCCAGATTAGGCAGTTTAGCTACAGACTAACTCAAGGTCCTCTGATGCTAAAAAAACAAAACCAAAACAAAACTAAGGACAAAATACATGTGGGTCTATGGCGGACTCATGTCGAATCAATTAATTCATGATTTTCTTAAGGCACCAATTTGTAAATTTCCATAGTGAAATACTGATTATTTCAACACAACCTAAACCTATTTTTTTATACTCTGTGCTTCTATTGCAACCTAACTAATTTAACTAAATGTATGTTGGCCTCATTCTCATCAGATGAGTTTCCAGTAGTTCCTATAGTACACATGTACCTCGGTTTCGATAGCTCCCTCAATCTGGATAATCTTTAAATGGTCTGGTACCGAGTGTAAACTGGAACGAGTTTTGGAAAACTTTTATATTAATGACTTTCTGGTTAATTTTTATATAGGCTCTTGTTTTTTTTTAGTAGTGAGATGCAAGGCTTTACAGTTCGTGTCTATATTGTAATGTTATTTCTAGCTTGTTTTGTACAGCACGTTGGTCAGCAGCTGCTGTGTTTAAATGTGCTTTATAAATAAATTGATATTGACTCAAGCATTGACAAAACATCTGGTTTAGTTTTAACACGGACCCATACGTGCCGTCAGCCGTCAGTCGATTTGTAACCTGGAACGATGGCCCCTCCTTTCTGTAACTGGTCTTGTTCGTTGCTCGGTCCAAACACTCTTAGGGAAAGGCTGTAACCAATACAGCCCCATTAATGCAGACAGAAAAACGAAAGTTGTGATATAGCGACCGTGGCGGAAGGTTTATTCCAATAGGAGTGGCAGGTTTTGATCGAAAGACGAGCAACGCGTTTCAACAGCCACCAGGCATTGATTAATTTCACCTGAAGCATGGATTTCCATCTGCCAGAACTGAAAAGAAACTTACGCGATGTCAACTTTGGCCTAAAAGGGAATGTGGCTCAAAAATGACCAATGGTAAGTTAATGAATTTCGAGTTAGAATAAATGAAAGCGTCCTTCTTCTTACCTTGCCGTTCTTTGGTACGTATCTGCCGGGGTTAGAGAGTGGGCAGTCACGGTGGCTTTTATAGCCGTCAGTACTTGGGGATTCCCGAAAAATCACACGCGACAATCAAAACGAAACTCGCCATTTACAAGAAATTGCGCTCATTACGAAAGTGAAGGCAATTCAATTGGTCTCCATTCAATTGATGTGTAAAAGCAGTCTTAAAAGTGTCTGAATGACTTCGTGTAGAGTGATCAGTGTCCATTTATTTATCCACAGCATCTTCTTGGTTCTTCTGTTTTGTCACTATTTGTTCTACCTATTGTGTTGTTCTGTGAGCAGAACAACGATCAGATCACCGACGATTACCGCAACGTCATCAAGATTCCACTGAATGAAGCTGTAAGTCTCATTAAACTTCTATTTAAATAATAATTGAACAGCAATTTGAACGTTCTAGATGTTGACACGATGGCAAGATGTTTTTATCCACACATTATTTAAATACATTCAGTCAAACATCGCAATATACTTGTTACAAATTTGTTGTAATGATGATAAGTTGATACTTACAATGATAAATATTATTTTTGAGACAAACCTCTTTGTAATGTATAAATAAATAAATTGATTCATGTGTAAAAATGTAATAAAATTTGTTCTTTTTTTGCATTAAATGCATTATGACATTGTTTTGCACTGAAAGGAAATTGCATATTTTAAATATGGCTGGTGATTATCTATAGTACCATTGATTATAATGCAATTACAATGTAAATTGCAAGGTAAAAAAGCACCAATGAGTAGCCTCTAAAAGGCTAAGTTGCTGTTATTAATATTTTTTTGGAAACCGTTTGTCTTTTTCCACAGAAAGCTTCTATTACAAAGCTACAATTAAATTGCACAATTGAAAATGCAGATATATCAGCAACGTTGAAGCCAAGAAAAGTAAGAAAAAAACTCTTTTGACAACACCCATACATGATAGTCCTCATATCTCTCGAAATGAAAGTACAAATTGTTTGTTTTTCTCCTAGTACTAAAATGTATTAATTTGACTGCAATATTTAGTCACAGCCAAGTCTTTAGCTCTCAAATGTGATGCTCAAGACTTTCTATGTTGAGTGCAGAGCTTTGTTATGTGGAACCTGTTTAAAATCCCTGTTTCAACCCAGTTCCACCTATTTACATGGAACTTATTTAAATTATTTGAACTCTGTGTGTGTTCCAAATGTTGTTAACAGAATTAAAAATAATAGTAAAACTCTTTAAAACATACATTAATACATACATAACATAATATGGATAGGAGATTACTTAAAATTTATGTCATTAATTTGATGATTTCTTCCTGGTTTGATCACAGACACAAAAGATCCTCAGAAAAATTTGCACCATCAATGAAAAACTCAAGTGGATTTCAGAAAATGCAACTGAAACACTGAAAAGTGTTTTAAATATGCTTGTGGAAAGCATAAGCGAGTCCTTAAGATGCAAGGTAAAGGTAAAACCTATATCTTAAGAGTTTTCCATATTGATTGTTTTTATCATTTATAATAAAAGCTTTATTATTATTATTATTATTATTATTATTGATGCTTTATTAATTTTTTTTCACACGATAGATGGTTACAATAATAATGTGACAGTAAACATTTATGCTTCCATTATTAATAAGCAAAATTCTGTCACGACACAGACAAAGATGTTTTATATATATATATATATATATATATATATATATATATATATATATATATATATATAGACCAGACTTTAAGGAAGGACTAAGCTGCAGACAATATTACACACAATGCAACCTGTAGTTTACAGGCAGTTATAATTTAGAAAATAGACCTGATAATTCCAGATAAGGAGTGTAGGAGAGCTGTTGGAAATGAGAAAAATGCAAATATAAAATAAAAATATTGCACTTTTTCCACTTTAAAGAACCCCTTTGGCTATTTTTGGTTCTTCACCGGTTCTTTACAGGTTTGAAGGTGCTATATAGTACTTTTTGTAGCTCTAAAGCAACCAATAAACTATTCAGGCTCTTCAGTGGTTCTTGAAGTACTATTATAGCACTTTTTTAATGCGATGGACTGGCGACCTGTCCAGGGTATACTCCCCACTCTCACTGGCGATTTTAGCCACGGGCAAAGGGGGCGGCATTTTTTTATGGCACATTTTATTATGATACTTGTGCCGCTGCCGCCCCTGCTGCTGAGGCGCACAGAAGAGCGAGAGGAGAGGGGACTGACATATAAACTACCGGTATGTCAGTGACAACTGACTTACTTACAAATAACGCACACATTTCATTCATAATATTATAAACACAGAGCAATAATTAGCACATTTTTTGTTAATTGTGTAAAATTCTAATTAAAATATATAGGTAATAAAATCGATCATGAGGATGATGTGGAGGTGAATTGGTTTAGTCTTGAGCTCTGGTCGTGAGTGACAGCGTTGAGGAATGGTGAATAGATTGTTGATCACAATGTAAACACAGCGATGGAGAGAAAAACACCAAAGCTGTCAGGTGCCCAATTTAGGAAAAAAAGAAAATTAGGCAAAAGATAAAGGTATGGAACAATGTTCTCTCTGTATGATTAAGGTGTGCATGTCATTATGTGGTATAACGTTACTCTTAGCTTTGTAGCTTTCTTACGTATGATGCTTGGTATGCTAACCTACCTAGCTAAACACACACAATCAAAGCCATATACACTATCAGAGAAATTCTAATGGTTTCTATTATATATTTTTTTAACCATTAACTTTCAAATGAAACTATTACAAAATTCCTAACTGTAGTGTGTTTTGGTCACATAGCAGCAGACACTGTTGTACTTGCCATAAAAACCAATACAATTTCCATTATAACCAGGACCTCCATTAGATTTTCTATTATTTTTGGAACCACCCCAATGAGTTTCTCATACTTTTCTCTTGCATACTTTCTATATTTGTTTTCTGAATGCTGCTTTTGTTTCATTTCAGCACCAGCAGAGAAAGAGGTCAAAGGAGTTGAAGCTTTGCAAAGTCAAAAAGTTTCTTGACATTTTACAGGCACTTTTTGAACAATACAATGCATTACAGTCACAGAGCAGTCAAGAGTGTGGGAAGCTTTCAGAGACAACTAGCACATAAAACTTGGCTTTTGTCTCCAGACTCATCTTCTACCAAAGGCAAACAATTGTACAGCACAGCATTTGTTGTACGAGTACACATTAGTTTGCTGTAGGGTATTTTCGCAGATGTCACCTATACTGAAGTTAACCAAAAGAAACTGACAAATGTGTTTAATTCAGTTTGGGATAGTTACAAATGTTTATCAGTATTGTATAAAACATAATGAAATGTACTCATTTGGGAAAAATCTGTAATAACTTCCAAATGACTATTAAATTCATCATGTACCATAAAGGTATGCTATGCCTGTATGGGACTTGGCATTACAAAAATAATGTAGAAAATGTTGAGTGAAAAAGACATTTGCATCTGTAACAAAAGTCGATACTGATTCAAACTTTTCTCTTGTTTTTGTGTACATTCTGCTGGTTCTGAAGCAGAGATCAAGATGGTAATTTTGTAAACCGGATACATCTGCCAAGCATGACCAACTCAAGCATCTAATATGGGAAGCTAAAATATTGACTTCAGCCTAAAAACTTACAATTATTCTACGTCAATGTCTAAGTCTGGTTTAAAGTGGATGCTAATTCTGCAACATGAAGTTACTGTTCCTTCTGAAAGAGACCATTGACTTTCATAAATGTTAGCAAACAGAGAGGTATCTGAGGGTTGCCACTTTGCAATCTTGCTGGCAACCTCTGAAATGAAAGTGGTCACTGTGCTATGTGGGAGCTGTTCCTCATAAACAGTGCCTGTAGACACATAAATAATGTGTTAATAGATATAATGGTAGGCAACAGCAGTGGGGCACAGGATAACAAGTAAATGGATTTGTAAATAAGTATTTGACCACATAACTCATAACCCTTGTTGACTCTCACAGAGCTCAGATATGTTTTGCACACATATCAAGAGAGATTTGGTGATCCTCTCTAAGTCAATGAGAAATTGGCATTTTCAGTGCACTGGCTGATGGAAGGAGGTTCTTACCTCATGATTTGATGGTACATCTCGTTCACTTGACATAAAGCATAGTTTAAATGGTATTTTATGCTACATCAGCACAATACTTTTACCCAGCCCTCCTTTGAAGCATTCCAATGTTTACTGGCAAATAAAATGTACGTGTTCATGTCCTTTCTGGAGCAGGATTCCAGTTATGATGTAGTCTGTTACCAGTTGTTTTCTTGGTGATCCAAAACCATTCACACAATTCCACCGCATACTTCTGGACCAGGCCTTAAATGCTCTAATGGTAATTTCCAAGTTGTGGGATTTTGTTCCAGACAGAGGAAGAGTGTTTGTCCTTTTTTTCACCGAGGTTGATGCTCCATTTAGAGGATCCTAAACTCAACTATTTGCCTGTATTTACCGTATACAAAAAAAAAAAAACATCTGGAAGCCAGAAACATTGATTTATGTGGGTTCAAATTAGAGCTGGGTTATTAATCTTTAAAATCCAGAAAAGATTAAGATTTGACTTTGGTGAGGCATAAATTCCTCAGTTGTGTGGAAATGGTTCGGGTTTGGGTCTTCAGGCACCAGCAGACACCCATGACCCCGGAAGAAAAACTGAATAGAATATTGTCTAAACAATCAGAGATTACATGCAGCTCTAGGACAAACATGTAAATTATCGCAATTCATTCCATACTTGGTCCTAATGTCACATTCACTTCACTGATCATGTCTAATATGTATTAATTAACTTTAAAGTTCATTTATATGAGGAGTCAGACTCGGGAGCAACATTAGCCAGTCACTCTTTTAATGGCAGAGGTTCCATCACAATCCATACAGCAGGTTTTTCTAAGCTAAAGAGCAGCAGAGTACAGCTTTCAGAGTGATAATGATTGAGATTTTTAGCGCTTGACATCAACGCCAACAGACAAACTCTTAACCTCTGTCAATACGAGGTATTCATCTAAGAGGCTCTGAAGTGAAACTTTGTGAAGTTGGCTTTTAAGGTTGTTGTGTATCGCATGCTTCTGAAGAACGCAACAAGACACTACAGCTCTCTTCATGTTAAAAATGTTTTGATGATGTATACATATGTTGAAAAGATGTTTTCTCATCTAATAAACACACAGTGACCATTTCTACAAGTTTTTCTTTCATGTATTAGACATTAAAAAGACAATCAAGGTTGTAAAAAATAATGTGAAATAGAAAAGTGATTGCTCAGCATTTAACGTAGGAAAAATATCTTCCCCAAAATAAATTAAACAAACCATAGCACTTAAAAACAACAAACTACAATAAGATACTGCCGATAAACTCAGGACTCATCTGGCCGAGATCAAGAAGTCAATTTAAACATTTTTAGATATAATGATGATAATACTTCTGATATTGCAGTAACCAATCATATTGCACTTCTGTACATTTTGAGCAAAGGAGTTTAGGAAATGTTTGAACTGCACATAGATTTGCTAATGGGTTAAAACAAGTAGGATTTTGCACCAGAACGAGACAGTTTTAGCCGTTTAAATGCACATTCGTTTTACTCCACACTCACAGCAGAACTTAGCCCAGTCCACAGGGTACTTGGTCCCACACTCATGGCAAAACTTGGTGCCCGTTGTTGAGTAGTTGATGTCATTTTCATTTTTAACATCATTCCTGCAGAGAGAGAAAAAAAAAACACTCACACACATTTGAATATTTGAACTGTGGGAAAACAGACCCAAACTATTGTTTCATGCCTTAAGCTCAGGCTGTACTTTTGAAATATACGTTCAAGAAAAGGACTGAACCATCATTTTCACTACACTCTAGACTTTAAGTCGTTTAAACCCTGTATAGTGTTAAAACTAACTGGTTAATGTGATTTTTTTTTCAGATTGGTGAGGTTCACTTGATTTCTGGTGCTTTAAATTTATCAGAACCACATTCAATTAGCAAAATATCAGTTAGTGACTGCAGCAAGTAGATCTAATAGTATTCAAACTTCATTATGGCATAATATATACAAGGTATTTTGTCGGTGCAACAAGGACGCAAGGATACGAGTTGTAGTGGATTTAAAAAAAATAAATAAATCAATCAAGCCACCTCAGCTGGAGGTTCTAGAATGCTTTATAAACACGCATATGGTTCAGGTTGACGATCAAAAAGGAATGCACAAGTACAGCTGTACAGGAACCCACAATAACTACTGACAATTAAGCTCATTCAAGCTACTGCCAATCAAGGTTCCTCATTTGAATAACTCCTGTATGTATTATTATTAGTTTCATGTTTGAAAAAGCAGATGTCGGGGAACGAAACACACATCTGCGAGCAAACATCCATTCAATGAACTGATCCTTTGTGTAAATATCCAATCAGTGAGCGCTAAAGTTATAGAGGAAGGTGGGGCTTTGCATGTTTCTCACAGCCAGAGAGGAACTGTCACCAAAAAGCTTTTTTGCTAGCTTTGCTAATGAATACCTCAAAGATAGAAAAAAATGGTAAACAAAAATGTCTATCCATATCTCAGAGAGCGACCAGGAATAAGCAAAGGACAAAATTATGAAGCTCAATTGTATTTACTAGACATTAACAAATTTGTTGCCCGTCCCCTCACCTGCAGGTGGTTTCGTGTTGCATGGGAATTTAAACGAAAAGCATGTCCGGTAGCAGTATACACAAGAGAAAAAGTGCCACACGAATGAAAACAAAACTTTCGTGTATATTGATGCCTTCTTCACACATTCTCAAAACCACTACATGATTGGATAGTTCATAAAGGTTTATCATCGTCATTAATAGAACCAGGCAATGTCTCATAACTTATAAGAAATGTTTGTGAAAACAGAAATATCCTTTTCAAACAGGAAGTTCCAAATTTGACCCCAAAAAACAACATTAACCGTTTACTGTTATATATCAATGTATACATAAATTACTTAAAAAAAGTGTTGTGACCCTTTAAGAACAGTGTGTGTACCATTCACCAGGCCAAAGTTATTACAAGCTCATGATCATACCTTGAAATACAGTTTTCTGAATTGAGGATCTTCTTTTTGTTGATTCCCATTCCACTAGATGGAGTTCTCAGAGAGCTCTGTGAAACCAGACCCTTGGGTTTCATGTTCCCCCTGCAAACACCAGCGTGAAAAAGGTAGACAAAGTGTAAGCTCTGTGAATCGATGAGTGAGTGTCTGTCTTACTCTGATGGAGGACTTGTGAGGCCAGAAGAGGTGTATCCTGATGATGCATTCCTCACTGAGACAGTCGAGGATGGTTTGCTGCTAGGAATACCTGAGAGAGGGAGAGATGTCGAAAGATTGTTGTTTAATTAATCGCACAATTTTTGAGAAGGGTCTGGCTGCGCATCCAGCACGACTGGCACTCTCTGACTATTGGATAGCACACAACCCGTGACATTTATTTCATTGACATTGTTCAAAGTTAAAATTACCACAGGTATTGATCATTTAAAAAGGTAAGTACAATAATTAATTACTCTAAACAGTTGTATATTTTATATTTAGGACCACAGTTTTAATCACAAGGATCATATTATAGAAGCCTACCACATGACAGATTAAGGGAAATGACTACAGCACAATATTTTGAACATTTATTTTAATCTGTACATTGACAGTCACTTTTAAAGTTTGGTCTCCACACTGTGCTTCAGGGATGGTCGAAGTCACGTGTCATGTGCTATTCAATAGAGAGCCAGTCAGGACTGGTCCAATAGTAGGAGAGTGCCAGTCGGAGTGTCTCAGTCTAAGTGTGCCAGTGAAAGCCTGTAGCAAGACACTTTTTTGTGAACTGTTGGCTTGAAAGCCATATTCATTATAGTTTGTTGATTACAAGACCAATAAAATATAAACCCGAAAGGAAACATAAAAAAAACCTCGTTTGGAAAAATCGGAATAACATCTCCAAAGGAGAAAGAATATATAATAGAATAAACTAAACTGACAACGACCGGGCTTTGTTCACAGACTCACTATAGTCACACAGAAGGCTTGAGTTGCAGGGAAACAGAATGAGAACTCATGTGACGGAACTCAGAAAATTAAGGCAAGAATATACAAGTGTGACAAAAAGTCTTTTGTTGGTCTCAAACCGATTTTTTTACATGTTGACCACACAAAAACACAGAAAAAAAACTGTAACCGCGTTAATTGAGTCATTTCTTTTTGTGTGAGATAATTCTAATTAATCGCATACGTTAAAGTATTCATTTGACAACACAAGTAATAAACAATATATTTTGTGTCACAGTCAATACTAAAGAGGGATAGTCTGCTAAATAACTTCAAGCTTTATGAAATACCTGTGGTAGCGCCCTGGCCATAGGCGGAGCGCTGAGGTAGACGAGAGGACACCGTGGATACAGCTGGAGAACTCGTCTTCTTTGGTGGTGGAGGTTTGTACTACAGAGAAATAAGCAATGTTTAGAGTGAAATTATCAACTACATAAACACAACACATTATGTGATTTATTTGTTAATGATACAAATGATAAAAGTTGGCAAGTATATATGCGGAGTTGTCTGCTGAAAGTACAATATGCTGCATGAAATGCTTTTGTTTTATTACGTTACTGAGTGTATCTTGATCTTAGCAAGATCTTAGCTCAAGGCACACCTAATGGAGTTTACCAAATAAAGAGATTTTTAGATTTTTTTTTTTATCAAAAAAAATTACTTGTTATTTGTTATTTACTGTCAAAATAATGATTCATGGTAATGAAGAATGAAAACGCTGAAGTTAGAGGGGTCATGAAATGCTATTTTCGAGTAATAGGGATCCCACAGTTTTTAAATAAAACAATTTGTTGTTGTTCTCTCACTCGTTTACATACTCTTAACTGTTCTGAAACTGAAAAAAACAAACAAAAAAAAAATGATAGGTGAGAATGCCATGACCCCTTTAAAAAGTGGCTCATACCAAAACCATTTTCTTAAGGGTGTTTCTAAGCAAAGAAATAGAGGAAGTGTAGAGAGAGAGCAAGAGAAGAAAAAACAGATGGAAAGACCAAGAGGGAGAGGAGAGAAAAAAAAGACAGTATGAAAGAAAAGAGACAGATAGATTGTATGAAGAGAGTGAAATAGATGAGAAAAAGTGAGAGAGACAGAGCTAGAGAACAAAAGATAGAAATACAGGAGAACGAGACAGAAAGAAAGAGAAGAGAAAGAAAAATAGAGAGCAAAGAGAAAGTAAGAAAGATAGAGTAAAAGAGAGAAAAAAAGGAGCAAAAGTGAAATAGAGAGAAAGAGTGATATAGACAACACAAAACAGTAGAAAATAAAAAAAGAGCATAAGAGAGAATAACTGCAACATAATTATACATTCAACTATTTTCCTGGCAAATGAAATGATAAAAGAAAATAAACAAGTTGTTCTTCCAAAATAATTTCTATTGATGTGATGGTATTGTATTGGTTACAATAATAATAAAGTAGTTAAAGTAGGTTGAAGAAAAGTACAGATACAAAACTACAAATGTACTCAAGTAAAAGTAAACCATTTTTAAATCTACAGAATCGGCAGAACGGACCTGGCAGAGATGGTTATAAGGCGACCACTTGCTGCCCAAAAGACATTTAGACAGTGAACACCCTCAAATGATATATGGAGCCAGAAATCCATATTTCTGATCATTTTGATCCGTTTTCACGTCATGCCATTTAGTAAACTTCCTCCTTTGACAGATCCCTCAACAGTCTCACCTGAGTCCGAGCTGGAGTTTTTGCTTTATCATTTGCAGCAAACTTTCCCTTGTTGGAGATGCGGGAAGCTTGCTCCTTGCAGAACTTTATGTGGCGATCGGCTGCATTCTCACTGAAGCGTCTCTGGCAATAGGGACACTGGATATAGTCTGAAAGAACCAATCACTGTTATAGTTTGGGCCATCACAACTGAAACTACCCGACTAACTCCATCAACACCTTTTACCTGGATCATAGGATGGAGGTGGAGGTGGAGGAAGTGGTCCCCCATCTTTCATTACTTGATTAACAGACTTGGCAGCACGGATGGTGGCAATGAAGTCTTCATGTTTTCGTCGCCAGTTAGACTGCTTCTTGGGTGGTTCAGGCTGTTTAAAAAAAAAATTTGCTTAAAATGCATCAACTATTTGTAGCGATTAACAATCAAATGATGAAAAGGTCTATAAAATGCCATTGGCCTTTGGTAAATATTGGCATTGGTAAGCAAGAAGAGAAGAGAAATCTACCAATCATCATTGACCATTTCAAAGCATTAATGCCTTACAAGGCTTTGTTTTTGTTGAGAACATAACTGACTTGCAACCATTTAACCATTTGGCTAAGTGGTGAGATTGACCGGTCTTTGTTAGGTTTCACTGTCACCGAGATTCATGCTGATTAACTAGCTAGTGACCATTTAAAGACAGCTAGGACATGACACCGCCTTTACAAAGTTATGAGCTTTTTCTAAAAATAATTTTGGTAAAAAACGTCATTATCATATATATCATATCATATATATGCAATTATTTTAAAATATGTATGCTACAAATATTTATAAAAAAAAAAAAAAAAAAAGACATAACTCATCTTTAAGGAAATGAAAAACAAACAATGCAGCACATTTATTTCTTTATTTCACATTATTTCTTTTTGATGATAGTGCCATCAACATATATCGCTTTTCAATTTTCAGAGCATTATTCATTCACTCCACATTCACACATTGGTGTGATAAGCTACCAGCATACCACCAGTCACACACATCCATAAAGGGGTAACTTACTTTATCAGACTTAGAGTTGCTGAAAGAACTTTGTAACTGAAACATAAAAGGGTTTCAGAACAGTTCAGAACATAAGGGTGTGATGTGCGAACAGCCATGGAGGTGGAGTTTCTGCACAGAACGTTCTTTGTTACATGTGGTAAACTTTGCTTGCGGTCAGAGCAGGGATGATCAGCCAGCGGGTTTGTCATTTATCAAAAAAACTTTGGATGCTTTTAAAAATTTGCAGCCATATAGAATATCCCTTTTTAACTTAACATTTTATGTTATGTTTATTTTATATATTTCTCTTGTATTGAGTTATTGTAGATCTCTGACTCACAATCTGATATGCAAGTTTCAAAAATGTAAAAACGTATGATCATTTTTTTTTAAACCGAATTCTATTCAACATTAAAAGAAAACAATCAAGGCAATTCATTTTGACCCATAAACCATGACCTCAAAATGTGTTATGGTCTGCCTCGTCTCTGTTGTTATTTTCTGATGTGCAGTGTTACATTATCTTTTTAATCGGAATTGATTTGCACTCTTTTATGATTAGAGCGTTAACGCACATGATTAATTTTAAATATTTAATGAGTAAGGAAGGACTTTTTGTCACTGTCTGTTATTTTTTTGTAGCCTTTATTGATTTTTGTTTTTTTTTCAGAACGGACAGGACAGTGGAGAGTGACAGGAAATTAGGAGGAGAGAGCATGGGGTGGGAAAGACAACAGGCGTAGGATTCGAACCTGCGTTGACCTGGCGCAACCGCGCATATGTGTCCTGTGCGCTACCCACTACACCATAACGCAAGAATTTTCCCGTGTATTTACTTCCTGTCGTCTATCCCTTCCTGTCTGGCTTCCGATTTAGTTTCATTAGTTAGTTTTGTGTTATCATGTGTATATATTTCAGCACCTATGTGAGCTTGGCATGGGACCATTGTTGATCACTACAGATCGCCATCTCAAAATTCTCACAAACTAAGACAGGTCCAAATAAGAAACTCCTGAAAAGAGATACTGTTCTCTGACTCATGAAAATGCCCATTTAAAAGTATTTTGGTTTTAGAGCATTTCGACCCAGAACCCTCTACACTTCCCATATGTTATGGATGCTTCTCACCTTAGCTTTAATGGGCTTGACAGTAGGAATATCTGTCCCCTCAGCTCTTTGCCGACTAGAGTCAAAAACCTTCCTTCTCTTAGCCACAGTCTTCTGGCAGATCGGCATATGCTTTTTCTGGAACAACACATAAAGAATAGTATGCAGGCGACAAACAACAGAGAAGAATATTTTGCTTTTACTTTGTTGTATCTCACAAATATGTATGTGTTTCTAATAAATACATTAAAAGTTTTTTTAATTCATTTATAATTGTTTATGCAAAGATCTGATTGAATCAAACAAATAAATAATAGACTTAATTTTTTTTTTTACAAAAAGCATGATTAAGTGAAAAACATGCAGCTATTTTTTTTACCAAGACCCTGGTGAAAAAACGTCTTCCACATATTTTGCACGCCACAAGATCTTCAGAACTAGGAGGAGACTCTGAAGACAAACCAATGCATAAAAGCTCCAGGTTAGCTTTAATAGAAAATATGACAATAAAATGAATAATATGTACATTTATAAATAGTCCCAGTCTGAGTTTGTAAAAGATGGCCAAGCAGTCCATCAAATTGTGTGATTAACTGAACAAATGATGGAAGATCAAGCAGGACGAGGCTCTGGAAATAGGTCATTCCTGTCAGTTCATCCAACGCAATTGAGGGATTGAAATAATAATGTCAGTTTGGAAAGGGATTATATCCTGAATGGCATGTAATATTACGATTCTAGCCTTAGGAATTGTGGTATTTAATGATCAAATGTCTCTTTCAAGTGCACATGTTCGAGTAAAGTTTTGTTTGTTTGTATTTACCGTCCTGAAATGAACATTAAAAGCCAACACACCCACGTCATTCTCTTCCATGGTGATCCATACAAACAACAGCGCACTAAATAAAGCAAAGCTGCTCTCCATTATACAATCACGCCGTAAGAGAGTTAACAGATTTCTTAAACATTTACATAGGCATTGGTTGAATTTTTAGAGTCTTACCCTCAATTTCCTCCATCTTTTTGCCTGGTAAGACACTGAGAACGATGCTGTAGCAACTAGGCTCCTCTTCTAGGAAGCCGCGTCATGTGCCAGTGTCCTCGATTCTGATTGGTCTTCCCGATTCCATGCCGAATGAACATATGCAGTACCTATTTCTGACCGGTAGGTGAAGAGGAGGATAAGGACATGAGTTTATTCAAAAACAAAAGAAAACAAAACAAAAAAAAATATTTTGTTCAAGTATGTGAGTTTTTAAAGGCAGATGCTGGTGGAATTTAAAGTAAGTATTTGTAATCGAAACAACGGTGAATTGTTTAATAGATTTTTGCTTTTATTTACCGATTTATATTCATTTTCAAATCCCCTGGCAAAAAATACGTTTACACGTTGAAAACTGATGCCAACCATATTCTTCCAGTATGGATATTGCTGTCACACTTTGTGAATCAACATGAGTTTTGGGAGAATTGTTGAACAACAGAGCCCTTGTTAAAAGTCAGAATGACTGGATGTTGGGTGGCATCCCATGTCTGCCATCTGTGCTGTAGTGAGATGATGAACAGCTGCATCAAGTGGAAATCATATGTACAGCTGTGTTATTGTGCTGTGACATATCTCCTCAAACAAATGTAGCAGATAAACTACCCCATCAAAAGGTGGCCCATCCATATTTAACAAAAATATGAAAAATAAAGGTAATTATGAAAAAAGAGAGTTCAATCTGTCCCTGTCATACCTCAGCATGTACAGTATATAAATAATAATTCAAAAATGAAACACTTGTGAAATCTAAATAAAACAAGTGAATTGTTAGTAATTAACTTAATATGACAAAATAAACAAAACCACTCACATCAAGAGGTGCAGCAGGACTGAATGTTTGATGAAACCAAATAACTGTCATATTGCACCACTAACAAAAAAAGCATATGCAGACAAAATTTTAACTATCTCTTGAAAATGAAAATCCATTAATTAAAAAAAAGGTTTATGGTTATTTATTTGTCACATCCTGTACAGCTAGGGTACAACATTGCTTATATATTTTTTTATTGTTCTTGTAACCATTTTAATACAAACTGTCCTCTGTGTCTTCCATTGTTACTTACTTCATGAATTTCAGAATCACGTGCTTCCAAAAAGCCTATTGAGAACTACAGATAAAAAGACTGCAGAGCAAGATACTGTGCGCTTGTACAGCTCACATTATGTTTTCCCAACAGTCAAAGAAATTAAAACTCAAAAAAATTCTCACATTTTGAAGCAACCTTCTATAGATTTTAGCTGTATAGTTTGTCTAGTTCTAAAAACATAGAACTTCAAACATTGGCTTGCAAAGCAGTAAAAGCTAACGGTGTAAAGGGGTCATGGCATGTTGAGAGTTTTAGTGGCTTTTTTGAATATATTCATAATACAATCTTAAAATATTGCTCCAAATTGGTTTTGTAAAATGTTGCATGTGTTTTTTTTAGCCACAGATCACAAATCTCCCAAACCTTGTTATTATCACCATGGCTCATAGGTGTCAGCTGGTGACTAAAACCAATAACCTTTCTGCTGAGAGGCACAGTGTGACTAATTGAAAAACAGTATATATTTAGCTTGAACTACAATAGATATTTCACACAAAGTGGTTGTTCTCATTTGGTCACAGAGCCATTCAGTCTTTCTATAGGAAATATATGTTCCCGAAGGGCTCGTAGCATGAATTTTTTTTTCAGATTCTGAAATGAAGTGAAATATGTGAGCATAACTGTGCATAAACCAACTGAACGCTTCTGGATAATCCCGGCATTTCATCAATGTTTGGGGTTCGGGAACGCGCATGCGTCATCGCTATTCTCTTGCACACTCATGGAGGCAGCGCTTAGAGCTGTACATCATTGTGTCCTGCCGAAGGAAGGTAAGGACCAGCTTTCACAATTAAGAACACACCGGTTCCGGTTCCTTCATTGTCGCAACGTTATTTATTTTGCTAGTAAATTAAACATGAAGTTTCATAATATTTTCACTAGCTCGCCTTTACATTAGCATCTGCTTTACACTATCGCCACGTTCAGCACAACGTATATCCAAAAATGAGACCTAAACGTTAGGGCTAACGATTCCTCCACTGGGTTTGAAACGCATAACAGTCATTTCTGGATAAAACTTTAGTATTTGCATAACCTGTCTATTTAATATTGGATCCAGTGGCGGTTCTACGTGGAACAGGGCCCTCGTGGTTTCCCCCTAAACCGCCAGTGATTGCACAAACCAATTTTTGTTTTTCTACCTGAAACAACTTCTCCAATCTTCCCAGGCATCATCTTGAACTTGAGGAACATTAACTGAAGTTTAAAGCTCAAGTTACATTAAATTCTTTTTATGTAATATTCCACAATCTAGTCCTTTGAGATATAGACCTCATTTTTTAACATAAAGGTATTTCTCTACTATATAACATCATTTTACTTTTAATACTCATCTTGAGTTACTTCTGGCTTTTCTATTTGGAAGTTGACCCTGGTAATTCAAGTGAGATTTGTGGAGTAATGCAACATTCATCTTTATTCTGCTCTGGCCATGCTTAAAGTGAAACATGAGCATATTATTTCATAAGGGAGCTGTTAATCGAGTGGATATTTACTGGTAGAGATTGGTTTCACATCCGCAGTTGTAGTTTGCAGGCGAGTTAAAAAAATAATGCATACAGGAGTTTTTTCAAATGATGAACCAAAAAACCGCAGTTGAAAAGCACGTATTGAACCGAGGATGGTATACGTTCTGTATAATAGCGAGTTTTGCTTCACCCCTAATCGATACTGTATCTTAGTAGAGTGTTACTTTTCAAGCGGGTTCTTTAAAAAATTCCCCGGTTGAAGGTTACTTCAACATGCCCTAAAATATTTCTGAATATAAACCATGGGGTTCTGCTTAGTACTGTTGCATATGTCTTCCAGGTACTGTTACATTATGTTGAAATGCGTTAGCTATGACTGATGTTGAGGTGACATATGAAGACTTCATAGCCTCTGGAAGGACTGGTAGACGCAATGCCGTACACGACATCCTGGGAGCATCTAGTGGGATGGACTGCACTGGACTTTCCCAAACACTGTCTGACCTCAGTATCAGCAAAGAAGGTAAGAATATTTTCTTCCGTTTATTGTTGCATCTTAGAGAGGGACAGCTTGCTCATGAAACATGTATATGGCAAGCCGACTTTGTCATGTTAGTCTGAAAACAAACATGGAGGTTCATTATACATGCTCTAAATATGTGCATATTTTAAGCGTATCTAAAGCTTTTTTTTGTCCTTAAAAATCAACTGGTGAAATCTGAAAAGTTTTATTTAAGTGACTCATTACTGTGTTAAGCAACTGCTTCTTCTCCTTCCCTTTAGCTTTTTTCTCTTCTTCCTCAAAGGCAGTATTAACAACCAATGGTTCCTGGTCATCAGATCATTTCAAGCTAACTTGTCTCAGTTTAATTTCTTGCCCAAAGTGATCATAAATTATCGGGTGGGTGGAACAAACATTCTTACAAACTCTGATACAAGATGTTAAAACACATTGATTTCTGGACCTTTTAGACAATGAAATGAAATTATGTAATAAACATTTTCAAATACAGAATGTGTGTCCCACCACAGTTTTAAGCTGCGTTTTGTAAGATGTCAAACCTTTGAACCATGAAGCAGTCAGTGTATAAATACCTTCTGTTTAAATGTTATCTTAACTGTATTAATCCATAAATAAAAAGCCACTGCTATTACTGCTAAATAAAAAGACCATGCTATTATACGCTAATCCTTCATTTTAACAATGGAATAAACATGTTAAAATAAAGTCTGTTCAATAAACCAGCATTTCAACAAGTAAATTCATGCTAGCTACATTGTTGAAATATGAAATATCTATATCTAAAATATGATATTTCATGTTAGAAGCATACCACCGACTAGCTAATTTCAGATAGATAACTTCAGTTAGTAATGTGTGTAATTTAATGTGTAATAATGTACTAAATGTAATATGTCATGCCAGGGGGTGCATTTTAAAAGCAAACATTAACTATTGGCAGAGAGTATCTCTGTAACATGTGTACCTAAGTAGCATTTATAGCACTAAACATAATGGTGATAGCCACATAAAAGTTAGCATAATGCTAGCTGGGATTGTATTCATTTAAAACATCTAAACTCATTTAACACTTTTCAAATGTACAATTAACCATCTCCTCGAAATCCACACAAAGATAAAAATATTACACATTACACCTTTATGTTGCGATCTTTTGCTAAACACTGTTTTTCAAAAAGCTAGCTGTATATTTGGGCGTGCAAATAGCATTAGCATGTTAGCATTAATGTTTGCCACTACATTTTCTGGTTTATCTTTCACAATAATTAATCAAGTTGTTGTTTTCAGAGTCAGGAAGTGATGATAAGGAGAGCTCAGCATATTCTGAACAGAAGCAGGAGAATGGCAGAGGTGAAGACACATAAAAGACTCTGATGAAATGGGGAAACCCCTTCTAGTGGTGGATTTTCAGCATGGAGTCTTGAGGATACAGCCAGACTGCTCTCATGCAAATAAGGTGAATTGGTGGCAAATTTAAGCCGCAGCGATTTAGATGCGGTTTTTACTTGTGTTCCAAACAGTAGTACTACTGTAGCACAAGGAGGAACTCTTGGATCGTATTTTGATAGCCACCTAAATGACTCGTGATTTCAGATTCACAAAAAACTGCCAGAGAAGAGCCGACAAAACACAGTTCAGATATCATTCGTTATTTGTAATTGACTGTAGACCTGTGTATGCAGTTCTTCTGTTTACATTTATGCCACTTAATTGCAGATATTTGCATGATATTTGAACAAATATGATTATTTTCCTAGTTTTTTAGATTATTATTCTAGTGTTGTTGTATTATTCACTAACGCTGCCTATTAACCCTTTTAAATGTATTGTCTTAAGTTCTTCTCAAAATTTGTCTTCCAAACTGTAGCTGTTTTTCATGACATTTTAATATTTATATATGTGGGTGCTTAAATGTTTGAATAATGTCTGATCTCAACATTGATTTTCTATGACAGAAGTATGTGAGAAAGCTACATCCACAGAAGATCTATTTAGTTCTGGCTAGATTTGTGGAACTACCTACCAGCCGATTTCCAACAGTTCAAGTGTCCCAAGAAGAATTGCTGATGTTTTGAAGATATGGATAGGGTGGATTAATATTGATTTGCTATAGATTCCTCTTTTATTCGTTCACTGCATTTTGTTAATTGAAGAAATTAAATCAATAATGCTTCCATTTTTAAAGCATTTTTGTCGTTAGATTTTTTTCACACCTCCCTAAAACTTTTGCTCTGTACTCTATGAAACTCCCTAGCGTCAAAATAGTTTGACCTACCTACCATTTAGGAAGACTTTTATTTCCCTATTAGAGGATTTTGGGAACCTGGCTTTTGGTTATGCTATGCTTTATAAAAAATGACTTGCAGGATGATTTAGGTTCTAATGTTTTACCAGTAGATGGTGCTGCTGAATCACAAAAAGCTTGTCTTTCAAGCAAAGCTCCACTTTATTGAAATCACTGATCTGTTTAGCTTTAAAATAATCCCTTTTTATGTTGCATTTTTCTGGAAGTGCTGTATTAAAACTATGTTTTCAATCTGAAGAGTATATATTATATTTGACCCTTTATAAAGGATGCAATTAACTATAGTTTTATCTCCTGTATTCTTGTTTGTTTATCTTTCTTCTTGATGTATGGCATTATCTGTCATTTCGCGTTTGATTTGAATTGAAAAGCCTCTAGAGTGAATACTGCTGTTCCCTTTGTCAGTCATTTGAGCGTTTCAGTGCCATGAACCCTTCGGCAGAGCTGCTGACCTTTCCTGCCTTTTAAGTGTCTGAGCAGCACATTAATCATTAATAAGCTTAAGGCAGACTGCAGTTCGCATTCTCATTCGGAGCCAATTTTCACAACCAATGAGTCTATGTGGGTTCTCTCAGCGATCACTTATGTAATTTTGAGCCATGCTGACATTTAGTGGTTTAGAGGCAGTGGAGAACTCTGCCTTAAAACTAAGATCACACACTTTGCTTTTAATTCTGAAGCATTCAAGCATGTGTGTGCTTAGTCATACTCCCCTGAGCAGGAAGTGATAAACAAACCGGGGGTGTGATTATCTGCACATGATGGAATAAAAGACACTCTTAAAGGATCTGAAACTTTACTGAGTCCCTGTCATGGAGCTAATGCTAATTTCTGCAATAGTATTAGCTTATGTTCTTGAGCCATGATGCCAGTTAAAAGACAACGATCGCTGTCTTTTATCAGTTAAATAGCAATGAATGGAAATACTGATGCGTAAGATGAGTGAAAACATGAGTTAAGTACTGACTAGTACAATAAGAATGGGGGAACTAAACTCCTGAAGTGAAAATGCTCCTGACGTGTGGCCCTCGTCTCAGAATTCAGATCCACGCAGTGTTTGAGTGAGTGGGTAGATCTTCTGCTTCACTGATGGATTCTGTTCGGGTGAGTGATGGCACTCCATCACTTCCAATCTCTCTCTAACTTTCTACCCAGACATACACACATGCCAAAAACACTCTCACTCTTTAGCGCACCTCATACTTGGTTACTTGATGAAGTATCTACAACCCTGATATAGATATTCATTTCTTTATAAAGTAGGCTCTCGTGTTATAGTTGTACTCATACCGTATAGTTATAGTTGTACTGTTTACATACCGTAGGAGACTTTCTGATTTCAGAAAATGAAGACGCAAAAGCATTTTTCCACTCATGGTTAATGGTTGGGTGAACCCATTCATTGTCAAACCTCTGTGTTTAGTCTTTTTAATTGATAATGGCAACAGTAACGTTCCAAATGACCCTGATGGGACGTTTGCAAAACCTGGTGATTTTGGCCTGATAACATACACAAAAGTGTTTGAGTGGCTGGTAAAGGTAACTATCGTCACTTGTGACCTGTTTACTTGTAATCAGTGTTTGTGCATAAAAGGTTTCTGAGTAGACTCTTGCCTCTTTCATCCGGTAATGCGCTGACATTTCTGAATTCTGAGTGATGGAGAAAGCAAAAGAGCCATAAAAGGATATACAGGAAAATGAAGATGAACTGTACAAAACATGAAAGGGATATTAAAAAGATGTCCAAGGAACTGGGAATGTACATTAGCAGTGTTCAAACTGTTTTTTTTTTTTTTTTTTTTTGAAACCAAGAAAAATTTCTGCTACAACAGCCAGAAAAATTGTAAGGGATATAAAGAAAAACCCACAAATGACTTCATCTGAAATACTTTCTCCTCTGGAAAAAATGTGGTGTGGCTGTTTCAAGGAGCAGAATATGGAGACACTTGAAGAAAATTGGGTTGCATGGTTGAGTTGCAAGAGGAAGCCATTACTCTGCAAATGCCACAAGGTTTCTATATGCCAGACAGTCTCCAAACTTCTGGAACAAAGTTATATGGAGTGATGAGACCAAAATCGAACCACAACCATAAACACTACAGTTGGAGAGGAGTCAACAAAGTCTATGATGAACGACACACCATCCCCACTGTGAAACGTGGAGGTGGTCACTGACGTTTTGGGGATGTTTGAGCTCCAAAAACACAGAAAACTTGAATGCAGCATGTTATCAAAGGATACTGGAGGAAAATGTGCATCATCAGCACAGAAGCTGCGCGTGAGACGTTACTGGACAGTCCAACACGACAACAATCCAAAACACTAGGCCAAATCCACTCGTCATTGGTTACACCACAACAAAGTGAAGGTTTTGTAATGGCCATCTCAGTCTCCTGACCTCAATGTCATTAAACAACTCTAGGGAGAACTCAAACCTGCAATTCATGCAAGTCAGCACAACAAGAGTGGAAGGGTTTTTGTCAAGAAGAACGGTCTGCTTTACCAACAAATACGATAAAGTACCTCATCAATAACTACCCCAAGAGACTGCAGGTTGTCAAATATTGTGCCAGATTTGTAAACTTATGAGCACAACATATTTTAATGTCTGGTTATTGGTGTTTGTGTCAGGAAAACTTTGTTTCATGTCGGTATTTAATCTGTATTATTAAATGCAATAATTGTCACTGAATATCATCTATGTGATGGGCTGATGACCTATCCTGGGTGTACCCCGCCTTTCGCACCTGAAAAGAAAGAAGTAATTAAAAACCTATTTGTACTTTTATTTTACAAAAAAAGACGCCATATTCATTTATTTTAAGAATGAAAGAGAGGCTACGGTGGGAAGAAATCCGGAGTAAACAACATTGGCATTGATAACAAACCTGGAACTACTGCCAAGATTTTTAGTCTTTTTTTTAAGGCTACATCACCAGTATAGAAAGTAATGTTAAATATATTATTGGTCAGATAATGACTGACTACAATGCATTACTGCAATGTCATATTAGGAACTTGCACAACAGTAAGAAATCGTTTTTCTTGTTTTTCTTTAAATTATTTCTGGGTTTATCGCCTCCAGAGCCTTGTGAAATCTGTGAATAGGCAAACCAGTCAAGATTGAAATGGATTGCATTAAGAAAGCCTGTACTGGCTGAGTTGTTGAGGGAATTGATTACTGCGTGTGGTATCAAGCAAACAGTTTAAACGTATACAGCAGGTGATTGTGGGAAATGCAGTCCAGGAAGAGTTAATGGTGAAGGCAATATATTTATTTTTTTCTGCAAGTACCATTTAATGTTTTTCCTAGCACTGGATGCATTCATTGTGATATAAAAAAAAATAGTCTCCTAACCAGAACCAAACATTACTGTTTCAAATATTAATCTATTAAAAAACCTGATGTTGAGTTAGAAAGATGGTGAACTTGCGCCCACCTGCTGGCCGGGCAATCCCACCCACGGTGTGTCACTCTCACAGGAAGTGATTTTGTCTATGCTGTCGCTGCTTGTTAACAGCTGCTTGACTAATGATGCTGAGGCTGTCGCTGGCAAGGCCTGTCGGGCATCTCAGCACAGTGCCTGCGGGGAAAGACCCTGGGCACCGAGCTCCAGCGAGCTGCTGCTCTCACCTCATCATCCGGAGATCAAGGCCCAGTGTAATTAGACTGTGACATTGGGGTGGCAGTGGGATACTTGTAATGAGGGCCGCGGGATGGTGCAGAGAGAGAAGGGCAGATATCAGGCATTTATGTTTTATAAGGATTAGCAGCAAAGGTCAGGCTGGAGTCTTGCTGATGCTCCAGAGCTGGATGAAGAACAGAGGCAAACAAACGCAGGACAGAGGAGCGCAGGAGGAGACAGCTTGGCTCAAGCTCCATTGCTGGTGACAGGGAACGCTGGTGGGAAATCTACGATTTTAGACTTGATTAGACTAATATTTTAGATTAATAAAGGGGTATTTAATGACTTTCAGCTGGGAAATGTTGTATATAAGACACCCATGATAATGGTAGCATCATTTAAAATTTCTTTCACTGTAAACATTCATATGAATTATGAATTCATATTATGTCTAAACAATATTAACAGGACAGAAACACTGCAATTGTTACACTTTTCGAAAGTTTCACACTCCACTTTCTTTTACACACCAATCAAAAAGAAATGCATTGCAATAAAATTGGAATTTGTAAGGTTTTTCTGCTGATTCGTTGCTTGTGTAAATTGGTCTTAAATTAAATTGGTCTGTTTTAGCATTATAAATGTTGTTTAATTTTGATTATAATGTGTAGGTTTCAAAAAGGTTATAACATTGATATTTTTGGTTTTAAACAAACAGAAGAGTTATGACACATCATTTGTAAGGTAATTCTAGTTAAAATGTAACTAAAAGCACGATTGTCTTTCTGTTTCATTTTACAGCTAGAGGTAAAAAGAAGGGGTAACCCTTGGAAGTACAATACCTGTGACATGGCTTGTGTTTTTGAACATTCTGGCACAAAAACACAATGGCACTAAAAGCGCTTTGAACAGTGTAGAAGGTTTAGGTTTGCCTGTAATTTTTAAAATATAATTTTCACATTGTTTTGTCCATGGCCACATAAAAAAACTATTTGATCTCTTTTTTTTTAATTTTTGCTTGTCAACAAAGTACAAAGTGTAATACTTATTGTATTTTTTGTACACTTTCTGGTTTGTTGTGGAATTACAGTGTAATGTAAGGAAAACAATAGTTGTAAAAAAAGACGCTGGAGTTGTACAAAAATATCAAGTATTGCCACACAAAACAACTATTTTACAGGTAATTTATTAGAGCAAATGTAAAGAATTTATAAATGCCCCAAAACGACCCGTACCTCTGAGGGTTAAACATGGTCATTGAAGAAAAAAATGTGTCCAAAACGTTTTGGACTTTAAATAGATCATTCTAGAAAACCAAATATCGTTTTAAATTAAATTAAAATGTGGTCATAAACACAGCTTTCCACTAGATAAATACTGTCTATAATAATAGCACTTACGTTAATAATAATCCCAAACAAAAGCACTTTGTCCAGTGTAAACAACTACAACATTGTGATCATGTTGTTTTGAACACAGTGTTAGAGTGCGCCCTCTCCTGGCAACCAAGCATTATTATAAACAGCATTAACTACATCTGGATCATAGAAATGTAACGCAAATTTCTGAAATATTCTAAAACAAATCGATAAACTTACCACTTTGTTTGGGACTGCCTTATTTAATGCTTTGTGCAAATTCAGAGTAGCCTTACAGAAAGAGGGACCATATGTAGACTGAAGAATACATGTTTATATTATTATAATCATGTTAAGTAAGACTGAGATTCACAAGTTTGTAATTGTTTGAATTTGTAATTGAGACTAGATTTAATTTCGGAAATATAACAACACTCTTGCGCTCATAGATTGCTCCAAAATTCTCAGGATGTTCTTAAATCAAAAATGAGTCCTAAATTAATTAAGGAGAATAAAACACCATACGTGTTATAGTCTAAATAATTTAATTTACATTGCAACACTATCCCCTTATGTAAAAATATGAGCTCTTGTTTGTTTTTAAGTGATCCATTTATGTTAGATCTACTGCACAGTCTCCAACAATGATAAACATATTCCACATAACATCATTATCTTAACTGTTTGCTGCCATTTTGTCTTTTGCATATTTGTTGTCGGAAGCTTATTGAGTGAGTCATTAGATTTACGTAAGGTTCAGTTGTGGTCTTTGTGACTTAAGTGTGTTTGCTCAGCCTCCTCTGATAAGAACAGAGCCTACCACACAATCACAAATATAGTTTAAGCCTTCCACCTCACAGATTACAATATTATTTCCTGGCAGATTGTGAAATGATTCATATTTATTACTGGTTAATACAGCAATTTTTCTTATTTATCTGTCAGCTGGAGCCAAATACATAAATCAAATATATAGGGATGCAGACTGTAACAATATGTAATTACCACTGTGTCTGGGCCCTCTCCCAATAAACACAATTACAGAGAGGCATATTGCTCATATTGGGTCAGATTTTACAGGGTGGCCGACTTTTATGATTCTCACACAGTCAACACAATGCTACTCTATTTGCCACTGTGTCTCCTAGTGACCAGTGATCTGAGAAGGCATACATAGCGACTTAATACTTGAAAACAACATTTTTTTAAAGCCTTCAAATAAGAATATGGAAATGTTTAAGATGTAGAGGTGTTTCATTTGCTTTCTGCCTGGGCCTAAACATTTTGACTGTTTTTAAAGCTCTACCTGGCATGAAAATGTAGTACAGTTTGACCCTCTCAGCTTTCATTTTTTGTGTCTATCCAATGAAATGCTTCACAAGGTCAATATTTTACTGCACATGCCCAAGCTTATGTCCAAATTTTGGAAATGGCCCATTCCTGTTTCAACATGACTGCAATACTGTGCGCAAAGCATGCTTCACAATAAGATAATTTATTTAATAGATTGAGTCTATTAAATATAAAGCAGGATAAATAACAGTGAAACTTACTCAAGTACATAAAACATTTTATTCTTTAGATAATGAGCAAAGAGGGGAAACAGGATATTAAACAAGAGCATTTAAATACTGAACTGGAAGCTTTTAATTGGTGAAATAGTGTAAAGTTTGAAAGACATCAGTGTTCTTAAATGTGCTTCTGGAAGAATGAAAAAAAACCACATTTTTATATTTAAAAAAATCTTGAAAGAAGAGCTGAAGCTGTTATAGCTGCAAATGGTTGATTAGTGTTATATTAAGAATCATCTAAGAATGGAGTTTTAGTTACATATCTAAGCTAAATTCATGAATATTGGCAATGGTAGTCATGTACTTAATATTAAATGTAATTGAATATAATTTGCCATGTTTTATTTTAAGCCACGCAATCTCAACTTTGATTAATTTATACAGAGTATGTGTTCATTTCGCTCTCTCACCAAGCCACACCTTCTAACTGATACTGCTCGAGACTGAGTGGCAAAACAAATGGTAAATAGGCTGGGTTTAATAAGGAATCGTACAGAATGCAAACAATCCTCATGATAAAAAGTTGAACAAATGGCAAACAGTAAAATCCTAAGAGTTAAATTAACTCTACTCAGAGTGTATTTAGTCACACTCTATGTAGAGTTAAACCGCCTCTGAATAAGACTAATTTTTTTTTTCAAATCTGTGAATGAAAATTCCATCTTTTGTAGTGTACCTTTTTGTTTTTGCTTTATATTTCTAGAGGCTTGCACTTAATCATAAATGCTCATCATCACTAATGATCAAAAATACCAGATAACAGAAAATTAAACAACTCTTTCTCTCTCTTATTTAATGGGATTTCCTGACATTTCTACGTTCCTGGATTCAACACATTTCTGAATTTGTTGTTTGAGAAAAAACCCTCAGCCTCCTGATACTAATGTTTATATCGGCTACACATAATAATGAAGAAAAAAATGAATTGAACCAACAACTCTCACAAACTGAAGCGGCTCTGACCTGAGAGATTCTCCATTCCCAGTACAGAGCACATTCAAAGGAAAATACTACTCTATTAAGTAAAATCAACTCTATTAAGAGAACATTCGGTCCCTCTGAAAAGAGTTAAAAGTTTCTCAGGGACAGAGTAATCAACAGAGATGTCATTTCTAACTAGCCTAGCTTCTCTGAAAGGAAGCGAGGGGGCTTTGCTAACCGCTAACTGTGAATGACAGAAAGAAGGGTTTGTCCATTGTATTAATATAATAGTATTCAGTTTCTAAAAGAAGTGTTTCTAAAACACATGATGATTAAACTTGCACTGAGGATATATTTCAAGTGAGTCAATTTCTGTATTTGTTAAAACAGTTAAACAGTTAACTTTTTTATGCGGTTGTTGAGTACTTTCTCTTTCCAGTCATCCTGATATACAACCATTTTCACATCCTGCGAGGCCTGTAAAGTGGGTCTATCTAGTAATCGCTAACAGGAAGACATTTGTGGAGAATTTGATAGACTTACACTTTCACATCCTAGACATTTGAGGAGACGTTGCTAACCCAGCCATTTATCAACAAATTCTTTTCACAAGAGAATCAAACCGTTTCCTGATCCTGCATGTACAAACATTTTACGCCAACTCTCGAGCCCTCCACTGATAATCAGGGCTCTGTTGAGGGCAATAACTCACTGCGCTTGCCTCTGACCTCTTTTAAAACTCACAGATAAACCGTTATTTTAGGGGTCCTCCAGTGGAACTCCAGAGAATCTGCTCCCACATTGAATTATGAGTAGCACTGTGGTGCAATACGAGGCAGCTGGTGACTTATGAAACAGATATATTGTGCCGAGCTCCAGTTTGGGCTTTCAGGAGACTGAAGGGCATTTGATGCTATTAACCCCGGGTCTGGGAGAAAATTCAGTCGACTGCGTGATTGAAATGCTTCTCATGGCCGGGGCCTTGTACAGCCAGCTCCCTGATTGTTTGCCTTCTTCATTTCTGTAATTCTCTTCATCACAGGCCTCTCTGGGAATCTATTAAAAGCACATGGCTGTATTTTTAAAGGTTAAGCCTCAGCTTTTCAGGCTCGCCAATCAAGCAAGATGAGATTTAGATGAAAAATACTCATTATTGAGAGGTTACTGGAGCTCGGGGAACTCGCTCACTTTGAATTAAAGCGTTGCGGTTGTGAGAAGAGGAAACATTTAGAGCTCAAAACGGGCTGTTCTGAACATGTTAAATACTTCGGTTGATATAATTGGACATTATTTTCAAACAGAACAGAGACTGAGACGGTGGATTCACTTGAATGAATGTGTAGTGTTCACAGAAGGACAGTAGGGTGTGATGTTGTATAAGGAATGTAAATGAACGTGTTTTTTTTTGTTGGGAATGGGATAATCCCCTGTGCCTTCTGCCTAGGAGATCTTTTCTGTGGAGTTCTCTTCTTGTGTCCATTTCTTCCAACAACCCCAAACAAATAGTCTGAGTGAATGGGAATTTGACTTTGAATGGTCAGTGAATTTGGCCTTCCTATAGTAGGTATTCCAACACTGATAAATAAATCTGAAGCATCCTATTATTTGGTGTATTTCACGTAGAACAAAACAAAAATTGGCGGGTTGACGTTTGGAAGTTAAAAAAATCTAGATTTCAACACAGTGAAAGTGAGCTCTAAATCTGTTTAGTACTATTTACCTGTATTTTTGGTCATCATTCATTTGGTATTCACCTGTTATAATAATAATTAAATAAATAATAAAAAAGAAGCTCTCACGGTTGTGTTATGCCATTTTGAGAGTGGAAATCATTTAACTCTCAAAGTAAATAATACACTTTTTCATTGCAGGTTTATCATCTCCATTGTGTTTTCTCTTTGTTTAAACCCTTTATGTTAATGTATTTGATTAAAAATGGGTATATTTCTTCAAAGTTTAAATTAAAACACATTTTAATTCAATGCAGACACATTTATTTCGTTGTATTTTATTGAAGCTCCTGTTGATTTCATTGTCAACCAATGAAAATTTTGGCGGGAAACATGAAGAGGAATTTCCTAAAAAGGTTTTCAGAAGTTAACGTTTGGGAGTTCAGTTGGGAGAGAGAGGAAGAGAGTGTAGGAATCACACAGTATCTTGAAAAGAGAATTCTACCTGTAAAAAATGATTTTTGATTGCTTCATATTGGTGAAAAGTCCAATATGCACTCTTTTATGTTTGCATTTGAATCCCTTGGTGACACAAAAAAAAAAAAATCACATTTTCATCTGTCAATCACTACTGCGCCCTTGCACCATGGATACTGCGTGACAACAGAAATAGTCCATCAAATAAAACACAACAAACTTCTGATTGTGTATATTGTGTGATCTTGTTCATTTGTGATCAGAAATTATTTTTTTTTACTCAAAACTGTCGAAAGAGTTCAAGTTTAATTGTAATTTGATGTTAAAAATGTACATAAAATAATATTAAGCTATTAATTTAAGTTATTAATTAAGCTCTATGCCGCAGTTGAAAACTCAATACAGACACAGTACAGATATAGGTGGTTTTAACTCCAGAAAGTTTATTCAAAAAAATAGGATGTTATTGTAATGTATATTGAGTTTATATTTGGTATAGAAGCCTTTGTTAATAATAACTGAGGTCAAACTGTTCCTATAGTGCTTCACCACGGGTTTGCACAAACTGCTGGAGGGATGTTGGCCCACTCCTCCATCCAGATACAAACCAAAGATTGGATTAAGATCTGGAGACTGGCTAGGGCACTCCAGAAACTTGATATGCTTTTTACAGAGCCACTCCTTGATTTTCCTGACTATGTGCTTTGGGTCAATGTCATGTTTGAAGACCAGCCACGACCCCTCTTTAATACTCTGGGAAGGATGTTTTTGCCCAGTATCTCACAAAAATGGCCTGTTCATCCTGTCTTTAATAAAGTGCAGTTATCCTGTCCTATTTGCAGAAAAAAACACCCCCAGAGTATGATGCATCCTTATAATTATATTATTTTTAACGCAAAGTTTTCTTGCCTTCCATTTTCCTGTTCGGACCTTGTTCTTCTCTAATTGATATTCCACTATCAAGACTTTTAGACCCTTTTTTGCCCTCAGTTGCAAAGTTGTTATTGCTGCATCATCCATTTTAATAATTTGAGGCTGAAAGTAATGGGACGTTTATATGTTAAACGTTGGAATGGCAAAATAACATGTGGTTAGAGACGCTCCTTCATGTGTTTAGGAAGAGCAACCTTAAACGCTCTCATTTACACTATGCTTTTCTCAATGAAACATCAATACCTTGTGTTGCCAAATCTGGCCAGACTAAGCTTTCCGTGAATACATAGCAGAGCTCTTGAAAGCTACTGGAAAAGTTCGTGTTTATGAAGAAAATCCATCTCTTTTCAGGAATTTGTTTTCAACCACACGCATTACAATAATTGGTTGCTTTTTAAAGAGGAACTCGATCCAGTGTGTGTGAGGATAATTATACAGGGTTTCTCTCTAGAAGTATTTTCCATTTCTCTCATCTCAGTCAGTTACAGAAACCCTGTGAGAACCCCCCCCCCCCCGCCCCCCGAGACATTTATGCACCAGACGCTAATCACAGTCAGACTGATTGGTTTACAGACACACATCTCCATGTGTTTTACTGGCTAGCGGTGTAAAGCTTGTTTGGACAGCGAGCAGACCCCGCTAACCACTGCTAATTAGCCCCCATAAAGCTGTACTGGAACAAACAGCGCAAGCTAGCCGAGCTTTAAATCAACACTCGGCGGATGGTGAAAAGAACATAAATTGCATTTTAATTGCTCCAACTAATTCCACAAGGAGCATGTTTGCGGAGATCAGAATGATCATAATTAAAAATGGTCCGTTTCATTTCATTCCTCATCTTTTTTTTCATGCCGACACACAGGGTAAATGAGAAATGATGAAATATCCTTCTCATTAAACTTTCTTTCTGTGTTTCCTGATTAGTGTTAGGTGAGATTAAATTGCTTTATGAGAATTATGAAATAAACCTGCTTAGCCATTTATAGCCACATTATGCAGCCATCATCTGTGAGCACACCGTGACAGTGAGATCTATTTAATCTTTAAAAGTTGCTGGAACTTGCAAAAACTGTCAAGCTCAAAAAAGAAGAATGAGCTATAATTATTATGGAAGAAATTAGTGGTGATTCATGCACGATATTGGCCTCCTTTAGCACTGAGACGATTTCTCTAATTGACATTTCATCCAAAACAAATATACCTAGATTTTTTGTCAGTGTATGGAATTCTCTCTGTTAATTTACATTTTTGCATTTAATGAATGAATAATATTTTTGCATTTACTGAATAGATGACTTTTTTTAGATGACGTTTTTTAGTTAGTCATGTGAACCAGCCATGTATGGGAGCTTTGACGGGTTTTAGGCAGGTTGTCTGGATTGAATCCAACTGACTTATGCACAAGAATGGAAGGAGGGGAAGGATTAGTGATTAGGTTATAGGGGCGTGGCTCAACTTAACTGGTTGCACCTGACCCTGAACCAAAAGACTCCTCCTGAAATTTTGTAATATTTAATAATTGCGGTCAGTCTAAAAGGATCATGAACTATTTTTTATTTATCTATGATTGACCAGGCATTTTGCGGGTAAAAAAAAAACATAAACCAAGAAATAATGTTATAAATATTTAATAAATAAATAAAGTCTTTTCAACATAATTAATTTCCCTTTCGTCTATTCAACCTATTTAAACTGCTCTACAATGCTCTACAATTTGCTCTACAAATAAAAATGGTGTCACAAACTTAAAGATCCCTCCCACAACTCCTGAAAGTGACTGCAACGCCTCTATTCCAGTCGATTTTATTTCATGAAGGTTCTTCAAAAGCATGTTAAAATTAAAAGTCCATTTATTAAAGTTTAAAAGTGTTGTTTGACCAAATTTTTAGGACCTTTGACCAGGCCTGGTAATAATTCTTGGAGTTTTATCCCAGTGTCTTGTATATTGGCTTATTTGTGATTCTAAAAACAACAGTGTATTTGTGTACATTGTGGAATACAGCCTGACACTCCTTATAAACATAAAAGAGGAGGAAAAAAACAAATACATAGAAATTCAAATGAGTTTTACAAAGATGTATTCATAATTTAAATAATGATTACATGAAGTGCATAAAGCCACTAAAAACTACTCAAGTCTTTTAGTGTGAAAAAATCAAAATAAAGATGGAATATCTGTGGCTGGAAAATCCGATAAGCCCAACGAGCATTCCAGAAACTTCACATGTCTTCATTGAGACATACTATTAAAGTACATTTGTCTGTTCTGTCTGGAGTCACTAGGAACCACATGCAGCATGTTGGAATCATTGCATATCTAAATTTACAACACTGTCCAAGGCCATATTTTAAGCTCTCTATCCAAAGAGTTTCCTACAGACTCCCAAAACTTCATAGAGCATAAACATACACAGCCAACTGCCCACATAGACTACATTCACATCCAGCTTTTACTGACAGCATTATATTCTTACAAAATAATACACTTGAACAGCACACCACCTTACACTAGCGGATATGCTGCCATTTACTCTTTTTAAATGATATTAGTCTAATTAAACTTATTATTATGGATAATAGTGTATTCAAGTTGCCCATTTGGTCATTCTTCATCGATTGAGTCATAGACATGACAGTGAGGCAGGTATCTGCAGATGCTCAGAAGTGAACATCGATATTCGGCTTCGGCCCGAAGGTCCGTTTTCTCTATTTAGCAGTTTAGATTCCCCCCATCCCCCCACCCCCCACCACACACACACTTTTTGTTAAATAAAGTGGCTATTTGAATTTGTCCAGCTCTAGTCGTTTGGTGAGTGGTGAGCTGGAAAGTGATGACCTTGCCTGTCCTTTCTTAGCCCATAGTCAGCCCCTACAAGTCTCACGCACCGGTCTATGTGCCAATCACATGGGTTGTTTTGAATTAAGTAGGAATGACTTGACTTTCCAATTGAAATTTGTATTTTTTAACAAAAATATGCATTTTGATATTTTTAGTTTTAAACGGACATCAGTGCCATTTTGGTGCCATAATTGCCATCTAATGGTGAAAAGAAGGGGAAACCCTTGGAAGTACAATACCTGTGATATGGCTTGTGATTTTCAAAGTTCTTTCACAAAAAGTGCTTGAAACAGTGTGTACATTTTTCAGATGGTTTTGATCATCTCTTTGCTTTTTTGGGGATTTATATAATAGTTATATTTTGCCTCAACGCCTTTATTATTTGAGTTTTTTTTTTAGAATTTTTTTTAAGATTTTTGCAGTGAAAATGACTAAATTTACTTCTCTGATTTTTTTTATACAATTACAAGTGTGTTGTGGAATTATTGTTTAATGTAATGAAAAAATATTAGTAAAAATATATTTTACTGAAAAGTACTTAAAATCATAAAAAAATTATTAAAAATTAAGTATAAAAAATTAAATAAGTTCTGTCACCATGACATGTAGGCGCAATTGCACAGGGCAACCAGAGACTGAATTTATCTTCATACCTGCTTGTTCCCTTTCGGGTTCCCTCTGCAGCTCAATTTGACAGAGAGGCGGGGGTTCAATGTCATAGGACCTGTTCCAAAGGTCACCAAGCCAACACACACATTCACACCTACTGTATGTGGGAGAATCACGGACCTGTCAGGAAGGTCACCACGAGCCTCGAACCAGCAACCTTTCAACTAGAAGGCCACAGTGCTACCCTCTATACCCTCTGTATATTCAGAAAAATACACTTTCCAACATAATTCTCATAAAGTCATTTGGATAGTTTTGATGTCTTTGGTTTCCACAAAAGTTTTGAGTATTGTCTTTGTGTGGATGGGTACAGACTGAGAGATAGATGGATGGATGAATGGAAGCTGACAAATAGATGTTGTAGATAAACAGACGTATATGTCTATAGATGGATTGACAGATATACAGACAAATGTGTGTAATATAGAATAAAAGGGTACAGACCGAGGACTCGATGTTTGGGTGGTGAGCGTGATATTGAAGTACACATGAAGATGGTGGAATGACTGTGTTGGATAAATAAGGGACAGAACATTACTGACTGATTTTTAATCACACAACACCAAGATGGACTTTTATAAAGACAGACAGACAGTTATATTCAGTGTCTGATGCCTCACCTCAACTCACACAGCTTCGTTTGCTGTTGATTTGGGGAGAAGAGTGAAACAGAGGCACATATTCGAACTCTAATGAATGCTCTGAGCAGAGTTCATTAGCACACAGCTTTACAGAGGAGAAAAGTAAAGCTAGTGTTTCGCTAATTCCCTCCTGACACTTCAGTGGCACTTGAGCTTAGCAATGTGAAGGAGATTACTCTTTGCTTTTAATTATGGCAGCTCATTTGCATATCATTCTAAATCATAATATATGCTAATGATGATTTCCCTTGCATTTTAAGAGTCCCAGGCAGTGAATTTGCCCCCAAAATGTCTGTAAATATTAGCTTTCCTGTCATGGCAAAGAAACTCTAATGAAATGGTTTTTAATAGCCTCTGTTTGATTTTTAGGAGGACTTTAGATGCATTGAATTAAAATAAATGTTATTTAGTGTGTATTTGTGTGCATTGCAACTTTAGAAAATCAGTTCTGAAAGCAGATGCACATAGTAGTGTTGAGTTCACAAAATGTCCCTTTTTCTGGCAAATTTGTATTTATTTCGCTAAAGTCAATAAAGGGGTGAGGAACATGGCTTGGTAGACCTTCATAAACTCCTGCAGTTTAACGATGATCATTTTTATTATTTTGATAGACTGAAATAATACTTGAAAAACAGAAACTTATTTGCAACACGTAGGCAATCCAAAATGACAAAATTGTTGACATTTCTGTTTTGGTACAATTTCGGTATAAATATAGATGGAAAGTTATTTTTTAATTTATAAAATATTTTTTACATTTTATTTAACACAGTCTCCATGTATACTGTATAGCTATTACTTTAGATATGTTAAAGTCTGGGTAAGCAAGTTCCAAAATAAACATGCCCTGCACCAAAATAGCCTATCCTGATAGCTCGAGTATATACATCTCCAGCTGCATTTCCATGCACCAATTTTGATGCGCATTTTGGACAGAAAATGCCCAGATGTACATAAATGTTGTAGTAGTAAAAAAACGATGCACACAACTAAGTAGGATAAACTTTTTATGCAACAAGAAAAATGCACATAAACTACAATGAAAACAAATTTACCATGAATGCCCGAATATGTGTTTTGTGATTTGTGAAATGTGTGTCATGGGATTTTACTTCTGGGCTGCGATGGGGCGCCATTAATGGACTAACCAACGAACCGATTTCATTACACACCATCTGAAATGTTTTTAATGGTCATTCTAAAATTCCTGAAACAAAGATGTCATCAAAGTGCTTCAGGGTTATCACCTTCCAGAACTGTCTTTACTGGCAGCGTTCCCAAAGACCAGTCTTCCGCCTCCAAAAGCAAGATGACATGACTGTGCATATTGCATTTTGTCTATGTGTTCTAAGATGCAAAGTCTTACAAGTTGACTCCGCCCCCAAATCTCCATAACAAAGTTATTATTTACAAAAAAGGACTTTTCCTATGGCAGAAACTTCCATTTTTCTTTTGATATTTGGCGCCAGTTTATCAGCAAGTAAAGATTTTTTCTTTTAGACTCATTGGATGGAAATGTTCTATTTGCATATATTTTAGTTTTGTGGATATATTTAGTTGACATTTTTAAGTGTAAACATGGCCACTAACACCATAACACAGGCAGTACACCAATAAGTGAAAGCAATGTGTGTTACTATGGTAGTACAGGTTGAATGTGTTAGTACTGTGTGTATCTCCTGCAGTTAACCTCCCATTGAAATAGAGACAGGGGTTGTTGGTAGGAACATGTAATGAAAGAAAATTGTGCTCATGCATATGCATGTAATTAAGTAGCCTGATATTTTCGTTCATATATAAAACTAATGATAGATTTTGTAATGTTTTGAGAGAAACATATAAACACTTATGTAAAACGATTCATAAAAATCAGACAAAATTGTCGAGTGCTTTAAAATGATGTGCATGAGATCATAAGGTTTCCGACAACCACAGTTATGCACATCGTTACTAAACAGCTTTCATCAGGTTCTCCATGTTTGAAAGACATGGCAAGCACAAGCTTTGTGTATATTGCAGGGTATATATTATATGTAATAATGTCTGAATTCCATTTCTTTTTTATAGCATACACAAGAATCCCACCATCTGCCTCTGCTCTTGACAGAAGCAACTAATAGAAGAAAAATGCACTTACGCTAAAATACAAAGCTTGAATGTATATGAAAAACATCTCGCAGATATTGAAATCACTTCATCTGAGTGCACATCTTTGATTGAGCTCTACATGCAAAGATCATTTGATCCTCTCAATGAATCCAGCATCAGAAAACACACTTAGACCCTCATAAATAATTTGATTCTCTAAAGAGCCTAAGAGCTGAGAAAGCATCATCTGTGCTACGATTCAAAGCAACCAGGCAGAGCAATGCCGCTTATTATGCACATCAAGTGCCTCAGTCTCTGGAAGACGCTCTCAATCTGGAGATGCAGCAGGAGACTTTACAATGTGTTGAGCCATAAACAAAGCCAGTGTTCAGTCTGGAGCTCTTGTGAGGGGGAAATAGCAGCTTTCAAACTGAAGCCTGATCTGGTTGTGACTGAGGGTGGTTTTCATTTACTCCAGTACACCCGAGGAGAGCAGGGAGCTGCCCGAGCACATCAGAATGTGATTTTACTCTCAAGTGCACTCTAAACTGCTGCTTTTTGCATGCTCCTTTCTTCTGCAAACCGAAGGGATGGAGTAAATTGACCCTCTTGTTCTCAGTGAATCCCCTGATCCATATGTTCAGCCATTGAGTGTCTGAAGTCTGAGGAGAAGAGGACAGAAGGAAAGGAGGACTGGTTAATATGCCCTTCAAACAAATGAATCTATTTAAATGGACAGAACAAATCAATTAATTAATAATCCCTACATAAATGCAATTAATTTCATTTTAACAGAATATACAAGATTCCTGTACTATTGTGGACTACCCACCTTTTAAATAGATCATACAGATGATGTTGAATAAAATAATGTTTAGGAAAGTATTGCAAATAATAAAAATGTACTGTTTGTTCAAAATGGTGATGCATTCATTTATACGCCCATTTAATAACACATTCACACATGTGTTTTTTAATCAGAGTATGTTATGAATAATCAATTTCTAGTTAGAAAAAGTTGTAATAATACCAAGAGTGAAAATACCAAGAGTGTCTGGCTACAGACTTTGACTGGCACACCTGACTGACTCTCTATTGGATAGCACACATCACATGACTTCATCCCTCACTGAAGCAACTTTAAAAGTGTACTGTCAATGAACAGATTAAAATAAATGTTCACTATATTGTGATGTAGTCTTTTCCCTTAATCTATCATGTGGTGAGTAGATAATTTGTGTGATAATAGGTGTGACTTCTATAATTTGAACATGATCCTTGTGATTAAACTGTGGTACTAAATATAAAAATATACAACTGTTCAGAGTAAATGATTATTGTACTGGAACCTTTCTAAATTGTTAATACCTGTGGTATCGTGGATAATTATGACATATTCACATATTCACTTCTGCATAGAATAATACTGTGTTTTATGATTGTAGTACATTGAAGACCGGTAGAGGGCGCTATGTTGATTTAGGTTTACCTGGTTAATAGATATTATAGAAAGAACTAGAAGAGAACGTATGTGTAACATAGAAGTGTTGTTCTTTAAATAAAGTACCATTAACTTATGCAAACATTATTTAAAGATGCAACAATACCTGTAATGAATCTTATGTCAAATTATTTTTAACTTTAAACAAAAACCAAACTGCACAATTTAGGATTAGCATTCACGCTAGTGAAAGAACATAGCAGAGAGTGAAAAAAAAGTCACGTGTTGTGTGCTTTCTAATAGTCACAAAGTGCCAGTCATGTTGGATGCGCAGCCCTTCTCGAAACTACTGGCAAACTTTGACTTAAAGGGGGTCAATCTTTGTAAAGCTGTAACTCTAACTGAGAAACTCGTGAAAACCTCACTAGTGGAGGTTATCAGTCTGTGCAAGAAAACACCAACCACTGTGCAAAGTATCTCAACTGAAAATAAATAGTAAACAGCAACAAAATTGTCTTCAAGATAGGCGCCGGTGATCCTAAAAAGGGAATAAGCTGGTTGGATATAAAACATAGGAAAATCGTGTTATTATTTAAAGCTATAGCAGGGTAAATGTAAAAAGGGATCTATTAGATTTAAAGAGCCCGTTTTTTTCTCAGTATGTTGAGCCACCGTTGTAGCGTAGAGGACAGCATTGATTTTACTGTCAGGATAAAGCACTTACTTCCAGGTAGACATCAAGCCGAATAAGAGAAGTGATTTACTCTGAAACTGCTGCTGGAGTGCAGAATGAACTCAGTCAATAGCTTTAAGTCTACTGCACACATTGGACCCTAAATAGTTCCAATTTTTGTTTTTAATTAAATGTTTCTTTGATCATGTCAGTTGGTGATCTCTCCTCCCCAGATCAGTCTAAATGATTCTATTTTTTAGTAAATTTTTGTCTGCTCATGAACAAGCTCCATTCAATATAATACGTTCAAACTGGTAACTATGGCATTCGCAACTGTCCCTATACCAGTGTCATTTTATGGCATTTACTTTAATTTATTCTATTTTGTGTAGCTCGAACATTAAAGCTGCTGTTATTTGAAGGTCATTGCTTGTTTTGTAGAAAACCTACTACGTGTTGAAAGTAATGTATGTGCTTCGTATGAAAGCATCAGCTGTGAAAAATACCTTTTATGTGAGATTCTTGCACCTTTACTTCCAGCCTCAAAGCTTTGGCCATATTGTAATGTTTATAATGATGCTTAAAGGAGATGAAGGACAGGTTAAATTCACTCTATGTGTCAGTTTGTGTCAAGGCCAGGCTCATTAATGGCCAGCACGCTTGTGTTGTAAAGCTCTGGTCACAGCTTGGCCACGGCATCGCTACCTTTCTGTAGACTGTGTGCGTGTGCGTGCGTGTGTGTGTGTGTGTGTACTAGACCACACTTTTCTTTTTTTTCGTTAATAAAATGGATCTGTTAATAAGCCAAGCACTTCATCAGCTTGCCTGAGGCTACAATGGTGTCCCACCAACACACTGCTTTCATTTTCGCCTTTCATCAAACACGCTTTCCTTCCTCAATTTCTGCTTCCCTCCCTCCTTCTACTACTTTCCATTTCAAATGGGCAACTGCACAAACCGTGGAGCTTTTTGGTCTGATACCCAACACCTCTACTCAACAGCAGAATCTCAGCTGGGGATTTGGGAAAGACAAATAGCTCAATGTCACTGAATTTTTTTAACTAATCAAATTATTTATTAAATATTCATTGTTTAAGTACAAATATCTCCATTTTGGCTCCTCAGGTGTCAACTCATCTCTTGTTTCATGCAATGGTTATTTATTTTTCATTGTTATACCCTTGCAATGCTTCTCTAGTATTATAATTTAATCTGATAACACAGTACCTTGCTGTGTGGAGTTTGTATCTTATGCCTATGCTTGCACTGACTAACCAGGGTTTGTTCCCAGTCCGAAAATGTGCATTTCCAGGCGTTGTGGAAATACTTACAGGAATGAATGTGAACCCTGTGAACCTATTTATGGCTTGCCTTTCACCTTCTTATATGCTATTGGTAGACAACTAGTAGAATTAATAAAATACACAAACATAGATAAATCATATGAACATTTTAAATTTCAATATTAGATTTCTAACTTTTTTTTTTGAAAATTTGCACTGTAGGATATAATTAATCACATTTTTACATAAATAATTTTCATGACTTTTTAATATGCGCAAAAATGATACAGCATTTTTTTATTTATTTTTCCTTTAATAAGAATTGCTCAAAAAGTAAAGGAAACCCATTATTTCAGGTTTACATTCGAGTCCATCATTATCTACTAGGAAGCGACTCTGATTTGGTGCAAATGGAATTGACGACAGGTACAAATTAAAAAGGTTTCCCCATCTTTCATGTTTGTAGCAATTTTTTTGTTTTATTTTTTTCATTTTATCAGTGCCCTCACCTTTTGAAGAGGCTTGAGGTAATATCTGCAGCCCTCAGATGTCGCTCAGGTGGTGGACCTCATCCTTAGCAGTGTAACAATACACACTTCTCATGATATGAGAAGCAATATTGCGTACACAATACAATTTGCATCACAATATCTACCAAAAATAAAAAATAAAAAACAGAAAAAACCCTGTTTTACTGAATCTGAAACTATTTTCATCGGAGTTAAACTGTAAAGCTAAGAACATCTTATTTTAATGTGTATCAACCAGGCCTCAAGGGGGAAGCAACAAAATTTGTAAATTCAGAAAATGAAACATCAAAAAGAAAGATGACTCTCATACTCTGAGTGAGAGCTGTTTTCATGTATAGTTTTATGGCACATCAATGCCTAATGTCGCAAGAAGGTTTGGCGTTTCTTCCAGCAAGGTGTCAAGATCATAGTACACATTTGACACCAAGAGACATTGTTCTAACTCTCCACAGAGAAGAGCAGTAGTTCCCGCTGACAATAGGTGAGTCTAGAGATTGCTTGGAAACTGTTATCCTACATTATGATGGTTTGGTGATGGGTCAGTGATGCTCTGGGGAGGTGCCTTTGTACCCATGGTATATGCTGGTGCAGTGGAGTCTGAGGTTCTTTTGATGCATAAAAATGCTAAGTCTCTTGTAGCTGGAGTGTGTTATTTAATGCTATGGCCTGGCTTGCCTGTTCCCCCTGCCTAAATTTAAGCAAGGACCTTTGGAAAATTGTGTCTTGTTACTTCCACCATAAAATTTCCAGGAGTTGAAAGATGCAATTCCACCTAACCACAATATTTTTTGAATGTTTCATATATGAAGATCTAAGATTAGTTGTTTAAGTGTATTGTTTAATTTTATTTTTTAATTTTATTTTTATTTAATTTTAAAAATAGTGTGTTACTATTTATGTTTATTTTAACAGTTTGTTAATCTAATTTGACTGTACCAGATATGTTTACAGGTGTACGTATTTCTACAATCAATATGTAAACCTTACGTGACACTAAACAGAGTAAGAGTTCTTTTTAGCTCTATAAAAGATACTGTCTGAGTGATGAATGTAACTGTCCATCACAGAACATGAGCATGTTTGGAATCCTCCCCCGTCTTGAATAGAGACATTGAAGTTGTTTGAGAAAGAAAAGCAAAGATGTCACTTTCCTTTGACCATTTACCTTTTCAATAAAATGCAAGCTCAGAGGTGAGAATATAGCCCCGGTTTGCATTCTGAATATTCTGTTTTATTCTGTTTTTTTTTGTTTGGTTACTAACACGATATGCTAGCACACTGCAACAAATAGCTAATGGCTAACAGCAAACACTAATGTTACATTTCTTAAGGTTCTCACCTGCTTCTTATTTGACTGTGATTAATTTAAGAATTAGCTTGAATAAAATCACATGATGTTGTATCAACAAGAAATCAGCAGATTATCAAAATGGTTTACAGCTACAGCATGTGCTAAACAGCTTTCTATTTACTGTCAAAATCTATTTGTCTGTGTTTTGTATTGCCATTTTGTCAAAGTTAACCAGAAAGATTATCCCAACAAACAGGCCAGCCTTCTTCTGGGTACCACAAAGATAAAGGAATGAGAAAACAAATGGTTTCACATGGAAAGAACCTATAAAATATATGCATATATGGTAGATATAGGCAAAATTGAAGTGCATAAATGTGCATATACAAGCAATATAGGTCTACTGTTTGTAGATACAAGATATGTCTCTTATATAGCACAAATCTCACTTTAGCACATACATGACGCCTAGCTCAAATTTTATATCATTAAGCCAATAACTAAGAACTAAGACATTGGCATCGTGTTATTGGCATGTTAAGGAATTTTAGCTATGGCAAATAAGTAAGAGAAGTGGAAAGTTTTTATTTTACCATTTTGTCACAACCAGAACGATGACACAAAAAACAGGCCTGCCTTCTTCTGGGTGCCATAAAAAAGATACAGTAATGAGAAACCAAATGGTGACAGTTCATAGACAGAGGAATCATCTCCCGAATCACTAATCGCTGAGAAACAAAATGTCAAGGAAGTGGTGATGATACATACCCAACGAGACTGGAGATGACATGTGACCCAACAGTTTAGTTTGTTTGATCCTCTCATTTTCTCAAATTAAGAAAACAGGGCCCATTATTTGTGTGTTTAATGTAACAAAACATGTAAATCACTGCATTGAATAGTTGAATAGAGCTCCACAGAAGATTATATCTGAGCCAGCGAGCCTGAAGGATCATAAAGCTCTTATCATTCTTAATTATTCATGTTGAACATCATCTAAGTGAAACAATTAAGATGAAATGTTCACAAAATGGGTTGGCTGGGAGGCATAATGAAAACATCATGCTCATAAATGGTGGTGTAGATGAGACAAGAAAGTCTTCTAATGAAACAGTGAAGCTTAAGATCTCATTAATTGTGCTGTAATATGATGTTTAATTACGAACAAGGCAGCGCTGGACAGAAAGCCCATTACGAAGGCTTTATGGACAGCTCTGTGATGGCTAATTGTGGAAGGCTGCATGGGTGTTCAAGAGGAGAAACCACACTGGGACTTCTGTGATCATGAATGTATTAATATTGTTACATTTAATTATTTAAAATTTGACCAAACAGTCAGATTTAAGATTCACTTTTCATTCAACATTTTTCATTCTTTTGAGACATGTTTCAACCTCTGACATAAAACATGAATAAAATACAAATAATTGTCTAGCTTTAGATCCTTTTTTGATTTGTGAATAAAGTAAGTTGATCATCGGTTTCTCTAAAAACGAGTGTCTCTTAATATAATTAGTTAAAGTTTCTGATTTTGAATACATCCATATTGTAAAATGAGAAATGGAACCATGAGAACTGGAAAGTGTCAGTAAGTACCTGGTTTCAGTTCGTATTTATATAACTTTAGAATTTTGATATATTCTAAATAGAATATACATGCAGATATATGCATTTAACAATAAAAAATGTTAAATTTACTTTTACAATTAACTTTTTTTCGCTTGGTGTTTATCTGTTGGTGACCACTCTAAACCACCACTAATTTTCAAGGCTAGATCATACAGTTGCATCTTTAATTTGGATTTAAAAGTACCAAACTCTCTTATGTACACTTTGACCAGTAGGAGCAAATTTAAAATCTAGAGTGCAAATTATAGAAGACGCGACCACACTCAGTGGTCTATTTCTCTAATAAAAGAAGGCACAATCTCCTTCACAGCTTTAAAAACAGAGACAATGTTTCCTGGTCTTTGTTGGCAGCCAATGAAGGCTTAACAGAATTCCAGAATCAATGGAACTGGGCCAAGCCCAGCTCCTGGAAAACAACACCACTCCATAATCACCCTCTACCAACCATTACAGTTGGTCTTTGCGTTTTTGAGCAGTGTTATGGCAGCACTATAAATGTGTCAAAAAAAGATGACAGGCAGCATATTTCCATCACCATTTATTCTCTTCCTTTATTTGATATTTCATAATAAGCATCGTCACAAACACTATCAAAAAGGTTGTACACTTACACATTTGTGCGTTCTCCAGGTCAACTGTGTAGACAAATACATACAATGCAAGAGAGCTCCGCACAATGAGCTTGACAAATGACTGAACTCATGTGGAAACTCATTAAGGTCAAGAATATTTGCGCTTAATAATAACGTTTTCCTGTTCGTCTATTAAATTACGAGTATTACACCTGATGTATGTGTTGGACGGACCATGTAAAACCCTAGCATCAAGCTCTCTACACAGTATGAGGTCTGTAGCAGTTGTTAGCTACCTCTACCCACTAGGCGCATCCACTAAAGCCATTTCAATGCTATATTACTTTCACTCCTACTTCAACTTTGTTCTATTTTCCCTGATGGTTGAACTATTTAGTGGTGAGGAATCCCAAAAGGATTCTTGCACAGATTGCATCCTGACAGTACCATGCTTACAATCACTGAGCTCCTGAAAGTGCCCCTTTTATTTTACAAAAACTTCTGTAAACCATAATTGAACAATTTGTTTAGGTGACTGAATACTTTTGGAAATATAGTGCCACACTAGGTCCCAATAGACATGGTAAAACATCCTGATCATCTGATATAAACCTACAAAATAAAGCGAGTCTTTAACAGCTAATGTTCCCAAGTAGAGAATAAGGTCAAGTGAAGTTTAAGTGTGTCATGCTTAACCAGTTGCTACCCCAGAGCCAAGTCACTGTGAGTAAGCACTGAATTGAGTCTGTGTGACTCCAGGGGCTCCCAGAGGGCCTGGGTCAGACCTGAGCATTGATGCAAGGCCGTCTACACAAAGCTAATCTCAGCCTCAGTTAAGGACCTGTGAGAGCCGGTTTCATTACAGCTTGCTTTGGTCGGTGTTTAGAGGCCTTCTGCTCTTTGTCAGGTATTATTGGAGAAGGCAGCCCACACCATGTGGAAGACACTCAATGAATAGATCATTATTGATTTTACCTAAAAGGCACGTTGAATGAAATCAGTCTCTAGCATCTCCACTTTTCCCCACCAAAGCTCCTTCCATCCCCCGAGCCGGCCGTCTCTTCACAGGCCCTTGCAAAATATCCCCATATCGATCACTGGCCCCAAAGGTCAACTCTTGAGCATTCACAGTGAACGCTTCAGCAATCCGGTTAGATGCTGGGCTCTCAGGCTTGTGAAGAACAGCTATTTCTTTTCGAGTGTGGTAATCCTTCTCACATGCGTACACACCTAAACAAACAAACAAAAAAAAGGGTCTATGCGAAAGGTTGCGTGTATTTCACGTTCAGCAGTTCAACTTTCAACTGGTTTGTCTTTGTCCTCTCTCTAAGGGGTCTGCTCTGACTCTATTTTCATGGATGTGCACTTTTCTTCAACAACAAAGAGGCGATTTTGATGGGGCGGCACAGCTGGCGAATTGCAATCTAAAAATCACAGCTTGCTCTCTGTGGGCGACTGGCCATCCCGGCATCCCTTGTACATTTACAGTGCGTTGTGGCTAAACAGGCTTGGAAATTCAGTCTGCCTCTTGGAGAAGCAGTAATAACACTGGATCTGAAGGCAAAATGGTAATGAGGTTCGCCCCCCTGCAATGGAAGCAGATAGTGGCGAGGACACTTGTGATAGTTTGCATGCTACTGTATTTTCATGTTTATGCATTTGTTCCAACACCTCAAAGCATTGTAGGAGTCGCCTACACTTGGATTTTGATGAGAGGTGGTATTGGTAAAAGAAAATAACTCTCAAAAAGAAAACATGCCCTTCTTTCTTTTTTTTTCATCATACGACTGTTGTTTGTTGAAATTCTTATCCGCTCATGACGTCCCGCTGTCTTTGCTCCATTGTACTCTGTACAGTTTTAAATCACCGTCTTGACTATTTGTCAACTTCAGTACAACATGATGTGGTTTAAAAAATTCATGCAGTCTAATTTATGCTAATGTGCTGACTATTTAAATCGCAGTAACTGGCTGTTGGAGCCAAACAGAGAAAACCGGAGGAGGGAGCGGTTTGTCAGCATTCTTTGGGTTTAGATGATCAAAGCGTGTAATGATCAGGCCGCGACTCAACCAAAGCCACATGGAGCGCTCTGTGTTTATGTTCCTGTTGCTGTTGGTTTGAACCACTGAAAGCCGCCAAACTCCCTTTTTCTGTACAGAGAATTGGATGCAGTGAGGTACGTGTTTCAGAGAGCAAAAAACACAACATGTTTTGTAATGGAATATTTCCCAATATAAATCTCTGCTCCTCTTTTAAAATCAAGTATGCCTTTTATTATATGACTCATGGCAAGCCATTCATGATGGTGGAACAACTGAAACCTTTCCAAATGTGTCACAATGTAAAAAAAAATCCTGTAAATTTGTCTGGGAATTTTACAGCAAAATACTGTTTCGATTTAATAACAGCAAGTTGCAGTATGGGAAGTCTTGTTCACCTTGTTTCAGTGGTTGCCCAACAGCAGCATGTGCTGTAATTTAACAGTTTTATACTAAGCAGTGTTACAGCTTTTAAAATAAACACTAATGTGCTTTTAATTCAAACCACAGTAGGGCTCTATACTTTACAGTATCCTTCAACCACAGCTGCTAGTGGATTACTGATTTTGAACAGCAATACATGTTACAGTGCACAGGAGAGATGCAGTGTGAGCTCAAGTGGTTCATTTATACTGACAGGTTTTCTGTTGAAAAGAGTGTGGATTGAAAGAGCCTCGTCCTTAACTAATAGCCATAAATTATAAAAGAGCTCAAGAAGAGAGAGTTATTCAGGACTGTAAGGGATTTGAATGTCCAGAAAGACACTTAAACGAATGGAACATCTGAAAAAGATTTCAAAACGTATATGAGTGTATTGGTTGCACGGTGGCGCAGTGGGTAGCACTGTGGCCTTCCAGTTAGAAGGTTGTCGGTTCAAGGCTCGCCACTGGAAGGAGTTTGCATGTTCCTCTTCCTGTTTTCTCCGGGTACTCCAGTTATAAATATGTGGTTTGCAGCTACTTTCAAACATAAACAACATGTTTGGTTTATATATTGTAACATTGTTTATAAAAGAGTAATCTCAGTTACTAATCATCCGGTAGAAACACATACAGTCGTGTCATATAATTCCTCCAATGCTCTTTTAATTACTTGATCAGTAACCTTTCTGGATTTTTAGAGGCTTTTGATGAGCTGATCACCCCTAAAGTCCTAGATTGAGTTCAGAAGCCATTCACAAGCAACTTCCAAGAGTGAAATTTGTATTTTAGCATAAAATGAAATACATTTAAACTCAAGTTCATTGTGTAAAGCATTGTTCACCCTAATCTGTTCCCATTCCTCATGCACAGATTTGAATGTCATTTTAGTGTTGGGTGATGGTCTGTTGAACTATCCTTTTCCTCAACACACAATGCTAAAACCAGAGGGTATTGATTCTTGAATTTCCTAGCAGCGCAGGAAAAGTGTTACTCCAGTTCTGCTCGATTATGCAGAGGATGGGGGTAAACAGGGACTCTCCTTCAGACAGATACCAATGGCAATGTGCTGATTAACACAAGGGGGGTCCTGCTAAGGCCAGACAGTGACATTTGACGATGGTCTCTATTTGAGAGTAATCAATCACATCATTAAAATGGTCCAGGATGAGAACATTTCCAGTCTCCTTTAAGTGTGTGTATGGTCTCCTCCTGTGAAGATGGCTTTCATCATGTCACCATAGAGAAAAAATAACACTATTGTAGAGAGCAAATGCTAACCCTGCCTAAGCTTTGATCTCAAGTTAATGATCATGCCCTGAAACTACCAATTACAACAGAATTTATTCAAAATTTTGAACGAATTAGGTTAAAGAGGTAAGAAAGTTCAGTAAAACATGTGTTAATTATAGTAATTTCAAAACATGATATTATCACTGTTTTTTATACTGGGATTTGAACGGTCCTTCATTGGGAAGTGTGTCTCAAAGTTTCAAACAGTATATTGAAATATAAAACATACATTTTAGTTAACAACACATTGACACAAAAAAATTGTGGTAAAGGGAGGGCCTGAGATCTGTGAGCCATTTGCAGACGGACAAGCAGAGCTACAAAGTTTAAAAAAAACATACTTTTTACATGGTTCCAGATAAAAAAAAAAAAAAAAAGTAAAACATTCATTAATTCATTCATTCATTCATTTTCCACCCTGCTTATTCCCTTTTTGGGGTCACCGATCTATCTCCAGCACACAGTGGGTGAGAGGCGGGGGTACACCCTGGACAGGTCGCCAGTCCATCGCAGGTAAAGCATTCAAACACTGTGAATGACTCCAAAAATAGAAAAACCTGGCTTATTTAATATATTTGGATCAAACATTGTGCAAATAACTAACACGATTTCTAAAAAACTGACAATGAACAATAGCTTCCCCATCAACAGGTAATTTTGTTAAATACATTGCCAATATAAAGTTGACCAATGGATTATTTTTTGCTTTAAGTCAAATTTCTGCTTAGTACAAAAATTGTGCCAAAAACTTGTCTTTAGTTCAAAACATTTAAAACAACTTTACAAAACCATATGCTGCAATAGTGAGGTTCATGGCTGGTGAGGCACTGACATAATCAGTCAGATTTACAAATATATGAACCCTACCGATTAGCTTGATTTGTTTAAATCAAACTGCTGCTTACAAAAAGCAGAAAAATGCTATAATCAACTTGCCTTTATGTATAAATGAAGTCCATTCAATGGTCCTTCTGAGGAAAAGTGTCGATAACTTGTTTGTAGAAGTGTTGCTCTCCTTTCTTCAGTTTACAAAGTCTCTCTGTTTCAGTGGAGGTCACTACCACTAATTCCATTAATGTTTTGCTGAGGTGCCGTAATCTCTGGAATCACCAGCACCCTGTAGCACCAGCACCTCCTCCGGGGGGCAACGATCAAATTCAGAGAAGTCGTTCACAAATTCTTGTTTATTATAACAAAATAATTTGTATATGAACAGGCTGCGTGTGAGAGGGGCATGTGTGAGTCAGACTCAAGCCGGAACTCTGAAGTCGCATGTGTACCTGTCAATGCCAGCTCCCAGTAGAGCTCCGCGGTGGCTTCATATAAGCCCAAAGCAAGTAGGCAGTGTCACGTCTTCCATATTTCTTTACAGTCTGTTGTTAGAACCCTCCACTGGCTCACAAGCTTTTGGTTCACAAGCATGTTCTATACCTAGTCCTGTCTATTTAGTTCGTGTTCACCAGCCATGTACTTAATAGTGTTCCAAATGGACTGATATTTCTTAGTGTATGTATCTTGTGTTTCAGCGTCTTTCATTTTTATGTCTGTTGTTTTGTTGAGCACATGCCTTTGTTCTGTTTTGTATAGTGTCCTGACTGTACCCTAGAGCTGGGTATTCTGGTTAACTAATCTTTCTTTATTCATCCCACCTACCTACCTACTATCTTTAAGTTTCCTCTATCATGTACCTATCCATAATTGCTTTTTACTTTCTGCTGTTTATTTTGTTTTTAATCAGGCTGTCTTTGCACTGGGTTCTCTCAACCACAATACATCAGGCAGTGTATTGGTTTCTTCAGTTCACTTGCACAACTTAATGTCTATTTTTGATTTTATATATCATGTCTATTTTTTATTTTCATACTTTGTTAGAATGTCTTTTTGTAAATTTAGAATGTCTATTTTGTAAATTTGGATTTATATTTTATATTTTATTACATGTATCTTGTCTTGTCTTTGTTGCAATGCCTCTGCACAAAAACACTTTCCTCGTATGTGCAAACATACCTGGCAATAAAGCTCATTCTGATTCTTCTGATTCTGAGTCACATGACACAAATCAAACCCAACATTCCATTCTGGTCAATCTGGTTTTAGAAATATTTATAAATAGTAATCTATTTTTCATCATGCCCCCTAGAGCCCCTAGAATTGTTCAAATAATTGATTTGTTTTAATTTAAACTTTATTTAATTATGCATATTGCCAAATAATTGAAACTTGCCCCCCCTTTTTTTTCTTTGTCTAGTATTTAAAACTGTTAATTCTGTATTGTCCGAAGCAATGTTGGTACCTGGGTTTATTAGGGTTATCATGAGAGCTGGGGGCATGTGGGAAATGTAGTCTGGGACACCACCATATATTCCCAAATACTTAGAATATAACATATTCTCCAGACATGCATTGCGAGGTGTTCCTTATCTTTATGATGTTGTTTTTTTTACCTTAGAAATCTATTTAGATGTGATCAGCTTCACATTACTACATTGTCCATAAACTATTTTTTAAAATTCTCCACTTTCCCAGATGTTTACAACCATTGTTCAGTTTGCTTTACAGAAAATTCACCAAGCATACAAGTCAATAATCAAGTTTATCTGTCTGTTGATGAGTTCCAATGAGCTCTTGAAGATCGTCCCTTCATTTTGTAGAATCAGTTGCCTTATTAATTCAAATCTGACTTTGAATGCGTGCATGTAGCTGGGATAATTATGAGCATGGAGAGATCAAAGGAGACATATTATGGTCCTTCTCCATTTTTTTTCTGCTGATGTGTGTGATGTGCCTCCACTTTGATGTTGTAAGCTGTTTCATTTAATGTAGAGAGGATAAAAATACTACACCATGTAATCTGGCATTTATCCTGGAAGAGCAGAATTCGGAAATGTGACACATGTCAAGAGTAAGAGGGGAAAGGAACAAGGATGGGGAAGAACTTGAAAGAATGAGTGTGTGATTCTTCTCAAAGAACTGACCCCCAAGAACAAAATGAAAACATTTGGCAGGTGTACTGCTAAGTTTATCATACAAATTTCAGATGAGCAAATTCTTCTATGACCAGTAAAAGAGAAAAGTAAAAGAGAGTCTAAAGGTAGGTTGCATTGTCAATATTTCATCTCTAATTTCCCATTCGGTTTGACAACTTGTACATTAAAATAAATCATTTGTGCCACTTTTTATTCAAAATGAAGCATATAGAGCAACTAATGTAGAATTCTTTGCCCTACATGAGTTAATTTCAAACTTGATGTCTGCTACAGTGTCAGTCAGAGAGTGCTGAGTTAAGCTTGCTCACAGAACTGTCAAGGCTAGCAAGAAGCTCCTCTCTCTCTCTCTCGCTCAGCAGTAAAGAAGATGGGAAGAGAGAAGCATTTAGATGTCAAAAAACTTATTTTAACAACAAAAAAATAAAGCACAAAATAAAAATACCTCCTATATGGAAAGCTCTTTTATGTCCTTCTCACATCATTAAAAGAGCCAGCTTTCATTGGTCATTCCCCTTTCGAAAAACGTATCCGATATGGCGGCCGAAACTCTTTTGTTGGCTCCACTTGTTCAGTCAGATGTGTGATGTCTTGTTGGTGCTAGTGGTTTTTGATTGAGGTGCATTGTCGCTTGAATCTTAGAACCAAAACCTGTATGTAGAGGACTTTATTAAAGAGTTTTATAGGGTAAAGGCCAATACACACAGATCCACGATTTTTGTCAAACAGCTCCCTCTGATCGGAACAGTTTAAACCATCCGATAACCATGAGTTTTGTTCTATGGGTTCTTTGGATTGTATGGTCTTTCTAACCAACCAACCTCAGAATGTTAGGTCAGGCCTCACCTGTTCTACCACCATCACACTCAACACTGGTGTACCACAAGGCTGTGTGCTGAGCCCCTTCCCCTACTCCCTCATTAACCATGACTGCAGAGCCTGTTGTAGACTTTAAGAAGGAGAGAGGAGGCACGCAAGAACCCATCCACATTAACAGGATGGCTGCCGAGCGTGTTTTTTGCTTTAAGTTCTTGGGGACTCACATTTCAGATGACCTTTTCTGGGCAACCAATACCTCCAGCCTGGCCAAGAAGGCCCACCAGCGACTCCTTTTCTTGAGAACACTCAGGAAAAATCAAATGCTTTCAGCCATCCTGGTGAACTTTTACTGCTGCACAATAAAGAGCAACAAACTCTGTCACAGTCTGGTGTGGGAGCTGCTCTGTTGTGGAGCAAAAAGCACTGCAGCGGATAGTGAAACTGCCCAACGCATCACTGGGACTCCACTCTTAACCATTAAGAACTTACAAAGGAAAAACTGCCTTCGTCGTGCACACAGTAACCCAAATGACTCCTCCCACCCTCACAATCTGTTTTCTCTCCTGCAGGTGCTTCAGGAGCCTCCAGACTAGAACCAGCAGACTGAGGAACAGATTCTTTCCCAGAGCTGCCTGCCGCTCACTGCTGCCACCTCCATCACATCTTCACTTCCCCTTATCCTCTTAATTAATCTCAACTATTACACTTATTGCACCTCGTTGCATTGTACTTTTACATGTACATGTGTAATGACAATAAAGTTAAATCTGATCTGATAATATGGATGAAGTGTCAGTGATGTTGCCCATTGGTTTCTGGCAAAGTGAAATTTGGCTCAAAGTGGGTGTTGGCAGCCATCGCCTTTGTGAGACTTACCCACTTCCTGGTAATCAAAAAAGGGCAAAAGATCCACAGAGGTGGGACGTTGGTGTGGAAACACCACAGAAAAAAGAAACAACCGGCAGTAAAAAAAACAAACAAACAGAAAAAAAAACAGTTGGCAAGTAGCCAAGTTCATTAGATGAAATTATCAGGAATGAAAGGCACTAGAAGCTGATGTGTGATGAGACGGGCTTAAAGAACTGTCAATCATTTGCCCCTCTAGAAACCACGCTCTTAAATTATGCATAACTTTAAGGCTTAATAAATCTTAAACAAACTAATAAAAAAAATCTCCCCCTTTCAGAATGTTCAAGATTGTCAAATCTAGAGATCTAAATAAAAAAAAGTAGTGGACACAGGGTGGAAATATTATTTTTTTAGCTCCAAAGTGGGGCGTGAATGAGAACCTGCTCACTTCTGGAGCCAGCCTCAAGTGGCCGGTCGAGAAACTGCACTTCAGTCACTTCCTAATAGGCTCCGAAAGGGAAAACCAGGAGGTTGCCCCTTGGTTCTTTGATTTCTTCTCTGTCGTTACCTTCATCTTTCCTGTTACCCCGTCCCGCAAGTGCAATCTTCAGACAGGGAGCGTCATTGCATCAACATTTTCTCAACCCAGATGAAGTGCACCCTGCTGAGAGGCCACCCAAAGATTCACCTCTTCGGTGTGTAGAGGCCTTAACTAATGGTTAAAGCCTTTCACCAACCCATTGCAATCAATATGATTCAGGAAGAGATTGCCATTTTTTTGTCCTGTCTCGCTCAAAAGCCATCACATGGGAGAGTAGATGCTTTGCTGAGTTGGACAGTTTTGCTTTCTCCAGGGGAGTAAAACACCTGGTGTAGTGTTTTCTCCCCAGGATTGGAGCATTGAATGTATGTAAATATTTATTAGTTGTGGTTTCCACGAGTCAGTTTACATTAGTTGTGTCAGGACAAGACGGCGTTAGACTGAAAGGGGGAGTGGATAAGGGATTGGGGAAGGGTGAGGCGGAAAGGTTCAGGAGTGAAAAAGAAAATTGGAAAAAAGAGATCGCCATTTAAGCACCGCACACAGATGTTTTGCAAGAGAAATCCTCAAATCAGAAAATGCAAAGTATATTTGTACCAAAACACAATCTTTGCAAAGGTTTGTGGCTAATTGAGCACATAAACATTTCTGTTACATGCTCAAGTGAATACCTTTCATGAAATTCGGAAGCTTTACGTTGAACAGCCATTTTTAAGTCTAATTTGAATGCCGTTAAAGGGAGAATGTATAATGAATGTATCTATTCCCGGTGTGCAAGATGTAGCAAGCTGAGCATTCGCAGTTTGTGACAAAATGAGAGAAAAGGAAATGCAGATGAATGTATGTATGTTGATATGAACCACCTCTCTGTCAAAAATATTATTAAATACAGTGTGCAAAAAAAAAATGCACCCCTATATGAAAATACAGCGAAAAATGGATAGCACAGATTTCCTATTCCCTAGAAAGAGACATTTGTTCAATTATGAACTTGCCTGCATGTGTGCTCTGCAGACAGATCGAGGGATATACCGCGTGTGTACAAAGTGTGTGTGTTAATGATATATCTTTGCTGGTTGGGCCTGTGCTTCCAATTTGGAGGCTGTCAGAGTTCAGGGTGATGGAGTGTCAGAGCTGGAAGCTTGATGCATGTGGAAAGGCCAGGTTCTATAGGGGCCCGCCAGTGCCTCTGTCATCACACACACACAGGCGTACATGCAAACACACACGCGGCAAAATGTCACGCACAAATATGCACTCAACCCCACACACTGTCAGGGCACAATGCGTAGGGGCCCACACAGACTCACACGACACCCCTCCCCCCATTTCATGTATTTCACTGCAAGATCGCATCAGAATGAGTGGGAATTATTATCCTTCAAGCCTTCCAGGAAATAGAATAATACAACAGCCACACGAGCAGAACTCGAACCGTCAGAAGCTTCACTGTGTACCTGCTGTACCACCATGAGCAGCCTCATTAACAACATGCAAAGCGAACTCATTGAGCAGACGAAGGCAGCTGTCACTGAAGACGACTGCTTTAATTGTCTTGGGAGGGGGGCGGCGAAGGGGAATGAGGAGCGAATGAAGTGGTGTTCGCTAATTGAAAGATTTCTCCTCATATTCCAGGTTTCTCGTGACAGATGCCCGAGGAGCCATTGAGCAAACGGGAGCTGACTTCATTGTGAGGCTGATGAAAGAAACAGGCCTTGGCCTCCCAGAAGGAGTTCTTTTCCGGCGTCCTCCGAGGGAGAGTAGGAGCGCACAGGTGTGACAGCATGGCAGGAAGCGCAATACACACATACACAAATGAGAAACAAGTCGTGGAAGGGGTGCTAACACGGCAATGGGCATCTGTGGAGCTTTGATGGGTATGCTTGGAGAATGTGGGGAAGGAGCACTGTAATGGTTCCTCTGAACACAGCTGTGTTTAGATGCTGTGCTACTGAACAGTGGTGCGTGTCTCTTTTTTATTTTAAAACTTCAAATTAGAGACCTGGGGCGAACGAATTTTTCCCACAAAATTCAGTCCAGCTTCCCGCCAGCTTCCTCAAAAAGGTATCTATTTTTTTTCCCTGTGCTGCCAGCAGTATTGAAGTCTAGCTCTCGCCCATAAAAATCTCGCAGGTAATTTTGTTTTTGCATATAAACAAATAGAAATGGAAAACTAATATTTTTAATTGTGTTTCATTCAATTAAATTATAAACATGGACAATAATGGATAGCATGTTAGTGCTGTGGGTTACACTGTGGCCTATCAGTTAGAGGGTTGCAGGTTCGAGGCTCACAGACTCCTGAAAGACATTTGCATGTTCTCCTCATGCTTGCATGGGTTTACCCCACAATCCTAAAAACATGCGATTAATTGAATAATCTGTGATGGACTGGCAACCTGTCCAGGGTGGACCCCAGCCTTTCACTGGAAGGTAAGAAAAGGGTAAGAAAATGAATGAATGCATATGAACCTGATTGAGGAGAATAGAAATAGCAGAAAAACGAAATTATTGTTGCATAATGTTTTAGTTGTTTTCTCTTTCTTCACCTGCATTTTCATCAAACTTAATCTTCACCTCTGGTGCTCTGTCACAAAGCTGTTTTCACTGTGCTTTCTGATGTTTTTAAGCTGATGTGGAGCTTCATTTATCTACATTTATCTAAAAGTCGGGGTTGCTCGTTCTTTTCTTTCGACTGTATCTCTTTGCAGAAGGTATAACTTCTTGTTTTTTGAGTTCTCCCCGATTTTTTTCAACAGCACGCTAAAGGAAACGTTTCCAACCCTGTGATATCTTTTGTTGTTTGTTGATAAGTGACTGTGCATGGTTTCAGTAAAATATTCGTAAGATATTTACATTTTGCAGGAGTTCTGCAAAAAAAAAAAAAAAAAGTTATCCAGCGCCTATATATATGACAATCTTTACATCCTCACATGTATACACTCAAGTTTGGTTATATGCCACGCTTCAAACTCTAAAGTATCCAAGCACATTTATGTAGATTTTGTTTTAAAAAAATTCCCACCTGTCCAGTTCTTTTCCACTTATTTTGTTATTTTTATTATTACATATTTTTTTGTCATACATACACATTATGAAATTGAAAAAAACAGCATGAAGAACTGAATGAACCCAGTGATGATGTAGCATTGTAACGGTTAGGCTCAGATCCACAAGGCTATAAAAGCCCTAATGCACCCTTCATTCACATGCACAACTTTAAAGGCAACATAAGAAGTCGAGGGGAGCAGAGCGCAACTTTGTAAATGTCAGAGATTTCAAAGTTTGACATAATGAAAGGAAACAAGCATCATTCTCCCACTTCGCCCATTAAAACCAGCCTGCAACATATCCCCCAGTTTATCAATTAACTCTCCTGCATTTTCAGCTGACCAGAGGAGTGCAGGAGAGAAGAGACAACAAAACACAGAAAATGGGAGGGGTGGGGGTGAAGAAGGGGGGAGGAGGATCTCTTTCTCTCTCACTCTCTCTCTCTCTCTGACTGCCCTTAGGCAATGGAGACAATAACTGACACATTTCTTAACCTAGAGTAGTGATGCCCCATATCCTGTAGCCTGGACCTTCCCTGTTCTCCCAGCATCCCGAGCTTTCCTTTTATCCCCATCCATCAGAGAGGGCTGACAGCCTGCCACAGGGGGACTAACAGCACACACGCGCACACACCCATACAAGGCAAACTCCTCTGAAACTGCTTTCACACCAGGCAGCCTGACAACTCAGTGATAAACACGATATGCAGAAACCTGCATATTAAAGAACACAAATGATTATTATGTCCACAGGGCAGCGGTACAATACCAACCATTATGATAGATGATGCAGCTGGGAGGGTTTAGAGCTGCCTGGGAAGAGCCTGAAACAAAAGAAGGAGAAATCGTTAAGGAGAAGAAGAGAAAACACTTTTTGGAAAGATGGAAAATGATAGAGGCAATGACGCAACTGTTTTAATTGATCACCTGCATGAGAGGAATGTTTTTAGTTTTTATTTTACAGTATATCTGCAGAGTTTGATGGGGTGTGGAGTTTCTCTGTCTGGACGGATATTGGTGTTGTTTTGGACATTTTGTGTTTTACACGGGCAGATCTGAGCACAGTTTTGTCATCTGATCAAATTTTCATGGCTGAGCATTGCACAGCTGCATAGAATATTGCGAAGGTGGAACGTTTGTTCCTTCATTGTTTTAGCCATCTTTCTCCATGTGCCTTCCATAGTCACGATCTAAGTTATTTTGTTACCTTCCCGCTTCTCTATCTAACCATTAACTCCTATTAAAAGTTTTGTTCTTTTCTTCCACCTTTACAAGGATTTACATTTATGCTATTAAAGAACAATGTCCATAGATCGTATAGATGTTATATATGAACTAATATGAACTAATAACACAAACAAAAAAGAAAATAAGCAAACTAGATGGCTAAAGCTTGCATGCAAACTTTGATGCTGGCTTGTCTTAGTGCCATTTAAAACATTTTTAAATGCTTTCAATGTCCATATGAGTAAAATAAAGCAACACACATTTTCCTAAGCTGAGCTATGCCATATCAGTTGCTATTGTTGTGGGTCTGGTTGCTATGGAGGGATCAGTGACATAATGTTTCTAGTGTCAATACAACTAAAATAATCCAACCCCCTTGCATCTATGATTTTCCTAAGCTGAGATAGAGATATGGCATATTGGTTGCTATGGTAAAAAGTCTGGTTGCTGTGGAGGGGACAGTCACATAATATACTCTTCACCATGTCATAATGAATAAAATAAAACAACCCCCACATTATTAAGATTTTCAAAAGCAGAGATAGAGATATGCAAAATTGGTTGCTATGGAGGGGTCAATGGCAATATATAGTTTCCTTTTGATTTTGAGATTAGGGATCTTTCTCCCAATACTCACCATTCAGTTACTTTTACATGCTTGATTATCCTATCTCAATCTCCCAGCATCCATTGTCAGTCGTCAATGTCATTCCCCTGAGACTCCTTGGACTCCCTCACCAGTGTCTCCTATAATCTCTGTGTAAGTTTCCTTTGAAAACCTATAACCTGTGCTCTGCTTCATCTCCAGACTGCATTCCCTCTCAGTTCTGTCAGTCTCCATTGTCCCTGCCTGATGGTAGATGGTTACCTGGAAACTCACCTGTGGATTCTACCCCTGCTTCAGAATACATACTTCGGAAAGGATATTTTCATTACCATACTAGCAACTTCAAAATACTGTTCACCCGGGACTCCCTAGGATTTCAACCTTACCTAGAAACTCACCTGTGGGTTTGCCTCCCTTGGTACTACTGAAGACAAAATATTTTTACCCAACCATTGGTTATTACATGGTTTTTGATTTAAAACGATTTGAGAACGCAAAGCTAAGAGGGCTGGGGTCTAGTTTGATTTGTATGAAAGCATTTGATACCATCGATCCACTAGGAGGCAGTGTTAATTTTTACAATGAGACATCTTTTTTATTCTAAGTGATGGGGAAAGCTAATTTTATACACTTTCTCATTTAAAATTTGAGTAAAGAATCATTTTCTCCAAGTAAATATTACATAACACAAGAAAAAAAGGTACAGTGAACCCTCGTTTACCGCGATAGATAGGTTCCAGAACTGGCCACGATAGCTGAAATCCCAGAAGTAGGGACACCATATTTACAGTATTTATTTAACAGGTATTCAGTATTTAGACTTTTAAAACCCCTCCTTTACATAGAACTGTCAATAAACCACCATTTACAGTAATGTACAGATATCTGCAATACGTACATACAGTACACAGGCACAAATGATAAGCAATAAAACAGTAAGTGAACATAAAAAAAAGAAAGATTGTTATGGTGCGTACTGTACAATTGTACAGTATTTCACTCACCACGATAGAAATTTCCGGAAAATCTTCTATATATTTTCTCTTATAATATACATACGTAATGGAAAAAATCCGAAGTCGTGAATCCCCGGTAGTCGAACCACGAAGTAGCGAGAGTTTACTGTAAAGAAGTTTCAGAAGTGACTAGAATCACAAATACACTTCAGCTCCTAGATACCCCCAGTATCTCTGCGATATCGTGACAAATTTATATTGTGCCGTGATATATTGTTACACCCCTACTTATTTCCCCTCCAACAACAGCCCATCACACAGTGACCTGTTTATTCCTCCCTCTTTTACTTCAAACATTTTCCTCAAACAGCCAGACTTTCTTTCAGTTATTCCTTTTGGTTGCAGGTGCTTCAAAGTTCCTTCAGAGCTCATTATTTTATGTGATTGAAAGAAAAATACAAAGTGGGTTCATCCATAGGTCTAATTACATCTGTTTGCCCTTTAATAAAGAATCAAATGTCTAAGTCGTAAAAGTGAATATTTACATGCCTCCACTGCTCGTTTAGATCAAGCTCCTCCTATTAATGATCTTAATGACGAGGAAGGTGAGGATGCTCACAAAGTCAGCTCAGTGAACACACCTCCGAGGCCTCGTCGCGACACTTTATGATGATGTTCTGTGCAATTAATCAAAGTGGCGTTTATTGCTTGTGCCAGACATATTAAATTGCTCCCTTGTCCTTAGGGCTCCGGGGCTAGTAGGTGTCATTACGGCCCCGCAATCACTAAAACTCATTTCCTGTTTTTGCTACAGGTCACATATAATCTAAAAAGGCACCCAGTTTGCTTTGAGATGGCAACATAAAACATATTGAAAATGGGATTAAATTATTGAAAATCCTGATCCTGGGATGTATTTGCGTAATGCGTTTACAACATATGTCTGCGTTTGCCCGGTGCTCATTTTAGAAGCAATGGGTTTTTTAATATAGTCATGCAAAGAATAGGATAACAAGAGTTATATGCTGCGTTTCACCCTCGTTTGAACAGATTTGTGTATGAAAACAGCCTTTTTGTCCTCTTTGCTTTAAGTGGCTACATCTCTCTTAAGGCTACAATAAACAGCTCATTATCAAGCAAAGCCGGTTCCTGTCTGGTGTGCTGTAATACATACGGTTAGCAAAGAAACACAGCTAATGTAGAATCACACTCGCAAACGTGTGAACAAATGTAGTGAGATGCATTAAAGAAGTGATGCTCGGTTAGGAGGCCACAACACAAGATCACACAGCCTGAAACTTCCACCGCAAGTTCATTGTAACAAGGGAGAAAGACCAGGTGACAAATCGACTAAAATCAATATATTAAAGGGGTTCATGAACTAAGAAAAGAACACAATCTTCATCTTTTCGCATATAATTGTTGAAACATTGCTGGACCTGTTAAGGCAATAATAAAGTGATTACGAACTAAACCAGCATTAGGTTAAGTTTTAGATTTGTTTAAACTTTTCAACTTGTTTGAATTTAATAAAAATCTCTTTCTTGACATTTTAACCCTGAGGCTAAAATGCTGGACTTTGCTTTTAACCCTTAGAATTCTGAGTTTTTTTTTACTACTTTTAGTTTGCTTTAATAAATGAACTTTAAAACAGTTTTTGTGATAAGGCTTAATATAATTTTTTTGTAAAACCCCAGCTTTAAAAAAAATATTTACAAATATTTTCAAATCACATTACACAGTAACTCCACATAGTATTTTTGTCAAACTTTTAGTAAAACAGTATTGTATTGATGTACTTAAAAAAACTGCAAATTTGTTTGAGCAAAAGTTTGTTGTTAAGAGTCATCTGACAACAAGTGAAAACGATGTTCATTTGAGTACAGAGCAGTACCTCAGATGTTCACCTCTCTGTGGACTGACTGCTTCTGTGTGTGAAGTGAGACAGTGCTGTTCTGCTTGTCAGAGGAGAGGAGGTGGGGCAGTTTAGCTGACAGTGAGTGAGAGTGGAAAGGCGCAACCAAAGTGGAGACACAGGGCTACTCCTGCTGCTCCATGAAAAGAGTCAGAATGATCACATCAAAACTGCTAAAAGAACACGAACACCAGGAATTTCCCAAGATAGATTTGTTCCAAACTGATGGGTCTGAAAATTCACTAATCTTGTAACAGTCCCTAAATTGATAAGATGCATTAAATGTGAACAGTGCAGAGTAAACAAAAATCATGAATGCTTTAATATTTATCAGTTTAACAGAAATTATTTATGAAAACTATTTGGTGTGCAATGTAGTGTTAACACACACAAAGAATATCAGAACAAGTTTTATATGTTGGAGAGCAGGTTTCTGAGGTGGGCTTGAAGGGGAGGCAGATGTTGAAGCAGGGGGGGGGGAGATAGGGTATTCTAAAATTTAATGCAACACACCTGGCCTTAAAATGTACGTTTTGAGTTTTTCGTCAGGTTTGAAGTCTTATAGTCTTAATACCAACAGAATTTAGATTTTTTCTTTTGATAATTTACTAGCTCCATCTACAGAAAAATTAACTTTGCTTGTAGTGAAATATCCCCAACACCAATACGTCAGCTCTTTTCAATTTGCTGTATACCTGCAGGGGGAGTATTTTAAGGCATTGGAAGTGAGCATGTTTTGAAAGACAGCTTATTAATGCTACACCCTTAGGATATGTAATTTTGGATGGTATTGCTTATCTTCAGTCCCAGAATGCAGTGCCACTGCTGAAAAATTAAGTATGAGATGTCAGAGACAAGGGAAATTTTAAATAATCTTATTATTCTTTTGACTCAGTGATAAAGTCTTGTACGATTGTAAAAATAAAATGTTTAAATCCATGAATACATGAATAAATTATTACATTGCCTGGTCTGATGAGTCTCGATTTCTATGGCGAGATTCGGATGGTAGGGTCAGACAACATGAAAGTCCTGCCTTGTATCAGTGGTTCAGGCTGGTGGTGGTGGTGTGATGTTGTGGGGGGTACACTTGATTAGTATCAAAGGAGCATTGTTTCAGCACTACAGCCTCAATGAGTATTGTTGCAGACCATGTCTGTCACTTTATGATTGTGTATACATACTTAAAGAGCCCATATAATAATTTTGAAAGGTTCATTATTTGGCTTTGGGCGTCTCCAACATCAAGTTGGAGCATTTGCAAGGTCCTTACTTAAATCATCAATTGTTTCGCATAAAATACCTATACACGACACAATCTGTTGTGATTGCTGTAATAAAAAGTGCACACATAATTTGCATGCTACAGATTTATCGTTTTACTTAATCGTGATGGACTGGAAAAGTTCCAATTAAACTGGTAACTGAGCCATCCTTTAAAAAAAAACAGTTTCTAGTCATTGTACACAAATAGAGTATGATATCCTTTTGTGAGTGGGAGGGGCATAGTATGTTCATACATCACAACGTACTGGCTAAAAGATCGAATGAGGACTCATTTCAGTGACTCAACTCTTTTATTATTAAAAACAATAACTTGATACACAAAGCACTTTCACGTGTAAAGCTCATACTAGATGTTCAATCTTATGCAAATCCATAAAGGGGGCTCTTTGAATATAACAAAAGCATTACAGATTTCACGTTAGTATTAGTTCTGTGTGGTTATTTCTGTTAAAAATTAGACTTTGCCGTAAAGTACTTTGCCCCTATCTTTTCTTATTATTCTGCTCTAGATATTTTAATATATTGTGTTTGCTTATTGCCCAATAAAATAGGATTTAGATAAGATTAAGATTTAAAAAAAGACTTTTTTTCTCTCAAGAAAATCCCATGTAGTGACAGGCTCAAGCAGTTGACATGTGTTATGTTCAATATAAAGAGGGGCACAATCTGATTAGTCTCCAAAAATTGCTAACAAATGTCCCAAAATATTCAATCACAGCTCTGTTTTCTCCATGTGTTTTTCGTTGAGTCTCGAAGATCTATGCTGTACGTTAGGAGGAGGACTCTCATTAGTGTTTGAAATAGAGGACCTGCTGAGACTTTGAAAGAATATCTACAAACTCTGGCAATTTCTAAAACTTGATTGTCTGTCATTTTCTGGCAGCACGCTTTTTCAGATGACTAATCACATAGTGATCCTGGCTCTTCAATGTTAAAATTAATAAGACCATACTACAGTCTTTCTTTCTCAATGCTGTGAGTCCTGATCTGCCGAGTCAGTTTTCATGAGATATTTGGGATCTGGAGGCTGGGGGAGGACAGTTATTACACTGGGACAGCCAGTTAGTTAGCCTTGCCATCGGGGTGGCATCTGTCACCCCACTGTGCTACTGCTTGTGTCCCATGATGGATGTCACAATTTGGACCATCAAAATAGGAGCCCCCTGCTGCTTTTAATTGCCAAAACCAGGCGCCGGCACATTTGTTATTAGTGAGTGCTTGTTACGTCACACCAAATGAATTAACAGGTGAAGATAATAGATGTGCACTCGAACCCCTGGCTACAACCTCAGAAAGGACTCTGAGTAATTATGGGATAATAAATGTTCTGTATTGAAGCAGTGGGGGGCAGCATTAGACAGGCAAAATGCTTTCCTGACAAGCTGAACACACTAGCAACGCACACGCTCATCCGCTGTCTGACAGGCGTTTGTATAATTAGAACTTTAATATATGCAATTAGAAAAATAGTGAAAAATGTGCAATTTTACCACTATATGTGTATTCCATCGATTTCATCATTTCATTAAAATCGTTAAAACTTGTCACTGCCGAGTCTGCTCAAGTAAGTGCAATGGTGGCAGCTTCTGGAGGACAGCATGTCTATAACAGAAAGTAATGTGTGGTTTTAAGATGAGAACCAAACTTTTGAGAATGCTAATAAAATAAGTTGTGTGATGTTAGTGGCAAATGAATAGCTTTGCAAACCCTAGAAAAATTTACCCATGTGTTCACTGAACAACATAATAACACAATGGATTATTTAGGACACAACTGATCAAGGTCTATTTTGCTAAATATATATATTTTTAATAATATTTTGTTTTTGAGATGCAAATCAATGCATTTTAGCATGCACCATGTTTCCGGGCTAATATTGAGTGTGGGTGTAAAAACTATCTCAAGGGTAATCAGAAGAAATGGGCAGCTCCCTAGTTAACTGCCCTATAACTAACCCTAGTTGAGTTTCACATCAAAGGGCCTGAATACCTGGGCCATGTGTTATTCCAGTTTAGCTTTTTAAATAAATCTGCAAAAAAATGTGGAAAAATTGAATGTTCAGATTGAAGATAAACTCAAAAATGAATTTAGCAAATTGCTACAAAAAAACAAAGAGTGACAAATTCAAGTTGGGTCTGAATACTTGCCGTACCCTCTTTATATACCGTTTTTTTTTTTAATGTTTATCAACACTTATGAAATGGCCAGGTTAGCATGTTCACATGTTAATAATAATAATAATGGTAATACCTTTCATTTAAAGTGCTGTTCAAGTAACACCATACACAATTTTAACCACAGGCAGAGTAAAATATAAAAAAGAAAATGAATTCAAAACCTATACCCAGTTTACAAATAGTCAGAGTTACTGCTGGCCAAATGGGAGCCGTAAGCGAAAATGTTCCATAGTGCTACCCAAAATGCACACAATTTGACTAAATAAATTTTTTTCTCAAAAAAAAAAAAAAAGCCAAGTTCAGGATGGAATAACTCAAAAGTGCTACAGTAAAATATTCCATAGTTTTGGATTCTGACAGTGTAAAAGACTTACTAAAATGGTGATGAGAGTTTTTGAATGCATTCATTACAGAAAATCAGAAATGGAACCTTAAAGTGTATCCAATGCACTTTTCGTGTGTACCAAACACTGAATGCGTTTTCTCCACCAAAAGATCCAAGTTCAGGATGGAATAACTAAAAAATAACACAATGAAATATTTGTACATTTTAGATTCTGACAGTCATAAATACTTACTGTAATGTTTCAAAGAGTTTTTAAGAAATTGTTTTAATAACCACGGTGAGAGAAACAATTAAGAAATATTCAGAAATATTTAATAACAGCACACACACAGTTTGCATGTTTTTTCACACAGGCGCACATGCCATGATTAAGAAACGATGCAGATAAACCCCAAACATATGATTATTAAACAATAAACCTGGCATGAACCAGAAACCATGCAGATCTCCTTCAATATCGTGAACACGACTAGTAAAATTATTCCTGAAGAGTCTTGTCTTTTTGAGTTGGAATATATGTTTTTTTGTGAGCAAACAGGATAATGGTGCCCCTTCTGGCAGTTGGTGCCCTACGCAGACAGGGCGCGGTGTTACTACAAATACTAAACAAATTTTTAAAACGTGAGAAATTATAGAAACAAACATTATACGCTGAAAAACACTGTTTTAGCTTTTAATTTGCTAAGATAAATCCACTTTGTCAAGGATATTGGCAAGATAGCATAATTAGTATCTGTCCTTATCGATCCTCTTCATATGGTTTCATAGGTGCCTACTGCACCTACTGTTAGCAGTTAATTCTGCAGTCATTCTTGGTGGGATTCCATACATTTCACTTGTATGGAATCTATTTCGTGGTCAATGAAAGAACACTGTAAGACATTTACCACACCCAAAACATCAGTCATAAACCTACTGCAGGCTCATTGTAATGCTGCTTGTCAACCAGATTTTAGTTACAGCACAACTCGGCTTGGTATGGCTTCCTGCTAATTGCCATGGTTTCCACCAATGTCCAGTATGGACTTGTTTTTGATGTGACTCCTCTATATCATTCTAGTTCAGCTTAGCGACACCATTGCAAATGCAACAGAAACGCATGATGTTGTAAAGCCGTATCATGTATCTTACCACCGCTGTGCTCTTGCTTTATCTTCTGTGATCAGACAAAGGTCTACACCTTATTCCTTGTCCATGGTCGAGCATTACACAAAGCAGTGCACACTTACAGTAGAATGGTTTGCTGACTATTAAGAGGCTATGTGGCTGTTCCGTGCTTCCGTTATACGCTGTAATGATTTTTGGCCACTCAGTGTGTTCACCAACTCACCAGTCAGTAAACAAGAATGTGTGTTTGCTTCTCTTTCAATCAGAGAAAAGTACCACCTTGGCTCAGTTTAGCCTCATCAAAGATCCTCAAACCTAACAGTAAAAAAACTGAAATCATGAATATTGGATCAAAAACACACTCTCCGAATATTAACAAGCTGAGACCTGTTCTTTCCCAGCAGGTGTCACATGTCTGTGGTGACTATACAAAGAGGGAGGACAACAACGTAATGTAAATAGTTTATTGAACAACCAGGAAGAGAGTATGAATGCAAATATAACTGGGCCACTCAGGATAAGGTAGGTGTACTACTTGAGAAGTATCCGGGTGGGTTTTCTGATTTAAGGTTTTCCAGGAGAACTCCAATACAACCAAAACTACAAGATCAGTAAACAAAAGGACCCCACTACTGGAGCTTTATCCTCAAGGGATCGGACTACAACTGATAAATCCATCAGGTGAGTATCAACATCAGGCAGGAGATGGTGAGTAGAGATCCAGCGTGCCAGCTCAGAACAATAATACCGCTCTTAGCAACCAGTGATGAAGATCATCAATACACCAGGTAGGATTAACTTCAGGTAAGAGCATGGAGTCTGAAAGGAGAGTGGAGTACAGTTCAGAGGTTTAGAAGAGGTATCTTACACAGAGTTCACAGAGAACACTGGCGAGGGAGTTCAAGAAGTCGACTTCAGAAAAGGGAATCTGGGAGATGGAGTTCTAGTAAACTGGAATACTGGCTGACGATTGGATGATGAGGTCAGTATACACAGCTCTTGACTGTGAGTTCTGTGTTCCACAACTTGTATGCTGTCCTTGAGTGACATGAAAGGCACCTAAACATAAAATGTATTGATTATTTATTATTATTATTATTATTATTATTATTATTATTATTATTATTATTATTATTATTATTATTAATGCTTCCAATGATGCTGTAACTGGATACCGTAATGTGATGATGCCATGTTCTAAAAATGGCTTGCTTTGTTTTTTACCCAATGAGCAATTTTTTTATTTATTTTTTTGTTAATTAAATATTTTTTATTCACCATAACAAATAATATCATGGAGAAAATGAACACAACTCCTTTATTGTACAAGATTTACAAACTTGCATTGTTTTTAATATGCCAATAAAGTCATGAGTCTAAATTGATCTAATCTAAAAAGCCTTCATGTGTAATATACTATCAGATTATCATGATTCATTAGCTAAAATATAAAATTTTCTTTGAATTTTACACCAATTAACAAAGTGAACTGCTTATCAAAGAGAAACCAAATGGAAAACAAGAGTTACAATCCTGCCATCTCTTTTTCCGTTTCCTTATTGGTCAATCTAAGAAGAAAAAGACAGCCAGCACCAATAAAACGCCGCAAACAGGTCCCCAATGCAAATCAGCATTTTCTTGTTCACTGATAACAATTTTGCATTTTTAATTACATATTTTCCTATTTTTGGATAATGTACAAGTCAAAGAAAAGATGAGTCTCATGTGTAAAACTACTGATGTGAGAGATCAGAAAATGGCTTGTGTCAGTGAAATATCTAAATAACTCTTTGTGATGGACGTTTCCTGCTGTTGACTATTGACTATAAGCCTTACTATTACAAAATCCTGTATATAATGGATTGTTTAATTTCCTGATTCTGTATGAAAGTAACTTATTTCCCTTAGATACGTTTCTGTGCATAGTACCACAAAACTAGCAGATAAATACTACTTCATAAATCAATTAAATAACATATGTTTGATTTCTTTTCAGAAGTGTTGCCTTACAAAACCTAAAGTGTACGCAAAATAGGAACTATGAGAGTCAGCACTTTCAGCAGAGCCTCAGCCAGAGATAGCTAGATAGAAATAAACTCTGAATGTCTTAAGTAAATAGAAATTATACAAAATTAATTAGCAAGTGTTGGAACATAATTATGGGTGGTGAGCGGTGGGGCCTGTGCATGGGGCTGGAAGGAGCCCAGGCACAACAGAATTCGGGTGGATGTGGCACGAGTCTGCATTTACAGCCCGCTGCCGCCTCCGCACAAACCTCTGTAATTACTAACTCACATTTCTGTCTTTTGCCTTCACCTTTCATTTCACAGTCATTTGGGAGAGCCAAGGCAAACCAGAGGACTAATTGGCAATGGATGTTTCCACTGCTGAGGCGTAAGACATTAAAGATGTGGAGCTTTGGCCAGTTATGAGCAGCCAAATAAACATTAGCCTTTAGCCATGCAGCTAACCTTTAGTATTCCCCTTCCCCCAATTCCCTCCTTCTGTCTGTGTCTCTATCTTTAACTCTCGCCTTGCATTTGACTGCTTATAGCTCTGTCTCTGCTTTCTAGCCAAAAGATAAATACCTACATTAAAACTGATTCCAAAAATAGGAAAAAAGATGATATCATTGAAACCAAATGTAAATAATTAAATACAACTACAATCCATACAGCGGTCTTGATTTCTGATAGGAGACCTAACATGTGTTCCACAATAACTATTTTCTTGTTTTGAATTGCAATATTTACTATACAATTTTGTCCCACAAAATTTTTAAAATCCAAATTGACAGAAGTGTACCAGATAGTTAAGATTTGCCCAATAAAATAAAAGATAATTAATAAAAATAAATGTATCATTACAAATAAATAAATAAAAAAAAAACATCTCCAACCTGCAACTGTTTCTTTATTTTTTATTACAAAAATGACTGCCAAACCAAGCGTTCAATTTGGTTTCTAGACAACATTATAAACCCACAATACTATTATAAACATTCATTCATTTTCCAACAAGCTTATTCCCTTTTTTAGGGTCACGGGAGTCTGCCGATGCCTATCTCCATTGCACATTGGGCAAGAGGTAAGGGTACACCCTGGACAGGTTGCCAGTCCATCGCAGGTAAAGCATTTATTTATTTATTTATTTTTGATTGATTGAAAACAACTGCATTTAAAATATGGCCAGTCACTGCCTCATTTCTTTTTGTAGATCCTCTCCAAGCCATTGAGGTCTCCAAAGCTGAAATCGTTTGGCATCTCAAATCTGCAGCTCCTACCACAGTTTTTATGGGTTACAGTCTTTCAAGTGACTAGTGCGCTTTATATCTCTAATGAGCTTCTTCTTGAAACTGTTGATGGCTTGGCTTTGCCAGTTTAGACATTGCCATGCTCACCATGCATGTGTACTACAACTGAAAGACTACTAATTCTAGAGAGAGAACATGTTGAGTGAAACTTCGGATCAGCCATTGAACATTCTTGTCTATTTACATTACTGGATACCAATACAGTGAAAGAAGAAGAGCCTCAAAGGATGAAATATGCTCGTTCCCTTCTGATTATTTCTGCAATTTGGGTAAGTTGGATGGAAATTATGTAACGTTGCTTGAAAACAACTTCCGCTTTTGAGTGACACACAGAAAATGTTCCATAGAGCATCTCTGCAAAGTCAACCTTAGATTAAGGTGCGTTACCATACAAACTTCTTATCAACATTTACATTTATGCATTTGGCTGACGCTTTTATCCAAAGCGACTTACATTTGAATGAACATATTTTTTTCTGTCAGTTCTTGCTTTCCCTGGGATTTGAACCCACAATCTTTGCATTGTTAGCGCAATGCTCTACCAACTGAGCCACAGGAAAGCTGTGAAAAAAATCGTATGTGTGTGTAGAGGCCTTAATTCTATGTAGTGTAAAATTTAGCCAAGTGGTACCACCTTCTCACCAACCAGCTTTTGGAATGGTGTTGTAGCCAGATCCTTGGCCAGTGTGGAGATTTCGAACTGATTGTTCCTGATGAAAGGTGTCAGTTAACGGCTATACTGGAGCATTATGAGAGGCTACAAATCTCAGCTAGGTCCTGCTAAAAAACATTATATACATAAATACATTAAATTGTTGTTTTATCGGTTCACCTTGGATGAGTTTTCAATAACAGGCATGGGTCAAATATTTATTTCCTTTGTGATAGCAATAAATATATTGTATGCAAATTATTTTGAACCAGAACCAACGATTCAGTCGTTCTCATTGTAACTCTTTCAAGTTGCACCATGACTTTTTTTCTGATGCTCCCATCCCTTCATCTGCCAGTGTTTCTCCTTCTCCCTCTGCATTAAATAATGGCTGAATGACAGAAGAACCTTCTTCAAACTGAGGCCTGGAGTCTTGTGTGTGACGACAGGATGCCCAGCTGTCATAACACGGAGCTGTGCGTGCATCTGTGTCTATGCTACGTGTTAACCAAGTCAAGCACGGTCTCTGTCACAAACATGCCCTATGCAATGGACTGCAAATCACTGCAGCTCCTCCTGTTTTCTGTATGTTTTCCAGAAGGATTCCAACTGTTGCCAGGTTGTGTTTTTTTTTCTAATTTTTGTTTAAGAAAATTGGTTTGGTTGGAAAATACTATTTAACAGTAAAGACCTTCATTGTAACCACAAGAAGGTGTTTTGTGTAAATGTCAGGGATGAGGATGGGTAACAGGGAAAATTCTTTGTCTTCTACCTATTATTAATTAAGTTATGTTTTCATTCATTCATTTATTCATTTTCCAACCCACTTATTCCATTCTTGGGCTCGCGAGGATCTCCAGCGCACATTGGGCGAGAGGCGGGGGCACATCCTGGACAGGTCGCCAGTCCATCGCAGTTATTTATTGATTGATTGAAAACAACTGCATTTGGCCAGTCACTGTAAACCTGAAGACCTTTACAGTGATAAAATAATGTTGTTGAAACAGATTACCTATACAGATTCTATATCCTAATTTTGAAAAGTTCATTATTTGGTTTTTGAAGTCTCCAACAACAGCATCCGTAGTCAAAAGAAATCTTTTATTCTTTTACCAGAAGAATTTATTTTTTACCAGAATTTCAAATGACTCAGTAATGAGTTGTTTTATGACTCGTTCGCACAAAACTCTGCAATGATTGGTAGATCAAACCATCTGCTCCTAGTGGATTCTGCAATGAGAACAAGATGACAAATTTACATTAAAAAGGACTCAAACTAAAGTTATCGCAGTGACACAGGAAAGACACACAGGATATAGTCAGACTCACATTTGGATGTTGCATAGTATTGCAATGACTCACGGACACAGACCACAGACACGGAGCTTAAATCATAAAACACATACTGACATGACAGGAAACACCCTTGAATGACATCGTGAAGTGATCAATGAACAGATGTGATAAATAAAGGGGAACATAGGAAGCGGGTAGTAAACAACTCAGTGGAAATGTGAGGGAGAGTGAGGAAGCACCAAGGAAAAAAGGCAGTTATAACAGGTGAGGAAGGTGGGGAGAGCGCCAGGAAATATCTTGGTACTGAGAGTATGAGAAGCTTTGTTTCAAAACGTGAATGGATGACGGATTTCGGTGGTAGGAGTGGTGTAGTGTTGGGTGAAGTCACACTTTTGAGATTGGAAGAAAGAACTTGATTCAGTGTCTCAGAGTCGACTCGATACACATAGCACTTTCACATTTAAAACTCAAAACATATGTTCCTCCATCTTAGAGCTTTGAAACACACTGAATTAAAAGTAATTTAAATAAAAGGATACAGGCACTTTATAACATTTTGGTTGACAGAACGTACTTTTAATGTAAACGGTACAAACAAATTATAATTTGTTGAAACTTATGAGTTACTGTTGAATGCTGATTTATTTAATGTCTGTAATTAGTTTCAAACAAAAGTTTTCAGGCTTAGAGGTGATTTTTCTGCATGGTGTAGATCATAGGTGAAATTATCTGGGTTAATGAACCCTACTTTTAAGTAAACAATACTCAACTTTTTTACTTTGCGTAATTTTGGTGTACAAAAATAGAGTTAATGGACTTAACTCACTACATAATTCCTTAGCAGAAACTCACTGTCAAACAACTTGACTGAAATGTGATGACATGCCACATATTCCGACTTAAGGTACCAGGAGCGCCTTAAGGGCATAAAAACAAAATATTTTTTTGGATTGTATTATTGCCATATGTAAATTAGGGTGCACCCTGTTACAATATGTATTTTCTGGATTATGGTTTGAATCCTTTAAGAATTTTTTTCAAATGATGGCGCCACATGGGCATAATCTCTCAAAAACCAACTGCTAAAATTTAAGGAAGAAGTTTTGAGAGGAAGTTTAGATAAGTGTTTCTTTCAAATTTCTTTGAAAGATTGCAGGCATAAGTGCATAGTTTAACTTAAGATTCAGACACACATGGAGAATGACACCTTTGGAAGGGGTTGTATGGATATTTTGTGAATAAAACATGCAGGGAGTGGAATGGAAATGGTTCTGCTTGTCATATTGGTGATGATTGATGGACACTACAGTGCATTGAACAGAGAGACACCTGCGTTTGGCCAAGCCTCACTGTCTTCTGTACAGCGAATGGACCAGGACCTGACTGTCAGACATGCAGAAATATGCCATATTTTATAGTTTTTTGGTTTGAATATATTTTTGTTCTCTTTTCTCTGTGATTGTAATTCATGCTTTCATTCTTTTGTTTTTTGAATCAATAAAAACTTTCAAACAAATTTTAACTCTGATTACCATATTTAAACAACCTATAAACAAAGAAATTTGTTCATTTTCTGCAATTCTTTCTATTTCCAAAGCACTTTGGTTGAAATGCAGGTGCACAACATACAGATTCACTCCTAAGAGTTTATCGAGTTTGATGCATTTTTGGGTGTTGTGCAGGAAACTAGAGTATCAGGAGGAAATCTCCTTTCAAAAAAGGCTGCAGTGCTGCCTATTGCACCACCATGACACCCCTACGTGCATTAATATACATTTAGATATTAAAAATAGTATATAAAAATAATATAGCATTAGAATAATAGAGTAACTTTTTTATGTATTCTTTTTTATTTCCTTAAAAGTTTGAGATAATGGATGAAATATATTCATTTAATTTTAAAATTTAAAAACAATGGGCATGTTAAGATTTTTTTTATAAAAGTTCCTTCCTTGTTGTCGTCTTTAATATGACATTGAGACTTTTAGATTTTGCCAATAAAATTATTTAAAGTTTTCCAATGCATGTAAATGAACTGTTAAATAAAACTATACATAAAATTACATTTTAAACTAGTGGCACTAATTGGCACACTGTATTTCCATCACACGTACCTCATTGGCTCTTAGAAGTATGATAGTTAGGTCCTTATCTATATTTGTATTTGTTGTGTATTCCCCCCTTTCTCAGTGTGTGTGCCATTTCTCATTTCATTCATCAGATTAGAAACCACCTGCAGCGGATTGGGCAGATTCTTAAACCCCTCTCACTCTCTTTTCCTAAACTCTCAGAGTAATCGCTGAATCCTTACCTCATCAATCCTTTCATTTCACTTCAAGTCTGGTCCAGCTTGGAGTGTGTGGATCTGTGTGTTTTTCCTCCAGAAGTGAGTTAACTCTATTTCTAGAAACGGTGGTTGTCAGGAACTGGGAGGCTTTCTATGGCCCTGCTATTCGGTGCAATGCTAGCTCTGAGCGTGAACTGGCTTTACAGACTGTTGCTGCTTCTCTAGATTGTGACTGAAACCCATCTTTATGCAAGTATCTTGCATTTGGGTCATCTTTGCTTGCGTTTGCACTTAACACTGGCATTCCCCAAGGATTTCCTGGCATGCTGAAACATGAATCTCTTGAAAAACAACCCTACACAATAATTACCCCTCCACCAACTATACAGTTGACAGAACCCGCGTAGTGCAATTCTCCAAACTACCAAACCCAGATTGCCAGGTGTAGAAGCATGATCCATCACCCTAGGTAATCCTTCTTCGCTGTTGTAGAGTCCAGTTAGGGTGTGCTTCACACCACTACAGTTACATTTACATTGTATCGCTATGCACTGGTCCTGAGGGGCCCATTTGTTGTGTAGTTTAAAAAGTATTGGTACTTGGTTTTACACACCCAGTGGCCATGGAAAAGGATTGGAACATCTAATCTTTCTTATGTGAATGGAATACTCTCAGCATTGGTGTGCAGTTTAAAAGGTTTTAAGCATAGACACAGAACCCCCAAAATACAAATCATTTACTCATCCGCACATCATTTTCGTTTATCCACAGAACACAAAAGAAACATTTTCTGGGCTATTTTGCATGCCATTACACTAAACAGAAATAAAATTTTACAGGCTTCTGAAAGAATGTAAAAGTGAACTTGTCCTGAAAGAGCTTTATTTGACATCTACAGTGGCATATGCGCCCTTGACTGAAACTGAAATCTCTCAAATTTCTCGGTGTGTTCTTTTTTGTGAGCCACCAATTTTAAATTACCATATCTTCCTCCACTCTTGTTTGGAACTGAGGCTCAGATGAAAGACACACAAATGCTTTTTTAATGAACATGTGCTCACACTTGCATTGCTGTTAATGAAACCGGACACTGGGATTGAATCTGTCAGTGTTTGATGGGGGAGGTGTGATTATTGGACGTGCTTACGGTTAGTCCTTCCATGCTTACAGGCCAATACAGGAAAAATTTAAATAATCAGCATCAAAAAGGCAAAAGCTACATGCCTGATGATCTTAATTGCCCCATGTTTTTGATGTCAAGCAATCAAATCGCCTTGAAAGTGGCACAAATTGATTTGTATGTCGACAGCTGTGCACTTGTATAAAACACACGCCCGTGTGGTTAATAGAATGAGTCTGTCTTTGTGGATCTGGACGCCTTCTCAAACTCAAGAGTAATGCAAATGTGTTCATACATGAGTAGCTCAGACATCTGTGGGGTTAATGGAGGTCTTAATATTGCTGTCCACTGCAATGTCATTCCTTTAAAGACGGAATCAATCATAAACAACCACTCAAAGAAACGCTTGCCTTTAGAGTCAATTAAAGCTGAGTGACATAACACAAAAATCCTCGCAGCATAAATTAAGCGACCCGCCATCATTGTTTTCTTGTTTACTATGTTATGAAGGGGATGTTTGATGTGTATGCACTGCTCCGGGCGATGGTGTATGATCATTATTATTGAAATGAGCTGTTGAGATTTGAAGGTCTTAAATCACTGAACAGGAAGTCCAGAATAATAAATGGATTTCGATGCAAATGTGCTGCTCTCAACTGGTTCCTGCATGAATGTTTTCATGTTCTCTATTTAGAATAACATTAGTCGCAATACAAAGTTTGGTATCTATGCCTAAACTATTAGCAAAGTTGATGTTTTTCAACATGGTGCCTGATGTGAGCAACATTGATGGCTGGTTGCTTTCCAGAAAATGATTAATGACTTATTTTTAATGAGGGACAGCACAGAACCCCTGCAAGGTTTTGAGTAAAACAGTACAGATCGTAGGCTTGTGGACTGAAGCTTCAACATCATTAGAAAACCTTCGACTCTCAAAACAACTTCCATCTCCAGATGCTTAGTGAAAGGCATATTACACAAACAGACGCCCATGGAGTCCTTGCTGGAATGGTCAAATTGATAGAAAACTACTCAAACTGTTTCACAAACTGCCACCATTCCCATAAAACCCTGTTTAAAGGGGTTACTGCCTGTTTGTGCCAGGAAACAAACGGAGCCTTTGGGAGCACAAGTGAAACAAAGGAAGTCAAATCAAATATGTTTGAGTGTGTGGAACTTTGTAAAGTGTTTTGTCAGTGAATCATACAATCGAAAGTGATACAGAAGGACTCCATGCATAAATGGGACTCTTGTTGTAAATTGGATTGAAAGCTAAATGCAGAAGGACGTTAAATACAAGATCAGTGGCCCCCATCAACTCTCAGCTGCTGTGATTCTTTGTTGAGCTCTACACTGAGTGACCAACATTTCTTCTGGGGAAAACGTTTTAAGTGTTATGCACACCCAGACCACTTGAATGTTTAGCTATAAGGTCTTTATCAGGCTTGCAAATTGTTTGGCGGCAAGAAAGCTGAACATTTTGTCAGCTGAATCCATACAGTTTTGTTTAACTAACCTTTTATAACAAGGTTTCATTATGAACAGTTTCAAAAAAGGCATGTTTACAGGTCTTGTTTGCATTACCAATGATGGCAATCGAGGACAGTAAACAATTACTTTGAAAACCCATTTGAAAATCCTCAAGATTACAAAATCCAAACCTCCAAATTCATGAAACATGCATGGATTTGGTTTCTTTTGAAAATTGACTCTCCCCATCATTGGATATGCTGCCAGGTCCCTGTTGGACACTGAAGCTAGTGGTTCTTGTACAATAGTTGGGTTAGGCAAATAGTTGGTCAAAAATAGAACCATTATAGTATTTGCTAAAGTGTCAGAGAATCTAAAACCAAGTGGATACCGAAAAACACTTTGTTCCATTTTTACAACCATCATTCAAGGATTATTGTTTTTATAAATTCTGAGTTCCTTTGGAAGCCAAAACATTTTTAGCTGGTTGATGATACTTGTGATCATATTTCACAAGTTTACCACAAGGGCCTCGGACACAGATTAAATTAATGTTATGCCCCAGAGTGGGGAGGTAGGTGGGATGAAGCTTGAATGAGGAAGAGGTAGAACTGGTTTGAATAGTGGTATGAACTTAATGCTTTGATTGGGAAGACTTAGGCACGCCCTGATTACTCCTCCTGAAAAACATTATTAAAACATCCCTTAAACAACCAAAAGTTGCCTAAATAAAACCTGAGTAATTCCAACATAAGTTAATGAGCCACTGAGATTTTAGAGGTGGTCAGTGAACTATTACCTCTCATTGGAGTCCACTGACATAAAAAGACCTGTTCAGGTGAGTTCACTTAGACTCCTGTTAAGTGTCTGTCGTCCCCAATCTTCCCCATTTCGCAGCTCAGAGGCAGATTAACACATTACTGCTGCACCCTTCTCAGCTCTTGAAATGTTATGCCTCGCTTGAACATCCCTTTCATTTACAGCTTATTTGCTGCTTAAAGCCTCTGTGATCAAGAGAGGGGAATGAGCAATTGTCTGGGATGCTGCCCTGTTTGCATATGTAAAAAAAGAAAGACTCGAGCATGAAGAGCTCACGCGTTCAGGTAAAAGATGAATCATCCACAGACACTGGGGATTTGCCCAGTGGACAATTCCATCATGAACACAGACAGCGAAGTAATTTGGAGCAGATCTTGATTGGTTTCTCGTTGTGTGTCCAGAAAATCCCTTGTGTGCTGGAAAGCTTTAATTGAGTTTGACATCCCAGGATTATGAATCCTATGGCTATGTTAAACTGGACAATTTACATCTTAATTTAAAATTCCACATGGATTAAAAAAAGGATATTAATTACATTATGCAGAAAATGGAACTGAAGTTATTGTTTTTTCCATCTTATTTTAATTTGAACCTCAGGGCAGAAAAGTGAGCTGTTTATTTGAATTATGGAGTGGAAAGAAACTAGGCCAGGAAATTGAGTTTGCATTTTTCACTGATCACAACAAGTCTGTTTGTTCCATTGTAGAATTTAACAATGAATGCATTCTTAGCTGCTAGGGACATTATTTTGGTTAACAGTACCAATAAATGTACAGTTTTAGAACAGACTTTATGTACCATGGTGCAAATTCAGATACACACTCCAAAGAATGATCCACATTTTTATGATATGAAGAATTAAAAGGTTATTACCTAATATATTTATATATTGCTTTTGCAGATTTTTCATTCCAACATATTCCAAAGTTGCCTTGCCCTAAGATCTGACCGCCATCTGACTTTATAATGAGCTCATTGTCATCCTCAAGAGTCTTGATTAGGTTCAAACCTCCCTACTCTCGGGAGATCAGTATATTTTAGATGTGATCATGGTACTGTGATAGGGTGCTACCTGTTATGATCCGTAAAAACATGGATGGGGTGTTTTTAACTGCACGTCAACCTGATAGAACAGCTTTGGGGTGAATCGGAGCAAAGTCAGTAATTCATGATGTCCACGTCAGTAGCCATGTTTCCATTCAAAAATGCTAATTAAATTTATGTGCAAAACTAGATTATCGCATAAAATATTTGCAAATAAAGCATTGCTTCCATCCAATGAGTGCAACAGAACAAAATTGCCATTTTCTGCTAAACTGGCACCAAATATAAAAAAAAAATGGAAGTTGCTGTATTTTTCATATATCATAAATTACTTGCATCTTCAAACACTTGGACGAAACAACAACATGCGCAGTCATGTCATCTTGCTTTTAGTGGCGGGAGACTGCTCTTTGGGAATGCATACGGTCGCCGGTTCTGGGAGCCGATAATACTGAAACCGCCAAGGAATTTTAGAATGACCAAAACGATATTTCAGATGTTGTGCAATGAAACCAGGCCGTTATTTACTCCATTAATGCCGCACCATTTCCGTGGTTTATGCACATTTTTGCTTGTCGGATAAAAAGTTTATCCTACTCAGTTGTGCGCATAATTTTTTATGCGCATTTTCAAAATTTATACGCATCTTGGCATTTCCATCAAGAGTTTTTTATGTGATATTCCAAAATTGGTAGAAATGCAGCTAGTGTCTGACCTCATAATTGTTCTTGGCCAAAACTTACCATCCCTCAAACATAAAAAAAGATTCTTTAAAAGAAGAAACACAGATGAAATAATTTTAAGTTTCCTTCAAGACTTATCTCAGTCCTCGAAAGCTCTGATCAGAATGTGGTGATTGATGCAACAAGGATGAAGAACCAGGAGAAGCCAGAAGAAACAGGAAACCAGGAGACAAAAGGTAAGATCGGCAAATCAAGAAACTACATTTTCCTTAGACAGGAGTCGTAGGAAGAGTCTGTTATCAGTGACAATTACTCTCTTTAAAAACAAAGCCGACCTCATTTGTTAACACAAATATTAATATTTTCACTTAAAAGTTAAAGTAAAGTACCGTTTTCTTTCTGAAAGTGGGTTGTCAAAGTAATGTCTCCTCTACATTTTTTTTTCGTGGAAACTAGAATAGATGATTTAGAATAAGTGAACGCAGATAAAAAGAACAGCATTCTTTTAAATCTAACAAAGTCTACACTCACTTTTCAGACATAATTACATTGCGTCCTTTATAAATAAAAACTCTTATATCTTTTTGAAAATGTGTTGACCCCAAAATCACGAAATGCATTATTATTAAAGCAAAATTACTTTTGAAGTACTCTAAGCAAGGTGCCATCTTCAAAGCGTGCTTAAAGTGGCCATTTCTGCTTTCCTGATAGTGAAAGAACAAAAGCATCTCAGTCAACAAACAGCATGTGTTTGACACATGAAACAAACAAGGCAGTGTTTGTCATTGAGATTACAGCCGATCAAAGGCTGCGGTGACCATAAAATGCATTGCCTTATGAACCTCCGAAGCAAAAGAAAAGAGAGAATATAAATCAAAAAGGGAATCGTATCTTCCAGGGGAGGTGGAAAAATATAATTTTATTTGATAGAAAACGTGCGAGGGAGCTACTGCATTATAGACTGCTCCTTCAATGAGAATGTAAAAGGTAATTTCACATATAAAGAGAGCTCTAATGCATGGTAGTAATGTGGTGGGGATGGAACAAAGGCAAACTTTCATCTCTTTAAGCTCGGATGGATAAAACCTTTGATGCTTTGAAAATGATAATAAAAATCTCAGACAGAACTGCTGAATATGATGCAGGCACCTTAGCATTTGCTGCAGACTATCTACGCCGAGAAAAAGCCTTCAAATTGTGACACTTAGGGTGGCCAAATTATACCCCGAACAAACACAAAAGTGAAGGGAATAAAAAACCTTATTATATCAAAGATTAGTGGAAATCTCAGCATGCTAACAGACAGCGTTTATGTTAGACTGTCATTGTATTTTCTGCAATGCAATGTTAATGTATAACTTAAGCTAGTAACAATTTCAAGTTTAGATTGATTCAAAACTCCAAATCAATTGGGAAAAACATAAAATTAGGCGTGCAAAATAAGTCTTTTGAGAATCATAAAGGACAGTCCTTTAGGACAGATGATCAGAACACATCCCCTTGTGAACCTCTGACCTTGATGTGCATTGAAATAACCCATTAGCTGCGTAATGTATTTAGACCAATGTCTTGCACTCCACCCCTCTTTCTCAGAGACACACTTCGACTTCACATTTCCAATTATTCAAACCATTTCCTGTGACTATAACCTTGTGAGAACTGGTCGTACATCATCAGTTTATTTTGCTGCTTTCCGGAGCTTCAGACCATTCACAGCTCAGTATCTTATTCTTTGGAAGATAAGATTCATGTAAATTTTAATTCCATATTTTAACATGACCTTCTGCAACAGATTTATTTTGCTTTGTTCTGAGGGCAAACTTCCACAAAATGCCTTAAACTCATTTTCAATTGATCAGAATATTTGCATTTTATGGTCTGACTCAATTCTGATTGGCTGGCAGGTGTTAATTAATTTCGTATTACTGCACAAGTAGTCCAGTTAGGTTTGTTCACTTGTAATATCAATACGCCATCATTGGTAACCATGGTAACTCACAGTTTTCATTAGTAGCCAGGGGGCAACAGCAAACTTATTCAGATTCACTGAATTGGATTATTTTATTTTATTTTATTGTACAAAATCCGGATTCGTGAACCACAGCGATTTCAGAAAAGACAACTGACACTTTCATCATTTCAGTCATGTACTCAGCCCTGATATTATTGATAACTTTATAATGTGTATGTCGGCACAAAGGTTAATTATCTCTTACAGAACTAAAGAAAACAACTTTCATAACTTCAACGACTTTTCTGTTTACCCACAAAACCTATTTTTTGAGAAATTTTATTTCTGTTTTTTTTTTTTTTTTTTTTTTTTTGTCATTCGGTTTTGTACTTACAGATTGACAATAACGGATGGCATCGGACACAAAACAATTGTAAATGAAGTTTCCTCAAAAAAAATCTATTATAGGTGGATGCCTTGAAATGTACTGTATTTTTCGCCGTATAAGACACACTTTTTTCTTCCCCAAAACCGAGGGCGAAATGTTGGTGCGTCTTATTTGGCGAATGCCTAGCACTGCGGAGCAGAGGGCGATCACGGCCGTAGGAGAGGCGTAAGAGAGGCCGCGGCTTCAGCCTAAGCTCCGGAGCCGTCTGCCATATTTGTACACCCGGCGGTGCGCGCTGACGTCATCACCCATCTCTGCTCTTTGATTCTACCATAGCGCGGATCGCAAGGAGCAGGTAAGCAGATGCATTGTGCCAGCTATTATTACCAATGTGGGGGCAATCTTACTAGCTATTATTAGTAATGTGGTGACAATGTTACTAGCTATTATTAGTAATGTGGTGACAATGTTACTGGCTATTTCGGTATTACTAATGTGGGGGCAATGTTGCACTGGAACAGTATTGGAAGAAAGTGATGACTGCGTGGATCTGTCCTTCCTCATTTCTGATAGCAGTGACGAAGAGGAATTATTGGGGTTTGAATAAAAACTTTTGTGTGTTACTTTTGCTGTTTACTGACTTTACTGACTATTTATGTTACATTTTTGGCATATAATTGTTCTTAAACTGCTGTTAACACAGTTAATATAAAATATTTTACTACAGTATTTGGTTCAGAATCTTTTTTTTCTAGGTCTTCCTCATTTAAAATTGCGTCTTCGGTATGGTATTATTTATTTATGTTGCGGTACATAAAAGAGTTTTCACAACTCTTTTATAGAGCAGTTTATTTTGAATAATCCCAGACAGGATGGTTGGAGCCAAATAGTTAAATGAATAAAGTATTACAGTATCATACCACTAAGTTCACTCCCTGGATGTGTGCATCTTAGTAACTTTCGAAACTTTTAGTTTCTGTCTAGCACATCATGTAAAACACTTTTGTTTTGAAAAGGGGACCTAAGTGGCAAATTCCTGCATATTACCAATTTCACAAGTAAAATTGGAATTTGAATAAGGCACGTGGACTTTAAGATAACCGAATTAATATTTAACATTTCAAATAAATATGCCAGAGGACAGAAGAAGTTAACGAAATCAAGACAGTGAGCTTTGAGCTCTCTAATGTTATTCAAATAGACTGACCCATGTGCAGGATAAAAAAAAAATCCTCTCTTGTTCCAGTCAAGGACATTATGGCGTCTTTCAGTTTTAAATTCAGTGCAGTTCTGAGGTTGAATGATATTTTGCATGGGTATTGAAGGCTGACTAAAGGAACACTTTAAGATAAGTGTTATTGGAGTCAGAGGGAATATGAATGGACAGTTCATGGCATTGCGAAGCTGCTGATCGGATACTTTCCTCTGAAATGCATACCTTTAACTCCTCACACAATTCAAAGTGGATCTGATATCAGTGTCATACTTACCTGCTCTAAAAGAGGGGAATATAAAAGAATCAAAGTTGTGGGAATATAACAATCACATCAAGTAGGGAGAGGCTCGATTTTTTAAATTATTTAGGCCATATAAGAAATCATGATAACCTCAAGTTTATTTTTTACCTTTGGAAAGATGTTGAAGTTTTTTAGTCTGCTTTTAGTCTGATTGTTGCTTTGACACCTGCCCAAACGAACTGCACTAAAAGAGAAAGTAAAAGTCAGGTATGAAAAGTAAGAGAGGGACAAGAGGCACCGGTCAAAATAACATTCTAAAATAACAATACATTTTCAATTGAAACTAAATTTTTACATTTTTTGCCTAAATTCAAGATTTTAAGTTCATCAATATTCAAATAAAGTGCTGTACAGAGCTTAATTCTTTTTACCATTTTGCCTTTACAGTGGTAACCCGAGATACGAATGCTTCAAGTTATGAAATGTTCGAGATACGAAAGGTCTCGCAGGAAATTTTTTAATATTTTCACATTTGTGAACATATTAAGTATTTTGCTTGTGTTTTTTTCTGTTTTATTATCATTTATTACATTAAAAATGTGTAGATGCTGGACATCCTCAAAATTTTATTTAAGGTTACAACAAAATGTCCATCCCTGGATCTTAGGGTTTAGAAACCAAGTTTGAGTTCTGTTTTGAACGCCTTTGCCTGACACCTGACTTTCCAGTGCTTTGAAAGTGTTGTGTTGGTTTAAAATGAAAGGATTACCTCAAAGGATGTAAGTAGACCAACAACCATTTTTAATTAAACAGCAGTCAAAAATGTTTTGTACTGTAAACAGTATATCATTAAAATAAACAATATATTCTTAATAGAAATTTGGATGGGGTTAGGGTTAAGTGTGGTGTAGGGGTTAAGTAAACGTTTAACATCATAAGAAACATGAACTACCTTAAAACATGAAGAAATAAATGTTATCGTTGGCCAGGAAAGCAATCCTCAGTTAAGTGTATGAGACAGTATGTATAGTTGAAGTCAATGTTGCTGTCTGCCATAGAATTAGATGTTGTTGACCTATTGCACCTATCAACACTTTCGGTAGGTGGTGTAGGCACCTTCTGTCCCCATACTGAGGGGAATAACATGCATACCTTCCACGATCTGACAGCTTGCCGTGTACTTAACTACTTTATGCTTAACTACAAGGCAGGCCCTAGTGGTGAACTTCGGAAGCAAGGATTATGGTGATATCCAAACAGCCTCTTCCATGATGCTGTTTTAACTGCTGTTTTGCAGGTTTTAGAAATAATGTTGCAATTAAAGTTTGAAAGCCATAGGTGAATTGATCACTGAGTCAAGGTGTTCGAGAACACTGGGTTGGTTACAATACTGAAATTGTGAAAATGGGAACAAATACAGGAGGGTTCTGAGCAGAAAACCAACGTGAATGTTTGCTCCTTCTTAGATCTTTGGACTCATAGATGAACAGATATATTTGGCACTAACTCCTCATTTTTTTTAAAAGGAAATGTGCAAGCACTTGAGAATAAACACAGGAATTCACACTAGAACTGAATTGGTCAGAGGTGGTCTTGTAGGCATGTCAATGGTAAACAGAAAAAGTCATCTACTCCTCCTATACTGCCAGACTTTAGCAGAAAAACTACACAATCAGGCCCCCACAGGGATAAACAAGTCTTTAGGTCAAGTCCAAAGTGGCTCAGATGTATTCCTGCCTGTTATTAATAAGGTCTTAGAGGACATGGCTTTAGCTCCTGAATATCAACCCAAGATCCTGGCTTTCCACACGCAGCAGCCACTCGTCGGAGGCCCTCTAACCCCTTTTAATTGCCCTAGAGGTGGGATGGGTTATACAGAGGTCCGTGACTGGTAAAAATAATGCATTATTTATTGGGATCTGCCTGCTCCTCTATGAGCACGCATCAGGGCTAATAGATTAATGAGGTCACATTAACATTTCTCTCCCAGGCTGGAACACATTGGCTGTTGATGGATATTAGATTAAGCCGACCGAGATTAAGCACATTTACTTCAATCCAATCTCAGGTACTTTCTGCTAACACTATATAATGGCATCACAGAATGCATTTAATGCGTATCCCATTACAAGCTGCATTGAAAAAATCAAATAAAACTATGTAATTTTTGGGCAAAAAGTATGAAACACTCACCAAATGCATCATTACAGGCCGGCACGTCCGTTGTTTAAGGCATTAAGGTCATTTAACAATGTCTAGAGGAAAGTGTAATGGCCATGATGGATTTTTGTTTTTCTCATGGTCTATGGCTGGTAATATTTTTATAGTCTTTTTCTTGTGTACTTAGGCCATTAAAGACTCCAAATGTAAGAAAATTGTCGGTCAATTTGTCAGTGATTTGCTCACTAAATGTTGTAGCACTTACTGTCATTTGTGGTGATCAATACTTAATAAATTAGGATGTTCACCTCAGTTTAAGACGCGGATGTACAGCACCTTCCAAGGCTCCCAGGGGCATGGACTGATGGAGGCTTCTCACTAATGTAGCCAAAGTGAGCCCTTTCTGCAAATTGCTTTTGTAAATTCAGTTGTGCTGAAATACAATTCAACCTCGACTTTCATTAAACGAGATGCTGAAAGTCAGAGAAAGCAAGAAAAAGCAAGGGGCGGAGGAGGAGGTTTGGAAGGGTCACCATCAAATACAGTGATGCATTGAAAACTGTAATCTGTCCAAAACATTCTCATTTGCCATATTGAATTATGAGGCTGAGGATCAATGCTCGTCGTCATCGGGAAACACACTCCCTGCTTGCAATCCAATTAAATACGTTTGTTAAATTATGTAATGATTGCTTTAACCATTCTCTCACTCTCACCACATTCATTATGAATACTAAAAATGCCATCGTACAGCACATGGGGAAAAGGTTACATGGACCAATAGAATTAATTGTCCTGCTGAAGAAAAATGTCATGGGAACAATTAGATTTTTGTGACGCTCGATTGTGCCTCCCCAGCCAGTTAGTGGCATGCCGTTTTAATTTGTAACCCGACATGATAATATGCTGTTAGTGGGTAAAATATATTTCATATTGATTAAAAGAGATGGGCTAATGTTTATTCTGCGAGGAAAAGGTGCTCCTCAATTCAAAATGACCTCAAATACCATCAGGTTCTGATTAGAAAACCACATTCACAACAAGCGCTCGGGCATTGGGTTCATAACGTAAATACTAGTTGAATCAGTAAGGAAAAGATCATATTGAGCCTAAATTTGAGCAATGAAAAAAAGCAAAAAACCGGCAAGCATTTTATAGGTTTGAGAGAGACTATAAGAACCTCTTATAGTTGCTTACAACCTAATTATAAGAATCTCGTATAGATGCTTGTACTGTACAAAAGACAATCAGTCTGATTCTAAAATCTCCACCATGGCTGAGAGCCAAATTGGAGAGCTAAAAAGGCAGAAACTGGCTAATAAACCAGCACCAATCAGCTTAGAGAGAAGGTGACAGCAATTATTGAGATTATAAGTAAACAGAATAAACTCAAAATTAAGTCTCCCTTGATCTGGGGCTTCACACAAGATCCCACCTTGTGAAGTCTTTATGATTATAAAAATAGATAGGAATAAGCCCAGTGCACCATGATAGGATCTGGTTAATGATTTAATTGGAGATGGGAACAGTCACCAAGTAAACAATTGGTAGTACACTACACCAAAAAAAGCAGGTGAACATGCCCTTCTGAAATTTGAAGAACTAGGTAAGAGGATTGGATTGGAGATGGAAAAATGTTGCCTATGGTCCCAGAAACATCATCAACAACATAAAACATTGTTCTGCTTGATGGTTGAGAGGTTCTGTTCTAAAAAAACATGTTCTATCAAGGGGATATAATCAACTGCACCATCTCCAAGGTGTGGTTGACGGGAAAAAATATAATCAAATGTTAAGTAAGAACCTGTTTTCCTCAGCCATGTATCTAAGATCCATGGTAAAAAAAAATAAAACTTGGTCAATGCAAGAAAGGAGTGGTTCAAGGACAAGCCAAGCCAGCCAAACTGTTGAGGGAGCTGCTAGATCTAAGCCTCAAACTTTTAACTTAATGAGGATCTTCAAAGAGGTGTTGATCAAAATCCCCCATGGGATGAGAGCAAACCTGGGAGCTACTGTGTATAGCAAAACCCTGGACCCTGTGCATAGCAGGTTTTGTCAAATAATAGAGGGTATGCACATGATGTCACTGGTACCCAGAAAGCATGGAGTGAGTGGCAAAAAGTCAATTTAACTGTGGATATGACTCGTGTAAGTGCAGAAAATGAGGAAAAGCTGTTGTCCAATTGCTCAAACTGATTTTTAAAGCCTTGAGAGACACCATTCTGAAATTGGTGAAATTGGTGAAATCCACAGAAAGGAGAAGCAAATTAATTGCTGAAAGAACTGGAATCCTGGATTTGTGGTTTCCAGTTTCATCACAAGTTTCACTAAAAATTTGAATTCTTAATTGTAAAGTAAATCTTTGTCATTTTTTTGTTATGTGCAATTTACTTAAAATATCCTAAAATGAAAATATTAATAAAATCCTTAGTTGTATCTAACATGCTAACCATGTGTCAAACATTCATTTGGGATGAATAGTGTTTCTTTAAAAAAAAACAACAACATCAAATCCACCCACTAGATGTGGAATTATATGTTATTTGACTTATTATTTTGTCACAACCGAGTTCAACTCTTTTTAACTTAAGCATGTAATCATCTGAACAACCAACAAGGCGGAGCAAATACAACTGCGCCATTGTCCACAGAAATTATAAAGAGCTTTGGGTAAAATCCATAATTTTAAGTAAGTTTAAACAATGATGGCAATCACAGTTAGCCTTATTTTACTTTTTGTTTCTTATGTAGTCTCAACATGTATTTTTGGTGAGAGTAAATTCTATCTTTTTACAAATTTGATGCAAACTCCCAACACATTTAATTAAAGGGTGTTCAATTTTGATAATGCCGAGAAAAGCCAGGGAACAAGATGATGCTCAGCAGCAGGTCAAAGTTTGTGATTCTCATCGTTACACTTTTCGAAAGTAATCAGAAACCTCCGTTGTCACATAACCCTGTGAATAAGGTGACGGCGAGAATCTTTTTAAGAAAGAAAAAAAATAAATAAATAAAGCTTCTGCGGATAAAAAGTGGACAAATTACAAAAGGACTAGATGGAAAAATAACTGCAATTTACACTCATTTTCACCTTTTGTTAGGAGTTTTCTGTCCTGGGATTGGCTCGGCCAGGGAAAGAAGGCTATTCTCTTGGGAGCTGGTGTGTGTGTGTGTGCGTACACATGTGTGTGTGTGTGTGTGGCAGGACAATGGACCAAGGCTCACACCAGGCCCGGCGCGTCACACCTGCTGAGAGAATAAATGACACACTTCGTTCTTTGCCGTTGTCTGCCTGGCATTTCACACACACTCCAAATTCATCACCTTTGTCTTCAAAACAAAGGCGAGAGAAGAAAAAAAAAGAAGAAATTGCTTGGTCTGAGGTGAGCTTAAGGAAATATTTCTAGAGCTGGAAAGGGACAATAACCTTTTGTGTGCTTTGTGCTAGTACACCGACAAAAGCTTCAAGTACAACCTCTGTTTGATGCCAAGATAGAAGATCTAACACCAACAAAGATGCTGCATTAGGGATTCATCTGTTGGGCTGCCATGTCTATTAATACTCTTTAAAATAGTGATTAGACAGTGAGCTGGAAGGACATTTCCCTAAAGCCTTGTAGCACAGAGCTAGAAAGCTGGACACCGTTGAATCCCCTGGCTGAGGTGAGCATGCAGTGAGAAGCGAGGACTTTATGTATGGAAGACAGTCAATTAAATAGGAAGCGGGACTAAAGAGGAATGATTATGACCTGACCTTTAGCACTGAATTAAAACATTCAGCAGCCGAGACCTTGAGAATGAGGTGTCATCCTTGAACAGGACAATGAAAGCAGTCCATTAAAAGCCTTGTTCGGATTAAGATTAAGAATTTAAAAAGTCCAAATTTACACAGCCCCCTACATTTATGTGCCAACAATCCCCACTAACTGCTGCAAATCAGAGCTGTACATGTCAAGCTATAACAGAGTTCAGCTGCAGTCATGTCTGTAATAAATTTATTGCAGATTATTTCTTACATACTCTTTTCTGCAGGGATTTAAGAATGTCTAGTCTTTATGTTTTCAACAAGAAAATAATTTTAATATAGAATAAACAACATGCAAACTGTTGGACCTTGGATCAGTGCAAGTGGATTCAATTTTTTGCAACGAGACTACAGCTGTTTTTACATTACAGATGCCCAACATCAATTTGTGACCAGATTAGTTTTTTTTTTATTTTACTGTATACTCTATCTGCATCTATACATGATCCAGTTCCCAGTAGATTCAACCAAAATGTTAATTATCTTTCTTTTCATTTATTTTATTTTAACTGTAGTAGCTAAAATAGCAAATATTAGCACATTTCTGTTTTAGCAATACATGCTAGCTGAGCCACCAGCTCCGTAAGTTTATCTATTCTAACAATACCATCTGAACATCTGAAATGTTGTTTTGGTCATCCTAAAATTCCTTAGCCAGTTTCTGTCATTGTAGTAGTTTAGGTTTTTTCATCTCCCAGAACTGTCTTGACTGGTTGCATTCCCAAATAGAAGTCTCGGACCTCCAAAAGCAAAATGACATGACTGTGTCTGCGTGTTCTAGCAATGCTAGGCTCTAAAAGTTAGGTTGTTTGAGATGTTTTCCTTCTCTTCTACCCTAAACCTTGAAACACCTGTTTGACCCTTTTAGACCCCCCTCTTTTCCATCCCCCTTCCTTTTTTGTTCTCAACGCAGCATGGTTTATTAGCTGTTTAACATTAACTATTTTATTATACATTCTTAAACCTTGTTTCCAGTGTCTTCATGATAATGGATTATTATGCACAGGATTTACACTTTCCCTGAAATGCCAGCCTGGTCATAGAAACTTGTGAAAGGTGTCCATGTTGTTCATCTGGCCTACAATTCTGGACTATGATGAACTGATCTGTTCTATTGACGCTTGACCTAAGGACAGGTTGGACATTTGAGAATCAAAATCCATTTGATGTTTTCATATTCATCGATCATTTACAATCTCTGCATGAGTGCAAATACAGTATCTTGACAGCTTTTGCACTTGGAATGTGAATTTCACTTTCATAAATTAGTTGTTTTTGTCAACACAATCATTTAAAAAGCTATGAGCTCAATATGGAACTACTGCAACTCATTTTGAATTTGTCTTTAAATAAAATAATTTTGCGCTCAATCAGGGTCTAAGATCAAGCTAATCCTTCCAATTGCTCCAATTTCATAGTCATAATCCAGAAACATAATTTAGAATTGACTCCAAATGGTCTGAAAAAGAAAACCTAAGCAGTTAATGCTCGGATGGCTCCTACATTATATTCTTAAAGAAATGGTGTTGTAGCAAAAAACTCAATGATCCTCTTGGGACATCCATTCCTCCCTCAAAAAGAGCTGATTAGCAGGATATTGTAATGCAGATAACAGCCTCGGCTCTCTTCTGTGGGATTAAGCCTCAGGGTGTGTAGCTGGGGCTCTGTCTCTGAGTGCTGTTCCCCAGTGTCTAAACACACTTTTGGTTTCATCTGATCTCGCTGCATATTGTTAAACTCAGAGGCTTTAGCATCTATTTAGAAATGGCTTGACTTTGAGTTACACCAGTATGGAATTGTTTGAGGTGCAAAAACAATCACAACTGAAGAACCAGATTCTGTCTGCAATTGGATGCAACTGTGATGAACAGGCTGTTTTTTGAGCCTGAAAACATTCGGGGTTGAACCAGGCCCTAATGACTAACTAGAAAGTGTTGATATGCCCTGAGTAATAATACATATGAAGGCACTTACCTGCTAAGTATATATGGTGCAACCTGTAAGGAACTGATGTCTTGACATGGTTACATTTTTGACGGTGGTTCAAATCCCAGTAGGGCCTCAATTTTTATGAATTATTTTACTTTGATTGATTATTTGATTTGATTATTAAAGTGCATTACATGGGAGAATCAGCCAACGTTCACATCTGGTTCACACTTAACTTAAATCTCAATTATTCATTTACTTACTGCTCCCTGGATACATGAGCCTCTGTCAAGGCTTTATTTAGCTGAAAAAACATCTAATATCCATTGCTCCTGTTATCTTTCTCAAAGTGTCTTTGGCTCAATCCAGGCATCATTGTGCAAACTCTTCAGATCAAATCAGCCAATAAAAACTTCTCTCTGATTGGTCTTGCTGTAATAAAGTAATTTTTAGTGGCTTGTTAATCCACAGTGTATTTATCAATTCTTCTGGAGTTGAATTATCCAGGACTAGTAAAAAAAACATTCCAGACTAGATCCACAGATGCCCCAGGCCAGGCAGTTTGCATCTGATTCGAGATCAGATTCTACATCAAAGAGGTAACTTTGTATTACGTTTCCTTCAAACACCATTACAGCATTTATCAATGTTACTTTATTAAAACGTAAATTGCTATGCATTGAAGTTGCTCGTAATTAATCACTCCCTCACATCTACATTGACAGTCAAATATGCAAACATGTCATGAATATGCAAATCAGTAACTAATAGGTGAGTAACTGGGGAGAAGTTACAAAATTTTAAAACAATGTCTTGACCCCTTTAAAAGATTTCCCTATTTACATGTTCCTGTGAGTTTTTATACTGTTTATTTAGTTTTATCTCTACTTCTAGGCAAACAAATTATGGATAAAAAATATACCCATAGACACTGGAGTGGTACCTGGGCTAGAAAAAGAGCCATTTGCCTTTCCTAAACATAGTACAGAGTTCTCCTGCTATATGGAGTAAGTAGACACCTTCACCAAAACATCTGTACAGTGTCAGTTTATGGGAGTAACGTTAAAGCATATATTTATAAAACTCTTAGTGGTATTTTGTTCTGCCTGCATAGTCGTTGAGGAAAATTTAAAAGAACAAAGATTGTGAAATTGTAAAAGTGGTGTAGTGTAATAAAGTGAAGGTGATCAAAACTTTTTGCCCAAAGTCATTACAGGTGATAGGGGGAGTGGGGGGTGGGGGTTGCCATACTAACAGTAAGAGTTATACAACACTCCAATGAAATGTCAAGCCACAAACTAACATCGTCTGTTTTGTGAAAGTATCAACTAGCCCCCTCTAGCAGCTGTCCCCTTTATTTTTTGTGGTTTGGCACACATTTCTAGATCTTTAAACTGCATTGTCTCATTTCGAGGCATTATAAAGAATCAGGTTCAATATTGTTTTTTAATCAAACCATCTTTTTTTACGTAACAGCTCATTTTGTTCAAAAGTGAACCATCCAGGCTTTGACCTTCGTTTTCAATCCAGGGCAGATTTCCTCTGCACATTGTTGCAAGCCTGATTGGAGAATGTTGTGAAGTCTTGTCTTGACAGAAGAGGTAATCAGCAGCATAGTCACTAGCCTTATTATAAGGAATAATGGAGCTAAACGCCTATATTAACACATCATATCACACTCGCCATCAGAGCAGTCAATGATATATAAAAACCATTTATAATTATCCCCCTGCAATGAACTGTCATCAGCCCATTTGGTATGAAGAGGAAATCTCATTTCCTCAAATCACATTCATAGGCTGGGACTGGCAGGTAGCAGAGGAAATGCTGAGTGGGGTTTTCCACCAGGGGAAGAAAGACAAGGTCCGGGAGACCCAGTTCACATAAGATAGCAAAAATATTATGCTAATGTCTCCACTGTGGGCTAATCACCACAGCCCTGAATTAAAAGGCCAGATAATTAATTCCAGAGTACTAGGTTATCTACTTTGGCTATTGTCTCCATAAGAGAAAATGAGAATGGACTCATCCCTTTGTCTGTGTTTAACAAGAGCGATAAGGTAGGCCTGAACTCGTCTGGCATGGGCCGCTGGAAATTAGAGCATGGATGTGTAAAAAGTTCTTTTTGTTGCGAAGATGAAAAAAGGCATTCTGACCTCCTTACGATGTCCTTCTTCACTCAGAAAAGAAACCGTGCCTGGCTTGTTTGGGCAAGAAGGGCAGCTACATTTCTTTGGGGAAAGTGTGACATTGTGTTGTACTTTATTTATCTTGATCAGATCTTATTAAAGGATGAACAAAAACTTTTTTTTTGCTAGTCTTTGGGTAACGGATGTGGAATATTGGTTAGGCAACGGGTCCATGCCACCAAACAGTAAAAAAAATGTTATTTACAGATGTATCTCTGTTTACTGGGCAAGCTCAAGCAAAAAACATACACCGGCCCAAAACAACAGGAGCATTGGGGAACATACCACCAAAGCCCTCCAGTTAGAACATTCTGCTGGTACACTGGTTTCCACCAAAATCCCAAAAACATGGGGTTAGGTTAATTGAAAAATATAAATTCCCCTTAGGTGTAAATGTGTGTGTTGTGTATGAACCCACATTGCTCTAAAGCTTTGAAGCCTCTTGAAGCCATTGGCTCATTGACTGCAGGTAATCATTTGCACATTTCACATTGCCTGAGTAACAGACAGTTGCAGATATTTATCATGCCAAATATGTCACGACCGGCCTCCGAATCATCTCTCAGATCACGTCTTTGGTAGTTCACAGTGTGCAATCCGGGCAGTTGCATGTGATTTTCAAAACCTGTCTGCAACTCAAATCTGGTCTATTTTTGTGCTTTACCCAAGACACGTGATGTTAAAGTTCCCAACTTTACCTATGGGTGATGTATTCAGTCTATATCTTAACCCTGAACTGTTGCGTGAGCAACTTGACTATATAATCCAAAGTGGCTCTAGAAAGAATTCAGTTTATCTCATCCAAAATTTGTGACATATATTGGCGGCTTTCTTATATTATATGTACATACTGTATATACACATATATTTACATTTATGTATTTAATAGATGCCTTTATCCAAAGCGACTTACAGAGTACACATAAATGGTTTGTTACAAGGTCAGATTAATCATAAGATATGCACATAGAAACGGTTCAAGCTGATTCAGAATAAGTATGTGCGCATATATGCATGCATACAGCATTATCATATATACTGCATATAGGTTTCATATATGTGCATATATCCTCATATTGGGATCATATCTAAAAATACACACAAAAAAAACAAATTCCTGCTAGGCTTTAACTGCTACAAATCGTTGTATGTTAGCTATATTTCCAATTCATCTCAATTGAAATGTTTCTTTGAAATATAATCAAAATTGTATGAGATACCAAAGTGATCTCAAACATTTTCAAATATTTACTTTTAGGTTTTTATTAAATTTTATTAAGTTTCAGATTAAATAAAATGTTAATTCTGCAGCTGTGCCCCACCAAACATGCATACTAAAGCAATCACATCCAAGTCATTCCTGGTAAGCTGCAGTTCAGCAAAATTTAGCTTCAACTTTCATGAGAGACTCCTGATCAATCCAGTTAAGCCTATGGTCCATATATCGAAGGAGGGTTTTGAAATAAAAGGTGCAAGGCTGTGTCCCTCCGGGCATACCTTTGGACATGCCTGTACTAGAGTATATTCTCAGGGCTATGTTTACTTAAAGGGGTCATAAACCATGAAACTAAAAGGTGGTTGATTTTTTTTCCACATAATCTGATGGAAAAAAATTTAAAGAAAAACTCTGGAAAAAGTAAGATATGCGTGAACCTGAAACCACCATTAACTTGTGACAGCTACAGGGCCTTTCAGAATGCTGCTGCTATGTTCCATTGCAAGATACTGCAATTTATTTCAATCAAACTCAGACTATTGTGTGCTGGACACTATTTAGTCTCTTATAAAGTAACTTGCAACACTTTCCAACAGTTCCAGAGTATTCCAAACAGTTGACCAATGTAAGCATTGGATGATTCTTCTTGAAGTGAAGTGAAAGAATATTGACAGACCTTTCACTTTTTTTGTAAATTTTAAACATGTGGGTCCCTATAGTGACCCTAATTCCAAGATACACAATGTTAGGCAATTTTACTTTTAAAGAAGCAATCAAATTTTAAACCCCAATTGCTATGTGTCATGAATTCACCATAGGGAAGACTTTTTTTTTGAAGCAGTAGCTGTTTTGCTTAATTTGCCACTGTGCCTATTCCAATGGCTCTCTTATGTGTTCATCTAAATTGATGTTTTATATTATTTTTATATTTATATGTATATTATATTTATTATATTTTCACAAGCAACCAAATGGACAAATGAGATAATGTCTTTCACACTATGATTCAGACATATCCAGGTGTCTTTAGTCATTTTTAGCATTTTTATCTGTGGTTTTTGAATTCTTGTGATATTTTTCTGCTCTGATGTCATTATCTCATCCTGAAAGTTCATGTTGTGAACTGTTGCTCTGCCTTTGGGGCTAGCAATCTACAATCTCTCTCTATCTTTGTTCAGTCTATAGCTGTTTCATAACCCAGCATGGTACTGGCTTTACAAGCCAAATATTTCAGAAATCAATATTGAATTTGATAAAATTGTGACCTCATTTTTTGCTTGGCCCAGCAGTTTAAAGAAGCAACCCTCATGTTAATGTTTCCAAAGCAACTGCATCTAACACAGACCTTGATACAAAGACTATAGAATTCTCAACCTCCTTATATTATCCTTACTCTATAGTTGTGCCAACAGCATTGTGCCGTTCTAGCAAAGCCAGCCTTTGAAGGGCCCAGCTGCAGTTTCAAGTCCCTTCTCTTAGACAGTCTGGGAGTGAAGCACCTCTGCGCAATCCCATAATCCACTGTCCACGCTCTGTCAAATGCAAACCTGCCTGCACCTCCCCAGCAGTGCAGCGGCGAGGTGAATTATTCATCTGTGCCATGGGGTGAGGAGTCAAATAAGCCCATTTTGTCAGCAGTGGGCAGTGGAGTTGATGAGAGTAGGGGCTGCTGGGAAAGGGTTGACCATCTCTGCCTGAGCTGTCGCTTCTCCTACTTCTACCAACGGAGGGAGAGAGAGAAAGAGAGAAATGTAATGAGAGTAGCCCTCATGCATTATTCAGAAGGAGGACGTCTCACAAAGAAATATAGAAACACTGGGCAGATTTTTGACAAGGCAGGTCTGCAATCATGCACACCGCACTCCCAGAGGAAATGTGATAACTCTGGTCAGGAGCAGAGAGAGAGAAAGAAAGAGGAGCACAGGGAGGTTTGTGGAGGGGGCTGAGATGTGACTACTGGCTTTTAAAAAGAAGTGGAATTTACCTAAGCATCGTGACCAGCTTAGCAGCATCAGACTCGCTGTTTACACCTGTTAATGTTGCTTAGCAGGCATTTACTTTGAACTATCCTGTAGTGGGAGAAATCCTGGCTTCAGAGTGTTTTTAACAGGTATAAAAACATAATATGTCAGGCAGGATGCGTATTACCTGCCACATTTACATATGTTAAGTGTGGCAAACGTAGGCCGAAACATCTGCCTACAGTAAAGCGGATTAGCTGCTGAAATGTTTGGCACCATCAACGCACGTCTAAATGTAATTTGCTGAAAATTTAATGCGTGCATTGTAAAAGGTGACTGGCAGGGAGAGGGAAAGAAAACTGACAAGAAAAAAAATGTTGGGATGGAAGGGCAAACTGGATATAGAGAGAAAGGGGATGATACCCAAAGGTCTGGGTGTGGTATAAATAGATGAAATCTGGTTAAGTTTGGAAGCTCTAAAGTCTACGTTATTACTTTCCTAATCACTTCAAGTGTAATGGACCTTTTTTTTACTGAGTGCATTGGTGAACTCCCTCAGGCCTGAAGTAAATTTTTCTTGTTCTTAAACAGACCGTAACACAAGGTCTTTATGATGAACTTCTCAATAAACATGCAAACATAATATCAATATTAAAGAATAATAATAAGCAAAAATTACACATGTTGGTGTATGCTTTATAATGTACAAAATATGTGCACACATTTGACACATATTTCACAAAATATTTATTTCAATTAATAATAATATACAAAACTTTCTGGAGGTGAATATGCAATTATTTAGATATTACTTTAACTAAATTCTCCAAAGCAAATAAAAGAAGAGTTCAAATGATACTTATGGCAATGAAGGCATATAATTTTAAAACATTTTAAACATCTTTTGAAACACATTTCTGATGCACAATGGGGAGTTGTCAGCCATTGTGAGCTGGACATTTCTGCAAGCAGATCCCAGCATTTAAAGAATGTATGGATGCAAACATTGTGAACAAAGGCAATGGACTTGAAACAAAGCATAAAATCAGAATATTGTTTTCATTTTATCTTATCAATATACCAATCAATAAATAACTTATACAATGAATAATTATAAAATCTTAAACCTAGCAAGAAACGGAAGAGTCATAATTAAAACTATATCACATTGGCTGGCAAACAAGTTTTTCAAATGTTGCCAATGTCACACGAGTAATATAAACAAAATCCTATGTCTCTATGATTTTCCCAAGCTGAGATAAAGCTATGCCAAATTGGTTGCTATGGTAAACAGTTTGGCTGCTATGGAGTAGTCAGTGATGTAATCAAAAATTTTGAGTTGTTACTATGACTATTGCAACCAAGCCCCTATTTCTCTATGATGTCCCCAGTTTTGTTTTACTGTTGCTTTTTATATTTCTACACAAAAAAGATTATTGTTTATTACGATTTTTTTTTTTGCTAGAACCAATACACAAAAGCTTAGTAACCAAATTTTATAATTATTTAATATGACATTCTATAAAACACATGTTTTATAAATATTATGGTATATCAATGTAAAATTAATAATATTAATTTTACATTGATATACCATAATATTTATAAAACATGTCCTCACAACTCTCAAACTTAATATTTATACTCTTTACTTGTCTTTCTCTCTTTTTCACCCCCCCCAAGCCTCCCTCTCTCTCCCTCTCTCTCTCTCTCTCTCTCTCAGGCAGTGATATATGGCTGCAGGCATGTGCTGAGATGAAGTGGAGTAAAGTAAATACTAATGCAATTATTCCAGCCAAAGCGTCTTATTGATATATAGGCTGCTCTAATCCCCTTTATATCAGTGCTATATTACAGAGAATCTGAGAACGAAGTAACAAGCACATAGAAGGGGTTTTAAACAAGGTTTTTCTTCATGTACATGTATTTCCTATTAAACTTTATAAAGTCTGAAAGTTACAGTTTTTTTTTATATTTTTCCCCACTAAAAGGGTAATGGTTTTGGTTGCTAACATTAATTATATAACTGCATGGACTGCGCATTCGGCATCAGCCACTGACCAGTCCGGTACATTAATGTCATAAGACCAGGAAGTCTACAAGAAAGTGTTTATTCCACTAATTATTTTAACTGATTGATTATTTTTGAATATTTAAAAAAAATGAAAAATTGAAACCAAATCTTTTTTTCCTTCAAACCAGTGTCATTTTTATGGCATAGAGTCTTACATATATATTTCTATTTCTTGCAAAAAGTCAGGGTTTTTGTAGAATTATTGTCAGGTGTATGATTCACCAATTATAAGTCGGTAATGATCCTCAAAGTCACATGTAGTTTGAAACCTAGTCCTGAACTGAAACAGAAACTGCTGTGTAAGATGAAAAGCATTCAAACTACCAGGTTGAGGTTGAGAAAGACATATTTCTTGTCAAAGCAAGTTTAGCACAGCAACAAGACCCAAGGTGGTTCAACTGCAGAACTAAGATCTCTCCTTGACAAAGATTTCAAAGCAGATTGGAGTTTCAATATTTAATTTAATATCTTTTAAGCTAAGATAATGCATCACATTTCTTGTATTCTCTGTATTTTTGTTCTCAAAAAGACATTGTGTTTCATTTATTTATTGCTTTTTTGCATACTTTTTCTCAAGATGCTAACATTAAGCTCCAACTGCATCACTGCCATTTATTGTAACCCAGTCATTTGTTCAAGAAATGTCACCAATTGTTTGATTAAACAGACTAGGCCAATAATGACATGAGAACTTGTGATCTTATTCCAATGTTCTCTGAACTCTTTAAAAATAGATAAAAAAAGAATGCCCAATAATTCAGTTTTAGTATGTAAGAGATCTGTACAATGCCTTATGTGTACAAATAACTGGAGTTGGTTTAAGTGTAAGATAAAATCTTAATAAAACACAAATATGTTAAATCAAATGTTGAAAAATGAAAGTAATGTGAAAGAAATTAGTTGGGAAAGCTAATGCAAATTCCATCTTCATGTGAAGTCCTTGATGCCCCAAAATAACATAAAGGAGAGCAGAGTGCAGTTTTAATGGTCCTTTTATAATTAGCCATCATAACATTGAACATTAGATGCATTTGGAGAGCGTCTTCAGGTCAAGTTCCCTTTTCTTTAAGAACATGGCTTTGAGGTCAATTAAATTTGATTGAATAAATGATGATCTGAAAGTAGGTCAAGCGCTCTTCTGTAAACAAAACTCCTAAGTGAGTTATGAAGGAGGCGACCAGTTTTGAGAAAAAAACCCTCCTACTTTAGTTTTTATACCATATCTGTAGGTACACAAATATGCTCAAAAGAGGCGTCTGAGGAAGTCAGATAACACATATGTTATATGCACACATTTGGTTAAGGAGAACGCAGTGGGGCCTTGATTAAAAATGGCAAACACAGAAAGGGAAACTGTTACTCCATTCACAGAGCTTTACCTGAAATGAGAGATTATTTGAATGCGTAGGAATGGGATTATAGCTCTGCACAGCATTGAAGCATCCATTAGTCTGCTGAACATAGTTCTGCTTCTTTGTAAAGTAAGACATGATTGGAGTGCTTTGTCATTTCCTGGTATATCTGGTTAAATCGGTAGAGTAAGTGGGCATGTTTAAAGGGGATAATCATTCAAATAAAACAAACATTTTCTTTCCAGGAGTGTAATGGTATGTTAAGTTCCATATTAACAAAAAAATATCTGACAACACAAAGGTCCTCCAGTCAGGTCTCCCCCGTGTTCCTGTGTGTGTCATCAATTCCTATGTTTTCCTCAGATTTTTATCACCTGATTCACCCTGATGGATTAACCTGCACTTCCTCGTTACCCAGAACTCCCCTTGTGTATATGAGCCTCACTCCTCCAGTTCACCCTGTTGCGTTGTAGTGTTGACTTCTCCTATAGGTCTTCTGCTCTAATGTCTGGCCTCCAAAATGTCTTCATTGTTTTCGTTGTTCCCTCTCGTTGTCAGGGATCCAGTTCTCAGCCAATAGAAACCCTCATAAGAATCAACCCTCGCAAGTCAAAATTGGGGTCACACTAATCACTAGCACCAATCACTCCACCAATCGCAGCCCAAATTGCTCCACTCACCTTCTCACAAAAGCCTCGCACCTAAACCGTCCGGTCACACTATGAAAAAAATTCCATTGACTTGAATTGAACTGAACACGGATTCCGCTCAGACAGAAAGTTCAGCTTCTCCTTTAACCTGCAATCTCAGGTCACTTGATGCGACTTGAGCTGGATCAGGTCAGTTGTTGGCAAAGTAAGTTTTTTTAGAGTTGCTCTGCCGACACACTTTAGGTAACGAGTCGGGGTACACCCTGGACAGGTAGCAAATCACTTTCTAGTTTCCCAAGACAATGTTTACTTACCTATGACTTTTCTCTGAAGGAAACTTTGCAAAGACAATGTTTACTTACCTTTGACTTTTCTCTGAAGGAAACAAGTGGTTGTGTCCCCCTGTGTTGCAATAGCCATTTTATTAACCCAATTCCTGCCTCTTCTGCTCCGCTCTGATCTTATTTAATGTTTCTAATAGGTGGCGACCACAGGTTTGCACACAATTGGATCATCCCCATGCCATTAATCTACTCCAGCATCCTCACTTGCTTCTTCTCAAGCCATTTTTTGTTGCACGAATGTTGCCCTCACCAAAGATTGGACAAAACATGGCCTAACCCACCATGCTTTTGAGACAGTGTGGTTGTCCTGTCGTCCTGACCAAACATCCCAGAAGAATGTTCGAAAGTGAAGTTTGGGTTCACAGACTGCATTCCTCCCGATCCAAACGTAACGAGTTCAGTTGGTGCTAAATTGCTAGTTTGGTGTTTTCTGACAAACCAAAAATGCTTGATATTTTGACTCGTAAGAGGTCATGGAACAGTAAAGCTATAGCAAAAAGATTAATCTTTAAAAGAAATAATTAGTGCTCTACGCACAAGAACAAACTTGGAGCCAATGGAAATAAAAATACTTTGTGTTTATCAATGCTGTGCTTTTTTATATACCATTATTATTATATAATTTGTACCATTGTCACATGGCAGACTCTATTAACCCATAGTGTTTAAAGACTATTTTGTTGAATTATCTGAGCTGAGTGTGTTGCTTATGGAATAGTTTCAGACGTTGTTACTCTCTCTGTCTTACTCAACCCTGCTTATATCGAATACTCTCTTTAACATTTAACTCACTGATCTCTGTATCCATTTTGAAACAAAGCATGAAGTTACTAAGCATTTGATCAGTCTATGTCATGGTGGGCCTGAAAGGTTAATTGTAGAAGACAAACCAATGCATCAAGAATGTTGAGGAACTTCACTGTAATTCCAAAATTAACAAAGATTCACCATAAAATGTTTTTTTTTTAAACCCAGAACAAATGTCTATTTATCAAAATCAAAATAAGATCACTATGTGTAATTTTATGCAATGTGGTTATTATGTGTAATACATTGGATAACATTGGACAGGCATGGACAGTACAAAATTAAAAAATCAGTTCATGACCCCTTTTATTTGAACAGATGGCTTTTCAGATACAGAATGCATCATTTTTATGAGGTAGGTTTTGTCCGGAGCTTAAATAATAAAATTTGGATATTTGTTTCTTCCAATTACATACAGGTAACTGTTAGTGATGGTCTTGTATGCCATTTCTGCCTTGTGTCGGGCTAAAATCTTTTGGTCAGTTCCTTTGTAGTTTTTTTTTTATTGTTGCATCTATGGAAAAGTGTAATTTTTACAGAAAATAACAAAGGATGCTAATCCTGCTAGTTATCTGTATGAAAGACAACTGGGAACCGAAAATCTTTCCGAAATACAGGGGGTCATGAATGCATTTCAGTAATATAAGTGCAGATGTTTTAATTAAATTTAACATCTAAATGTGATCTACATGTGATGTAGATACTAAATGTATGATTTATCAAAAGCATTTATAACTGTGTCTTTACAGTTCTATTAGTTCTCATTCCTTAATGATCAATTGTAAGCTTTTTGATCCAGAGATGTCCTCAACACTTATCGTGAGCTGAAACACTGTGACATTTTGCTTAGTCATTGCTTTTATTATTGTCTTATTCTCTTTTCCGTTATCATGACTAAGTCCCTGAAACCACCCCTTGTTTGGGGCAAGATAACTCTTTAACTGTGGGACTTTTTGAGTTTAGTTTGGCAGTGTGTTTTTTGCAGTCGGTCGGTCAGAGTGTGTAACAGCACAGTGTTCCATTTTGGTGTTCTGCTGTTCTTTTCTCCTCTCTCTCTATGATACTTTGCGTCTCCATATGCGATTAATCTCCTTGATCAAAAATAGGTACAAAAGTTAGTATTAAAAATAGGGAATTAAATTTACCTTCAATTGGATTTGTGGTGTCAGTGTTAAATCGCTAAATATACATCAAGAGTCCAGTAAGCTGATATAATGTTAATAACTATGGCAGACGTGGGTAATAAACATTAACTGGTTTCCCTGAAACCATCATCTCCATGAAGCACTTTGTGTGTCCAAACCTGAGGACAAATGAGAAGTAGATTAGAACTCAGGCAAATGGCGAAGCTCATTTAAATCATCTACTGGGAAACATTAGGTGTGATGACTGGACTAACAGCTGATCTAAACGACGAGCATAGAAATGCCTTTGATTTATTTGAGTTCAGACCGGTTACTAGCTCCGAGGCTTTCATTTCAGTTTAGTTGTCCCACACGGGTTACACTGAGAGGTGCATTACCGTGCTCAGACATGTTTGAAGCATTCATCCACCGCAGACACTCAGACTGGTTTCCAGACAGCATCTCAATGTCTCTGTTAATTTAGGATTCCTTAAACAATCCCATGGTGCAGCCCGGTGAATTATAGACATGAGGTGGCCGCAGCCGCATTTTGATCAACTGATAGGAAATTCCATTTTCGGTTTCGCAGTGTCTCTAAGCTCTCCACGCGCCTGCTTAAGACTATAAGCGCCAGTGAGGGACTCACAATTTTGAGCCTATTTTCCTCAACTCCTATTGTCATTCAGCAAAAGTAAATATTTAAAGAGGCTATTGGGCATATACTCTGAGACACGACGGTGATGCATAGGGAGGAGTGCCTTTTTATTAAGAGCAATGGAGGTCATATTAAAGAAAAGAATGTCTGACATGGGCAGGAAATTGCCAGTATATGACACAATTCCTCAATATCAGGCAGTCAGCTGTACTGTAATTTTCCAGCACAGATGACAGAGGTTGAAAAATCCGTCTAAAACAGCTGATTATAGTGTGTGAGCGCATTCAGCTTGATAATTATGCCAGCGATTCTGACAGGCCTTGGGATATTTTTTTATTGAGGTTTCCAAATTTGTGAATATTTGACAGGGAACTTATGTTCTGTAATCTGGAGGATGAATGCTATTTAAGGCTACCATTTCACCTCTAAGAGCTTTTGCAATTCAGCCTCTGTTGGTAGCTCTATTTACCTGTCTGCAACATGTAATCAAAGCACCGCTGACATTAGCGATGGCTGTAATGTAAGTTAAAAGCTGATCTGAGTCGGTTCATATCACAGTCTTTACTTAAAAGGGTGCTGGATGCACTTACCCTGTTTATTTAGTTTTCTTCAAGCAACATTCCAATAAAAACAAACTATATCCTGAGTGCCTGCTAAGTCTTATCTTGATTCAATGTTTTTCTCTGTGTTCCAGCATATCTTTTTATTCTTCTTCAGATTTATTGCTGTTTTCTTTCATAAATGCAGCTGTTTTAAGCTAAATGTTACATCCAATGTCAAGCATCAAAACATGCCATAAGAAAAACATATGATTTTTGTTATAGACGGATAAAACATTCTGAAATTAGAACCAGCGATTGGATGTAGACATATGCTGAAAGGTTAGCTTTTCAATAAGACTTTTAAATATAATCAATACAAGAGCACACAACACAGTACCAAAGTTATAAAATCAGATTATCTACTGTTCATCGTTGTGAGAACCTGCAACTCCACCACAGAACATTAACCACAATCACCTAGGACTATTTAGTTGATCATCCAATCACAATCACTGAACTTCAGTATATAAGAACTACAACTTCCATCGACCTTTGTCCGTTGTCAATGTCTTTTTTTTCTGTGGACACTTCCTGCACTCCTCCGTTGGCTGTCTTTACTTGACCTATACTTCTCCAGACTGAAGAGTTCTCTTCCTGAGAACTGCTGTTGGGGTGTTTCCCGTGATGGTACAGATCCGACAGGGCAACAAAGAGGTCAAGAGTGGAGAGCCAGAAGATGTGTTCTTGGAGCGTTCTTCAGCTCTAGCATGTAAAAGAGCTCACTAGTGCCCCCTTTGCCTTAATTTTTTTGCTGTTCATGTAGTAGGCACTTTAGTTTAGAATACAAATCCACTTTGCTTTGATTGTTAATGCTAAACCAGATTGAAAAAAAAGCAACTGCAAATTAAAAATATAAATTAAAATATTGAGTTATTTAAAAATCAGTTGTTTTTTCATGCGTTGTGCGTGAAAATTTGATTTAGGTGGTGGCTGGGTGGGGTGGGAGTGGTTTATGGCTGCTGCTCAGGGTGGGTACAGGGCTGGGGAGTGGCTCCTTTGCACCTGGTGCGGTCTCCCTCCCTGTCCTCTTTTGGTCACCTGGCCGGCGGGTGTGTGGGTGTCGGTGGTCATGGGCAGGGAGTCCGTGGGAAAAACAACTATTAAACTAATAAACTACATAAATTCACTGGTTCAATCCAGAGGAGGAAACACCACACTAAGTGTTTACTCCCCTAGAGATAACAAAACTGTAAAAAAACAACTCAAACAAAGCATCTACTCCCCCATTTGGTGGCTTTTGAGCAGGACAGGACAAGGTAAAAACAAAGGTAAAAAGTTTATTTGTGCTATGTTGTGCACTAATGGGCCGCTGTAAATTAGAGACCCTGAAATGCAAAAGGACAGTTAAAAGGAACTTGAACAAAAGTCAGATCGCCTCCATGCCTCACCAGATGCCAACTTGATTCTGTAAATGGAGGCCCAGCAAAGAATTGAGGACATAATACAAGGCATTAACACAGTTTTAAAAAGTAGTTATTTAAATATTTATTCCATGATTTTTAAAGTTGACACAAATAAAGACTTGAATATTGTTCAATATTTTTGTTGAACGCTCAATATTCAAATTACTTCAAAAGACTGTTTTGAAAGCAGTTCATTTTCCAAAACTATGGTGGAACTTTTTATTCCTAAAGGGCTTTTGTCCTCTTATAATTGAACTAATTCTCAAAGTTCTTTTTAATTAAATGTAATCGAAGATGTTTCCACGTTCCAATTTCAATTTGCTGAGTTCTATTCTGATAAAGAAAGCATAATTGAAATATTACAGCTTTTTAAACACAAATGAACAGCACACTAAGCTCATCGTATTCCCAATGTCTACATGAGCCATTCCAGATAAAAAAGTCTGGAAATAATGTATTTAATTAATATTCAAGCTGAGATAAACACATTCATGCAGCTGAGAGCTGTAATGATCAGTTCAGTTCGTATTCGAAGCAAAATGGGATGTAATTACCAACACTCATGATCCACTCTCACTCCCATAATGCAACACAGTTTCATCCTCGTCTTGATTTAGATCATCACAGGAGATGTGCTTCGAGAACACTACACCACAACATGCTTTTGTTTCATGAATAAACAATATGAATCTGAAAGGGAACAATGAACTTTTATTGAGAATAGCTGTAGTGTCAGTGAGAGGTGGAGGCTGCTGTGATTGAAAATGATTTTAATGGCGACTATTATCCATCGACAAATGCAATAATATAAGAGCTGCCATACCTTTTATCAAGATACTATCGTGAACAAACAACATCACTCATATTTAATCTATTTATAGTCCTGCACTTTTTATCAGTGTGCCTAATGTTTACTGTTTCTTATGACCAAATCAATCTGGAGGGTAATAAAGAAAATGAAACGCGTTCAATCAGAGATAGTGAATGTGTTTGATGCAAATGTAACATAACAAATGTGGTCAATAGTAAATGAATTTGAGCAGAGCTCTTTGTGCTTGTTTTGTTCTATGTTTAAATGCCAATAGAGGGCAGTAGATGAGAGAGGGATGACAGACAGTGACAACTTAGAAGCGTGTAGCTCACGTTTGGGTTGTGACTGGTACAGTAAGATAATACAGCCCAACATGCAAATCCATGCGCATTAAGCAGCAATAAAAATGTCAGATTAGAATGTTTGTGGCATGCTGAGGATCTGCTCCTTGGTTCTCACCACAGGAACTGTGTCTGTGTATGTGAGGCGGAAATAGTATCTGAACACTTGTCTATCAGATCATCATTTCATCCGAAGGTTCACTCATTCTTTAAGAGCATGAGAAAACATATAAGAACATGGTGCATTTTTCAGATTAAGCATTTGCACATTCAAATAACAATAAAAATACAGTTTGATCATCCATTCATTTAACTAACAAAAGCTGTTTTTATTTTTACGAACAATTAACACATTAAATGCCCATTCTTGTAACCAGACAGCAGTAAGGATTTCTGTGTAGTCTCTTTAAGAAAGCAAAGACAGTTTTTATGTCTAAATAAAACATCTGTTTTTAATCATTATATCAAGTAAAGTCTCTCACTCTCCGATAGTCACATTAAAACAGACTGGAAAGCTGCAGACCCCGAATTAGTGCAACCTAGTAGTAAAAAGAAGGGAACCCTTGGAAGTACAAGACCTGTGATATGGCTTGTGTTTTGGTACAAAAAAGCATAATGGCACTAAAAGACCTTATATATGCTTTGGGGATGTTGATTTTTTTTTTTCTCTCGAGGAAACAGGACAAATGCACAGCATTACAGGAACAATAAACACATAATCCTAAAAAAAAATAATGGCATGGGGAGGATCTTTCTAAACTAAAATGATTCTAAAGCCACAATTTCAACCTATAAAATTTACTAACAGTTAGAAACTCCATTTGTTATCTAAAATATAACTAAACAATTACATTTACTTTACAATTGTCTCTTTAAATTGCATTAGAATTTAAAATATTCATTAATCCATTCAAGGTACACATTTGTGAAACTATTTCTGTATAAAAGTGTTATATAAATACGCTTGAATTGATCTGCAAAGGGCCTTTAGTTTTTCAGATGCTAAATTAGTAAGATTATGCCTGAACAAATATAAAAAAAATACTTAGTTAATAAACCTTGTCTGATCATACATCAGTCTATTTAAAACATTAAAATATTCTGAAAGAATACAAATATCATAACTCAAACTATTTTTAATGCATTTGTTATTTTCTTATTAGTGTGAAAACGTTTATACCATTTTCATAGTTCTGCTGCTAAAACAATGAAAGCTATGCATGTAATGCACACCCAGATAAAAAAACTTCCAGAATAAAACTGAACAGACCATCCCAGTGAACTGGAGATTCAGATAGCAAAATATTATCAAACGCAATCCTGCTCTCTTTGATCTTACTCCAAAATGGACGCCTCTTCCCCTGCGCTCTGCATGCACTGTGATGGAAGCCATTTGTTAAAATGAAGTGAAACGTCCAAATCGAGATAATGACATGAGACAGACGGGCAGCGAGGAAGCCTTCGGAGAACATAACAGATTCCACCCCCACCCACTGATCTGCACTTCCCAGCAAAAAAAAAGATAAAAACAAACCGGAAATTACTTGGTGTGAGTATTTTGCCTGAAGAGCGTAGCCATGTCTGTTACATGACAACATGATGTGTCCACAATGCGAGAGCAAAAGAAACCAGCTGCAACTCGGATCAGAATCTGGCAATCGGTCAGAATTCCCAAAGTATGGCTGCAAGTCTTTTTCCGACCCACTTACATAATTTACATAATTTCATGCATATTTTATAACAGAGCATTACATCTTTAAGATTTGCTCACATTTGATGCCTTTGTAAATTTTTGGAATTTGTTTTAATAAATTATTCCATTGCAGAACAATCAGAGAGCATTTGAAGACTGTATTGCATATAAGTATTATTCTAAAAATATGGTCTTTATTAAAAATGTAATATTGCATGAATATATTGCTATTAAAATCATTATTATTTCATGAGGAAGTATAATTAAGTCTTACAGCTTGACAGAGCGTAAGGATATGTTGTACCCTATCCCATGCTTCCTGCCTACCTGCCCTACTTTAGGTGTGACCCCACAGATCCACATAGAAGAAATCAGGCATCCTGGCTTTTTCTAGTATTCCCCAGTGAAAAAGGACTCTTACAGAGCCAATTAAAATGAGCAGAAACATTGGGTACAATGTCTTGAAATTTGACGGTTGCACAATTTGGAGAAATTAAAATACAAAATGATCGTAAATGATGGTTGTTCACGCAGTTTAGAAGATCAACAAGAATGCCACTATACATACACGCTTAATTTGTTGCTAAAACAGATTAAACACTCAAAATTTCATCACCTTGTGGAGTCAACACTTGAATGTTTCCTGTGTGCAGCATGTAGAAAGAGACACAAAGCAGAGTGACAGATCAAAAGTTTGTTCGTTACAAGAATGTTAAGCGGATAAGGCATTCTTTCTTAACCCTGATAAACAAATGCAGGTCCTGTCAGTATCTCAATCCTAAAGAACTTTGGAGTGGAATAAAGAGAGTAAAGGCCTTTCCAAATGGAGATACGATGGTTTCTTAGCAGGGTAAAGGGAATATTGATGCAGTGACACCCCCTGCCTGAAGATGGCTTCTGCGATACAACAGGTGTACTCTGTGCCACATGGGAAAACAGGAAGGAATGAGACGAAAAGAAATCAAGGAATACAGAAAAAAATAATGGATGTCGAGCAATTTATACTGTTGGTGGCTCATTACAGAGAGCTGTTTGACAAAAATGCAAAGAAAAGAGAAAATTTGTGGTGCAATATTTATTTTCTGATTCTAGTACAAAGTCGCTATGAAAATGTGATATGAATGCCACTGAGCAGCTCTTTTATATCCTACTCACATCTTCAAAAGAACCAGCTTTTTCGTTCCAAAAAACAGGCCCAATCAGATGTGTGATGTCCCTTTGGCGCCCATAGTTTTTGATTCTGGTCTGTGTGTATTGCCCTTAATACAGGGTGATATGAGGCTGACTGGTAAAAGATTGGACAGGACAGTACTGAATTGGAGTTGAGTTGGAAACAAGATGGCAAAAACACCAGTAGAGCATGTGCTTGTATTGTCGCAGGAACATGAGGACATGGAGAGAGGCATGGACACACCGACAATGTTCCAGGCCGCACAGGGGGATTTATTAAAAGTGACGCACTGAAATAAACAGTTAAAAGTCACTCATCGGCTTTCTGGAGATGATGGTTAGAAGGCCAGACAGCCGCTGCTCCGGGAAGTGCGCTGGGAGTACTCCAGGGTGCCTTTACTCTGCTTTCAGTGGTGCGTGGGTATCTGGACCAGAGGTGTGGGATCTCTTTGTGCTGGTGCGTCCACACAAGACTGGATCCATTTGCCCTAGCATCGACTCCTAGCTGGAATACGGGCGGTCCAGTGCTTGGCACGCTCTTCCGGGGAACAGGAAACCAAACAAGCGAGAAGATATATAACCCATTTTGCTATATAACCTACAATTTTTTCCAAAAAAAATGTTCCAAATGGTAAAGTTTATTTATTGAACAAAGAAACTAATTTGAATCAAGACACACATCTTTTAGTGGCATATGCACAAAACCAGTAATAACTATGAACAGATTTTTCACTGTGCTATATTTTCTGGAAAGAACATGCTATTTAAATTTGATATGGCAGCTCAAGGCCATAACAAACTTTTCATTGCCCACCTCCAAGACTTTCCCTATCTAAATAGCAAAGCAAGTTTCCTGGCATGCTTAGGTTTTCTCGTATGAAAGATGAAGGGGGTAGGGGGTAAGCAAAGAGGGGGACAATTGCAGCGTCTGTGGTCAGGCGCCCTGCCAGCACAAACCGCTATCCCCCCATTCCACTGGCGGCACAAGTGCACCTTATTCAGAACCTACATCTATCCCTGGCTATTACAGCCTGGAACCCCGCCAAGCCAAACTTCTCAAGCATGCCAGAATCTAATGCCCTTTTTGATATGTGGCGGAAAAACCACCAAGGGCTTCTGCAGGGTTCACTAAATTCTTATCATTCGCTTTTCTTTGAGACCCCTGCCTTGCCGACATTCATATGGAGATGTCTATACTGCTTCTATCATGCACCTTAAACATGCAGGAAGCATACATTATCAAAAACCGCCGGAAATGGATGCAGCAGATAAAGAAGTAGGTTGGCTTGATGAAATGGAAATGGACGAGGGACCTGATTGGCCCTCAGATAACTTTAGATGGAGTTCTCAGTTAGGTCCTGTCATCCCTCTTGCTCAGTCTTGTTGTGATGGAGCTGTCTAAATGAACTCATTTATTTTTTCACCTGAATGCTCTAGCCGCCACTATGAAGGGAAGGCTTGTACTGAGGGGGGTCACAGTCAATTTGACTGCAGACTGCTCTAATAGAGTATATAGATGAACTTAAGGAGGGGGAATCTGTTTGATATTCGGCTAGTCTAAGTTCATGGTGCTGGAGTGTTAGCTATCATCTCCTGTGAGCATCTGATAGAGAGATCGGGGAGATAAGATGGTTATCAGTCTGTTTTCTCACCCAGGAAGCAAGGGAAAGCAAGATGATCCCTGATATGCCTTTAAACGGAGATCCAACCAAAGTGTGAATTGATTCACTGAAGGACGTTTAAAGAATTATTGCATCGTAAGACAATACGCAAATGTACAGAAATTACATTTCTTTATTTAGAAGGTGCATGTGTTTAAAAGAGAAGCTTCAACATCAAATTTAATGAAAAAATCCCCTGTTTAGGGAAAACAGGATTTTTTAACTCAATCACTTTTACCTTTATTTTGTTCAGATTAGTTGTCTCTGCACTAACAAACCTAATATTTTAGGATTTAAGGGAAAAAAATAGCCATGTCTTTACTCAACGTTTTAGATTTAACTTGAATTGTACAATGCCTTAAAATGTGCTTTTTTAGTTATTTGTTTGATCTTTTTTTAAATAAAATTACCTGTTTTCAGAGAGGGACCAAATGCTCTTTGAATAGAGTTTAAACAACTTAGTTGAAGTTAATGAAAATGTAACTGTTTGCTTAGATTTGTTGTTAACCCTTAGAAGTCTGAGGCCTTTTTTGCTAATAAAAAACCTTTAAAACAGTTTTCATGGCAATGCTTAATATATTTCTTTAGCACAACCCCAGTTTCTTATTTTAACAAATATTTTTTGGTTGCATTGCACAATAAATTTCAAATGATACAATTCGAAATATGACTTTTGTCTTTTTTTTTTACTGCAAAAATCCCAGAAATTGACAACTTTTATAACAAAAAAAATGTTGAGAAAACAAAAAAACAAAACAAAACAAAAACAAAGACAAGGTCAAAACAATGTGAAAATCAAAAAAACTATGCAAACCTCTCCTAAACCTTATGCACTGTGTCGAGCACTTTTTGTGCCATTGAGCTTTTTTTGTGCCAGAACTTGCAAGTGCTATCCCACCAGATGGATGCCCACCAATCCCACGGATTTGGAGCCTGGAACAGGAAACTGAAAGATCACACATTTTAATGTGAATTACTTTGCAAATTATATGTTAAAACTCTTGTAATGTTTGTTTAAAACTCAAAATTACGAAAACCAATAAGCTTTTTGAAACCTACACATTATATTTGAAATCAATTTAAACGATAGGTTGTGTTATCCCTCCTGTGCATGTGTGCAGAGACTTCTAAGGGTTAAACATAATCACTTATTGAACTAAAGCTAAACTTGGAAAAATACACTTCCTTACAATTAGATTAACTCTATTTATTGTAAATGAGAGGTACTGTACACATTAATTTTACTCTAACAATATAGTGTGTGGTTTTCTGGAATGGGAGCATTAAAAGATTATAATCTAACCATCATTTAAATGGTTTTGAAACACAAATGGAAGAAATGTTGTTTTCGCTGAGAAGGAAAACGTCCAGCAATCAAATAAAACAAAATTTTCTTTTGATATTAAAAACCTTTCTCCAACACTTCCCTAGAGGCGATGAATACCATGAACCTTTACAGAATTGCAAGGACATTATCAACATATTATCAACTTTGACGTATGTTTATAACTAACTGTTCCTTATATTACAATTCAGGTCCATGTATATAATGGTCACAGTCAAGGACATTGTGATGCCAAATCTTTATGTTTATAAGCTATAAGTCAAGTATTTGCTCACAGTTCCAATCCCTTCCATGGCCACAAGGTCTTAAAAACAATCACCTTGGCATTCAGGTGCCATTTCTGAAAGAATGGGACCCTCTCAGGAGCTCAGTGAATTCCAGTCCAGTTGTGAAACTTTTCACTACCAATAACAAAGAGAAAGGGGTCGAGAATGATCGGAAACCGCCACTGCAGAACTTCAAAGTTCATGTGGCCTTCAGATGATCTCAGAAACAGCACATACAGAGTTTATTCAAATGGTTTCCATGGCTGACGAGCTACATTCTTGTCATACATCAGCAAGTGTAATGCAAAGCACCTCATGTAGTCATATAAATGAAGTCACCTCTCTATTGGGCAATGTGTTCGCCGAGTCCTGGTTTGAGGTTTGTTTGGAGAAAGGTACAGTGGTAGCTTTCGTATTTTGAACATTTTGTATCTCAAAGCAAGTTTTACATGTAAAATGCCTAATCCGTGCAATGGCTCTCAGAAACAACAATATAAGTTGATAAAAAAATGAAAAACCAGAGAAAAATCAAGTAATGTTTATTCAATCCTTAAATCTACACATGTTAATGTTATAAATGATGATAAAACACATGCAAAATACGTAAAATATGCACAAATGTGAAACATTACCTTGAGAGTGAAGCGAGAGGAGGTGGAAGGATGGCAAAAAACATTACGGCACTACGGATGAAATTTAACTTTCTCAAGATATTTCATGAATTTCTAACACCACCACAGTTTCAAGCACAAATGCAGACAGTACCGAGCGAACTGGAGAGAGAGCTTCTGAGAACGCGTCATAGGGTTTCTCTAACTTGTGCCACAGAACAGCACTTTCTACGTTATAAGCGTTATTTCTTTTAGGACACATTGACTAACTTTTGTTATAGTACATTATTAGTCATTTATACATTATATTTCGCTTGATTTAAAACTGATTTAAAGTGTTTTAAAGCATATCAGCCCCCTTTAGCACTGTCTGCAATGGGAGAATGGAGCGCTAGGACCCAGAAGCGCAGTGCGACGTCAGACTTAAAAAGTGGATAATAGAGCAGAACTGTGGATGTTTTTCTTATCTTGGAATTTTTTTGTATCTCGAAGCAAAATATTTCCTGCGAGACCTTTCGTATCTCGCAGTACCATTGTACTTGTCTTATATTGAACCCTTTGGAGAAGTGAATCCTTCTGCCAAATTAGTGCAGAAGAATATTCTGTCAGGCTTCTCGTCTGTGTATGCAATGCAGTAATAATACAATATGATGGGATCTACTGAGAAAGTGGTCAGTAAAGACAATTTCTTACAAATATTAAAGAGAATTGAAAAATGTTAAATTCCTTCCAGGTCTCTTTTAAAAACTAACCCAACACTGATCATCTTCATAATGCTTGAGTTGAACACAGTATGAGTTTCAAGTTAACCCACTAGCTGCTGTTGTCCCAGTGAGACTAGAGGCATCATTAGCATATATAGTATAAAAAATCAGAACTGGTGAATGACAAAACGAAGGTGTCACACAAGGTCAGAAGCCCCCAATGGCAAGCTGAAGTGTGCAGTGTCAGAATTTGACAACAGTGAGAAGCTTGTGCGCGTATGCAGTGAATAAAGCTGATCCGTAATGGAGGATGACATATCTGAGCAAAATGCTTAAATATCATCTGACAGGCTCACAATAACAGCAGCATCACTCAGCTGCACTCAATCTGAATCTGTTTAAAATAGCACCAAATGCTTAATGTGCTGGCTATTTGACCTTAATAATAGCATTTTTATTAGTGTGGTTAGTAAATAAGGCAGTTATCATATTCATGAAAGGAATATAGTGTGCCCCCTATACAAGCAATCGCTCAAGAGTCGATCAGTTTATTTTTTAAGTTGTTTATCTGATGTTTTCAAGATCTCAAGCGGTGTATAAATTCATGACATAATTCACCATGCACAGAATTGTGTGCCGTAGCCTAAGAAAATGTGGTTTGTTATGGATCTTTTATAAATCAAAGTGTATTTAATTATTCAAATTTATTTAGTAATTTTAAATGCAATTCAATTAAAAAACAAAAAAGTAATAGTTGGGATATTAAACCTTTAAACGCCATTCAAACACTTCTGTCCACACAGATTGGGGAATAAATGCCTAAAAAAAATCAATGGACGCAGCATTATTAGCGGTTATGCTAATCACCCTGGCATTGCACAAAACATTAAAAATAATTTAATATAAAAATTAGCAAAGAAAGAAAATACAGAACAAATTTTATTTGGGGCTCTTTTGTAAAATAATCCACTGTAAAATAAAACTGACTAATGCCTGGACTCACACGTCATTCAAAATAAAACTGTATCCACTCTTTTATCACATCAGGATTAGTTATAGGCAGTAGTAGTAGGCATACACCCTGGCACTGAACATCTCTTGATAATCCTTGTACCCATCTTTAGTAACAGATTCGAGTATAGTAGCTTCATGTCAGTGTTTGTGTCCTTTTGTTTATCAAGCGCATGGCTATGAAGAAAAAGTGGTTAGATGCCATCATGGCTATGGGAGGGGCAGCCTTCATACAGTATATGGGTTCCCTTTTTCCACTTGTTTTATACTGGCTCTATTTGCTTTTTAATCATCTTGAGTCTCGGCTCATGGCCCTTTTAATTTTTACTTATTAGTTTCTCAAAAGGGGTTTATTTGTAAAAAGGGTTTATTGTTACTTTCTCAATAACCACTAATAAATACAGTTACAGATTCCCAAAAGCACTTGTGTTGTCAGATTCATAATCACTTATTAAATGTGTATTTGTAGCATTCTCTATTAGTGCCCTCACACCTTGCCTTATTGTCGGCCTTAAGCATCAGCACAAAAAATTAAACTGTCCAAATTAGGACAGTAAACTTGTCTTAGCTGGCAAAGTGTCACTTATTTACAAATGCAATTATAAATCCTGGCATTTCCTCTCTATTAAATGACAACCAATGCAATCCAGAATGACAGTGTGCAGAATTAAAATCAAACATGAGTCGTTTGAAAGTTTGCGCCAATAAAGTTGTGTCTTGGTCTGGCAATGAAAATTTCACACCTATTAACACCATATCTGCACTCACTCTCTGCTCCATCATTGTAATGCGACTGGGGATGTTCAAATGGATTTATTAGCAGGGAGAGAGAAAGAGCGAGAGAGTTCTCTAGGGAAGTGGGAGCTCAGTTTGCCAGTAACAGTGGGCCTGTCATGGGTTTGTGAATTTCACAGTTTAGAGCTAATAGGCAGATTAGGAAAAGAAACTAACCATGTCCACAAATCCGTTTACTTTCTCTGCTCCGTACTGGCAGTTTAGGCTTGAAAATGTATATTAATTCATGTTTATCCTCAACTTTCATAAATGTGACTCTGTTTATACCTGGTGTTAAGATTCAGGTTGCTCAGTCTGATATGGAGTAAGAGAGAGACACACCGTCATTTTAATCTGCCTATTTTACACTTTCAATGTACTTCATTTCATATTAGACATAGGGTCAAAGTCTAACAAAAAACTATGCTGTAAATATTATAGTATTGTTTAAAAAGACATTACAATTGATGTGGGGTGAATGTAATGGTGCTTTTAAAATGCATTAAGTGCTTTTCAGCCCCAAGCTCTGAAACCAACTTTCCACAGTTGCCAATATAAGCATTCAGCATGAATGAGATTTAGGGGTAAGTTTAGGGTATTTAATTTTCTGCCACTTATTTCTTAACTTAACTGGAAAAAGCAAAAATGGCTCCCAGAATTAAATATGACATCGCATTTCATACTTTTTTTTGCTTAAAGAGAATTAATCTCATTTTCATGTTCAGCAGGTGAAATTATCTTAACGGCTCTTTACAATATAGGCCCTGCCCACACGTGTCTGGTTATTTACAAAACAGACATTTTGCTGTGTGTTTACTTAAATCATGTACATGTAACCATCGACTTTTGAATGCCGTCTTTATAGTTTTTTTTTATTTGTTTTGGAGGTGATTTTTTTTATGGTGTGAGAAAAAAAAATCCACGAAAAACTATGTTTGCGTGGACTTGCGTGGTGAAAATTCAAAAGTAAATTGTTAAAATTTGTTTTCTTTTATTAATTTATTTGCGTAGATATTGTTGTGTGTGTTTTTTTATGTTGGCATAAACTTGTTCACTTGATCTTGCCTCTGAACGAAGAAAGAAACTCATTTTATTTTTGATAATAATTCAGATTTGTAAAGGTTTCATGTACAGGAAGTCAAGCAAGCATGATTTTAATTTTAACATAGAAACGACACACAAAAATCTTGAAAAAATATGAGACAATGTTAACCATTTGGTTCCCCAGACTCCTACAAGATCCTCTTCACCCCTGCACACAAAGGGTTAATCCAGAAAGAGAGGTGACCTTTATCCTTCCAGCTCAGTCCCCTCTTTTTTATCGAGCCTCTCCAAAGGGACTCATCACACGTGAGGCTCTGCGTAGCGAGAGAGGAGAGTATTGTCCTTATCACCTCCTCCCAGAAAGTGGGGAGTAATAGGACTTTGTAAGGAGAAATGAAGCCAGGACCGATGGTAGCTGATTAAAAATTGACTGTGCCACATCAAAGAGAAGTTGAAGGTGAAAATGATGATCACTTCCCTCTCTCAGGGACCCACCGCCATTCCTTTTATTCAACCTTGAAAGATTCCCACTGAATGAGGAAATATCCCCCGAGTCCACTCATTGCAGATGGAACCTGACGAATGAAGATCTCTGAGCACTTCATTCTCTATATTAGAAAAATCATATAATTCAATTTTTCAGCTAATGACATCTTAGGACAGAAGTGTTTTGTTATCGGTGTGGAGAAATTAATCTAGCCTTGAGTCCATGTGCACACCGTAGTCTAATTGCTTTGCATAAAGGAGTGGAACTCTGGGAGATTTTCAAGCTTACAGTATGTGGATAAAAGTGTTGTTTTAAGAACTCAGTGGAAGCAATACAGGTGAACAACTCTCTTTATTTCTCTTGTGTTGATCACAATGATTTGCCTCTTCATTTACTGTTTTTTATATGTTCACAATCATGGTTTCTTAGTGAACGGGTTCTCCAGACCTGGCGATCCCTTCATGGAGGTGGAGCTTTATCTAAAACAGTGACTTGCCACCTTGTCATGTATGCTCTTGCTGTCAGGTTTCTGCAACCTCTATCTTGTCATGTTTATTATAGTTTTGTGGCAAAGATCTGGCATCAGGGTGCTCTGTGTAATGTCAGGAGTGTTGAAACATAGTTTCTGGGGCTAGGATTCACTCTCATCGTGTTCTCCTCTTCAGCAGCCATGCCTTCATTACCAGCACTGGGCTAGTGAGTAGTTATGTGAGTTTGTGTTTGGTTCATCTGAGGATATGGTTTCTTACTGTGCTCTCCAGTCTTATTGTTAGGTGAAGCCCTCTCATTTTCCCATTATATTTTGTAATTGCTCACTCCATGTTTTATGTGTCTACTGCATTTACTACTTGAATGGTTTGTATATTACTTTTTAATATTTTGCTTCAAGATTGCTGACTGGCACCAATACGGTAAAACATAAAACCCCAGTCCTATTGCACTGGCTGCCTCTCAGCTACAAGATTATGTTTATGATTCTTTTATTAGTTTGGTATCACTTTAGAATACTCTTACTTAATTAATGGATGACAAGGAGTTCCATAGTAGTCACTATCTAGAAACTCTGCATTAACTATTGTTACCTACCAGGAAGTTGCCATTAACTATTCGTTCTAATAATCTCAGTAACTACTGTAGTAACTACCCATAACTATAAGTCACTATTGAACTCTGAAGTAACTACCATTAACCCATCAGTAATTAAAGTGTGAGAAAACGTGCTGTCTTTCTGTTTCTCATCAGTGTCACCTAGTGGTAAAGAGAAGTGATACCCTCTTGAAGTACAATACCTGTGATATGGTCAGTTTTTTCAAAGTTCTGGTATCAAAAAAAGCACAATGGAAAAAAGTGCATGACAATTTTTTAATACAATTTTCACGTTTTTTTAACCTTTATGCATGGATTTATAAATTTATACTTTATCTCAACACTTTTAATTTCATTTATATAGCATAAAACCTGTTACATTTAAAAAAAAATGACAAAATGTACTACTTTTAAATTGTATTTTTTGCACAATTTTAGGTTTGTTGTGTAATTCTTTTGTAATGTAATGAAAAATGTATGTTATGTATTTGTTAAACAACTTCTATGGGTTATTTTACTTTACTTGACCTTACTTGAATTTACTTTAACCTTCTAAGCATGTTTTTTACATGCTATACACTCACTGGGTTTGCAATACCTGGACCATACACATCAGGATTCTGAGTGATGGCTCAGTGGATAGTATTGCTGTCTCTTAGTTAAAAGTTTGCGGCCAGTTTGCGGGTGTTTCTTCAGGTAATTTGAAGAATCTAACTTGCACACAGTGGTTAATGTGGGTATTGTACAGGGTGCACCCTACCTCTCCCCAATGTGAGCTATATATATTTTCCCAACCACATGATCTTAACCTGGGCAAAATGGTTAAAGAAAAAGAATCTATGAGTGGTGATAAAATGTGTTTGTTCAAGGATTTATCTATGAAAGGCAACCAATAAAAACACTGTATTGATATGCATTGGCTTTCCTGTGGCTCAGTCCGTAGAGCATTGCACTAGCAACTCAGGGATCGTGGGTTCAAACCACAAGGGAAGCAAGAACCTTTCGATGTAAGTTTCTTTGGATAAAAGCCTCTGCAAACTGCATAAAGATAAATGAAAACAGTAGCTTAGGGGAAAAATCACAATATGCTTCTCAATTTTAGTACTTTCAGAAGCTAAAATATAAACAAATTGATATTTGAAATGTTGATTTTCAGATACAGTTCAAACCTGCTTTATTGTGGCACACGATCACGGCTGTATAAGAGCAGGTGATAAGAACCCCCCTCCAAAGGGCAGATGTGACCAGGGCAAGGACGTGAAGAGGTTTTACATTTCTCCCCTGCCTCTCTTCACTAATCAGGACTAGTTAGGCTTCCCCATGCATGCCTCTTTGTCTGGAACTGAGTGCAGACCATGACCCTGCATACAAGTTCACATTCAGATAGCATAAAGCTGCAGTTGGTAATCAGTATAGAGTGGCCCAATCTAAGCTCAGCATGGCCCAGACAGACAGACATCTCTCAACCCTCATTTACAGTCCAATCAGGTGCATATGCCCAGCATCTGTCTGCCATTTCTACCTAAAAAAAAAAAAAACAGGAAATAATCCGTGTCAGATTGCAGAAAACTCAAATGTTATTTTAATTTTTTTTGCCATGATTTAGCAAACTAACCATCAAAAAAAATAAAAAATTATATTAGTATTACTGCAAATAATAAATATAAAAATATAATTGAAGTGTTGATTACCTATATATACCCATACATTAAGATTATCATATGTTTTCATTTCAGTATTTTTGTTTACATAAAACCTTATTTTGTTTACATCTGTGTTGCCCTAATTGCTCCAAGACAAGGCAACACAACCCAAAGAAACTAATGACTATGCAATTTAAATAAAACAAAGAAAGGACATGCATTTTTTTAAATGGAGAATAAAATATAAAGATTAAACATAGACAAAAAAAAACAAAAGATGAGGCACTCAAATATGACAATAGTAAGAATGCTTGGATTTACTTAATAATTAATAATCTGTAAAAAAAAGCTGCTGATTGTGATGTCAATGTTAATATAGATTGTTCAAAATTCCACCAAAAATTTCAGCTACAATTTGAATGAAACAATAAATAAAACCAAAAATATGCTTAATGTTCTGTTTTATTCTGTAGGGAACTAGCTTATCAGATGTGAACACTTAGTACTCAACTATGATTGGCTGATCTGTCATGGCACAGTATGGTTTCAATGCCCCAACCTATTTGTTATGTAAACAATATTTTGTTTTTGTCTTGTAAATGCAATTTGTTTAATTGAAAGTCTACAAGTTATAATTTTATATATAATATTTATTTTCATATTTGTTTTAAACATTCAAGACAGTCTCGTTCTGAGGTGATTCAACAATGTGACTACTTTATGGCTGAGTTTCACATTCTACAACAAAGTTTTGCATAACTCAGCATTCATCATGAGAAAGCAAAATCAGGTTTTACAAAAGAAAAGTATAGTACATTAAGCACCTTTTGTTCCAATGCAGCCCCGTGGTTGAACATGATGAATTTGGACATCCAAATAACTTCCCGGTCACAAAACATTCTGTGCAATGTGTCTCTTGATTGTCTGTCATTTGCTAAAGAGACTGGACGATTGCTTTGCTGACACAGTGAGTCCATGCACCTCGTCTCAGCGTCATTTCTAAATGTCGGGTTCAAGGTGAGAAAATGAGCGCACGTGAAATGCATTTTCCGCATGTATGGAACGAAGGCCCTGGAGTTATTTTCATTTCCAGTGGTGGAATAAAATAATGTACCATAATCTCATGGGTAATTGTCAACATCCCTGGCTGAAAAGAACTCCCACAGTTTGTGTTGATAGAAAAGGTTATAAAGTACTGCATGGCAATGTTTTCATGGTACATCATTTTCCAGAGGACCACACACATTTTGACCACATCTTCATTAACTGAAATTATAGCAGGAAGTCAGGGAGGAGATGATCCCGGTCAGTTTTTTTCTTTGAATAAAGGCGCCCGATATGTTGAAAACGAGAACTTATTCTCGAAATGTTTTTTTTTTTTTGAGGCAGGAAGAGGCAAAATTAATCCCCCTGCAAGGATAAAATGAGTTAAAAACACATCAAAAAGCCAGCTTAACCTGAAAATCCCCCATCGGGGTTTAAACAACAACGAGTGATGATTCCACCCATTGTTTCCAAGATACTCTTTCTTCCCAGTACTTTTGGCTTTGGCTTTGGAATCTTAAAAGCCTGTGGTTTTATTTTTAATGACTACGCCATGGATGTGAGGCTAAGATGTGTGCATGCATTAAAAGGAGTATTTTTAACTGTGACATTGCAAATGACTAATACCACTAACAAGCCATGTCTTCCCTCATTAAAATGTATAATCCTTGGGTTAAAAAATCAGTTGGTTAATGTTGCTTCGCCTCTTGTGGATGAGAGTGAATGCCACGCTAAGAGTCCTGCATTTCCAAACAGTCCCTCATTAACACAGTGAAACGGCTTCTTTTCTTCACAGAAGGGCCATTTCAAAGAGCAGCCTTAAAGGTCTATTTGTTTAGCCAACAGAGCCTGGTGCTTTTCAGTTTTTGCCCATTATTTATTCCATAACTTACACTAGCATTGAAGACACATTTAGACTTAAGGGTGCCTATATGTTGCTGTGTGATTGGGAATAAAAGAGAGATGGAGATTGAGGCATATCAAAGTTCTTTGTATGATCAAATACAATGCAATCATCTGTTTTCTCGACATGTGGAAACTATAACGGCTGCAACAATAACTCAAAGCCCTTCATTTTAGGTGGCTCCTACTAGGACACAACCTATTCATTAGAAAAGCAATTGTGAATGCTAATCTTTAAATCCCGCTACACAAGATATTTGTGATCAGATGATTCCGATGATTTGTAGGGCTGCCACACACCTACCCAAAATGAGTGCAACAGTTTGTTTGCATGTCTTTTTTCCCCAGTTTAATGTCCATGCAGTGTCACTTGCCAATAGATGGTGCTCATGTAACAAAGCCAATCGATCGATTGTTTTATAATAATTTTTCATCATACTGCTTGGCCACCAAGTAGGAAGCTCTGTGTTCATCAAGATATTCTTTGTCGTCTTCTTCTCTTCATTTATGTTCTTCTCTGTTACTTTTGATAGTTCATCGCAAGAACATATGCGGTACACCACCGACCCATGAATTTACGTCCCGAGTGAAGTCCTCGTCACAAATGAAACCTCTCACAAAAAAAAAAAAACTGTGACTTGATGAGCTGTTTTTTTTGTTTGTTTTTGGGCAATATTTTTTTTATTTTGGGCAGGAGGCTCAGTGGGTAGCAATTTGTGTGGTTTGCTCCAGTTAGAAGATTGTCTGGTTGAGGCTCCCTGGTGACCTTCCTGAAAGGAGTTTTAATGTTCTCTTCTTGCATGGGTTTCCTCCGGGTACTCCGGTTTCCCCCACAATCCCAAAAATATCCGGTTAGGTTAACTAAATAAAATTCCCCTTAGGTGTGTATGTGTGTGTGAATGTTGCCCTGCGATGGACTGGCGACCTGTCCAGGGTATACTCCCGCCTCTCGCCTAATGTGTGCTGGAGACCCTTGTGACTCCGAAAGGGAATAAGCGGTTTGGAAAATGAATGAATTAATGTATTTTATAAAAAAAAAAATATATAAACTTTGCACATTTTTTTCTCAAATGTCATTGTGTTTGTCTCCTATATGATATATGAAACTGAAAATTCTTATCTATACAACCAATGATTAAATTAAGACGTACGTCTGAAATAAACCACAGAATAAATTCAGTCCTTAATGGAAAAGGTTCATCTACAACAGTCAACTGGAGAGTGGTGAACATTCTAGAACATTCAACTTCTACCAGAACATTCAACTTCACAACAATTTTGTTGTTGTATATACATGAACAATTTATTTGTTAGCTTTTATTTATTGTAAGCAGGTGGAGTGAAAGGTGAAAAACTGTCTGTGAAATACTGTCCTACTTAATTTAAAACAGCAAATGTACCAGAGTGTGCAGAGACTTCTAAGGGATAATATCCCTCTATGTAAAGAAATAACTAAGTGAAAGAACCAATGGAAACAATATAGGGATAGCCACTAGGGCACAGCACAAGACGTACAAGGGAGCTTTAGTAATTTCTTTAATGTTCTCACCTTGTGGAAAAGTAAGAAAGGTTGTACACATGTATCCTTAGACTCAATAAAATGACATTAAAAAATAGAAAGTAATTAGGAAACAAATCTCTTTTGATTGACAGCATATCTCTATGTTCCAGCAGTAGTAAAATCCCCTTCTTTTCTCCTGCTTATTTTTTCTTCTGGCATCTTGTTCTACACAGCTGGTTGGACCTGCTTCAGCTCCTTGTTACTCAAACTCTTTATGGAATTACTGCACATTAAATCTAATTAAGCACACAGCGTGTGTTTATGCATGTCAGAATGCACCGAAAGGAACAAGGCTACATTTATAGAAGCCTCTGCTTGCCTGGAGCATAGCGTCTGGCCTGTGAATATTTGGGGCACGTGTTGATCGTGTTCCACAAAATTGCATGGGGCACTTAATGAAAATTGCAACTCTGTTGCTTCGCTTCATCGGGCTGTTGATCAACCTCTGACAGAATGTGCCATTCATAGACAGACGGAGCGCTGGGAGCTGTAACATATCGAAGTGAACATGCATGACATTTAGGAGCTAATAATCGCCAGCCATTATTCCATGGTATATTTCTCACGGCTAATTTCACGCATAAGGCTTTGAAAAATGCAAATAGGATATATAATCTGTTTTTTTTTTTGGTCTTGTTTTTATTGTCAGAATGCATAGACTTGATATAATGTGCAATTTTCTCATGAAAATTACCAATTTAAGATATTAGAGCGGTTAATTTGCAGGTGGTTACAGCATGAACCATGAAACTAAACAAATAACAGCCTCCAAACGTGATTAGACAATTACTTCATAGAAAACACTGGCAACTCTTTGATAAGGAGCTCTGAGTGGAAATGAAACATCCTGGTTCAACAAATTATAGTACAAATAGGTTGTAGGAGAGTGCTATTTTGAAATGTAGAGCTTTAATGAGTTTGCAGGGCTTCAAATATTTGGAGAATATTCCAAAGCATTTCATAATAGAACAAGGAAAGTTCTCTCGTAAGAAGATTTGTTTATTCTGAATCCGAACACAACAGGAGATGTTAATTTAGAGTAGTAAATACAGTCTAATACAAGCTTCTAAGTCATCAGATTATTTCATATCACATTTTCATTTGTTTTGTCAGATTTTGTTTGCTAGAAGAATGCAAATAATTTGGATGTGTTTAAATTTCATTGTAAATTATTCGTTCACAAACAACCCGTTTGTGCTAAAAAGCTTTTCTATGAACCTTATACGTTGAAGCCTACAATGAAAAGCACAACGATTGTAAATTAAGACCAAATCTTAAAGCAGATTTCATTAGCACTAGAGTCGTCCATTTGTTTTAGACACGGGAGGACAATGGTGTTGCAGGAAAAAAGCATGATGTTGAAGGGTATGCTCTCCTTTTCTAATCAAAGATCTGAGACAATAATCTGTTGGAGCTGCAGGTGCATTATTCTCACACTGTGATCAAATTAAAGCCTCTCATCACAAACTTATCTGTCTAATCAAATGGCCTGGGGATGCAGTGATTACAAACCTAGCTGTGATCAATGGAGTGTTTGTGAAGTATTATCATACGCAGGTCCCATCCGTGTAATTCCTTCTAGTCTGAACTTAGTTTGATACATTTTTTTCACACGCAAACCAATTCCTTTTTATGGTGTGACATACAGCAGCCTTCCACCCTGGTATATCTAGAAAAGTTTAACCAAAGGGCTTGAGATTTATTCAAATTAGATCCGCTGTACCAAAGATGTGCAAAATACAATGTTTTAACTGCTTCTGAACCAATTAGATGCTAGAAGGACGTCTTTTTGACATTGAATGTTTGCAGGAGTCAAAGTTATGGAGGATTCTTCTCCTGTTTTTTTACATGTACATTTCTGCATTTAGTCGATGCTTTTAAACAAAGTGACTTACAGTCACTACAGGGGAATCACACTCCGCACAAAAGTCTATGTCAGAGTACTGGTGACCTGGTTATGAGACATTAGCTTTATACCCCTTACATGGTGCTAGAGGGTTCATGGGAGTTTTCCCAACCAGTTTTAAGGCATTGAGATTGATTTACAGAAGAAGTTATTTTCGATCAGGGATACAGGTGGCTGAAACTACCTGTTTTTTATTTTTTTCTCCATATCGAGAAAAGCCAGCTGAGGTGGCTCAGGCATCTGTTTCTAAGGCCTCATGGACAAAGACCTAGGGCACACTGCTGTATCGCAGCAATGCCTCAGGGCACTCAGTGTAGTCTCAAAGAAGGTGTCTTCAGATTAAAAATCTAACCAGCAAAAACCACAAAAATGATATGAGCGCTCTTTAATGTTAACCAAAAGTGTAAAGATTAGTTCTTTTTTCGAGTTATTTTGTTCTAAAGAATGGGCTAACTCGAAAAACCATAAGGATGTTGCGCCTGAGTCACTGAATTATTCTGATACGATTCGCTTCTCCCTGAGTCACATCAAAGATTCGTTCCAAATGAATGAATCGTTTAAGAATGACAATCCCTACTTCTTTCATTTGAATTCTTTCTTTAATCATGAAATGACAGCAGCACTACAGAACTTCATGAGAGTGGATAGATGCAATCCCTTTAACAGTTTCTCCCAGAAGAAATGTAAATTAATTGACAGAATGACCCTGCTTAATTAAGTTTGCATTCGGCAGATCAAGTGCATGTTTTTCAGTTTCACCTAATTATACAACAGCTAATGACATTCTTAAATATTAACCCATCGCTACAAAGAGAAGCGCAGGTCACTCCCCTGACTAACTAACCTCGTTAGGTGTCATTTTCCACATCAAGGTTGAAATAAGCAACGAGAAAAGACAGACTGGCCTCGTGTACCACAGGGAATATCTCACATCTGACACCAGCCACTCACAAAGAAACAGACTAATTGTCGTTAGGAGGAGAAAAAGAAATCAAGGTGACATCCAATTACTTGTGGCTTTTTGACAGGCTGAGTTCAATTAAAAGTTGTGAGTTAACAAGATATAGATTTGTATGAACTTTGCTTCACTGAGAGCTTCCAGTTCTGAGGGCTGCTAGATACACAGCTGTGGATGGGCTGGTAATTTAATTCCAGGGCAGTCTTAACAAGGAAAAACACCACTGATGGATCGTCACCAGTCAACAAAAGGATATTTTGGATGTAAAAGCATTCATTCTGGCTAATTTCTCTCATAAGAGGATGTGAATTATGGTCTGTTATGAATAGAGAGTGTAGAAATTAGAAATCAAATCCTGCCTGACTTTATTCTTGCCCTACAATCTATGCAGATTAGACAGGGGCAATTTAGTCGCAGCTGCCATGCTCATTTTCCTGCCATTACACTGGAATGAAGTAAGACATTCCATTATTATTTGCAACAGGAAAGATGGCTATGGGAAGTTGCTGAAAATTATGGTGATTTTTTTTTTTTTGCCCCATTTTGGGCTGGACTCAGTGCAGTCATTACTTCAAACAGCTTAGTTTGAATCAATATCAGTAATGATTCATTCTTTTGATTAAGAGTCAAGTCCATCTGTAGGTGTCAGGTAATTACCGCAATGACCTGTAATGAGAATATTTCTTTCTTACTTTCTCCTCTCTGTCCCTCTCTCTCTCTTCTGGGCTGCTGTAATTACCTGCTGTTCTGTCGAGAGCTGTCCGCAGTTATCACTCAGCGGTGCTGGCCTCGTCGAGCTCCACTGGTGAGAGATGTATGGGCCTGTGGAGCCAGATTTACCTGACCGCCTCACTAACCTCATTAGATACATCAACCAGTCCTGAGGCAGTACATCCAACCAGAGCAGAGCACAATATGTACATAGAGTTTATGGTAAAAGATTTAGCTGCCAACACGAATATTTGATAATGGTTTTATCTATGATTGTTAAAGATAATAAGTGTCTGTAATGGACTGGCAACCTGTTCAGGGTGGACCCCCACCTATTGCTGGAGATAGACACCAGCAAACCCCCAAAAGCAGGCAGGAAAATTAATGACTGTAAAGTTTAGTTATAATTAGTGCTGTCCATTGATAAAAACAAAAAGAATTTTTAGGCAATTAATCAGAATTTAAAGACTGAACCTTTTTGGATATGTAAATAAATAAAGTAAACTCAAGACAAAAAAAACATTTACCGGTAAATTCAAGATCTAATTGTTTATTGAAACTTTCTGGTAGATCTCCAGAGATCTCTAGTCACCAATCGCAAGTACTGACCTTCTTTCTCATGTTACCTCTTACAACAAAGATCATATACTGTCTGTTGCGTTCGCTGATTTTACCTGTTATTGTTCTACCCAAAAAAGGAAAGTCAATGCAGTACTGCATTTGTATCCCAAATTTTTGTATGTCGAAGCACGTTTTCCATGTAAAACACCCAATTTGTGCAATGGCTCTCAGAAACAACAGTATAAGCTGATAAAAAATAGAAAACCAGAGAAAAATCAAGTAACTTTTCTTCAGCCCTAACACATTATTACTGTAATAAAAGATAATAAAACAGAATAAAATAAAAGCAAAATAATATGTACACAATTGTGAAACCTTACCTTGCGAAGTGTTGGAGGAGGTGGAGAAGGAATGGCAGAAAACATTATGCCAGAAAGTTGACTTGCTCGGGATATTTCACAAACAACGAACACCAACATAAAAAAGCACGTCCATGTATCTTGGATTTTTTGTAACGGTAGCGTTCGTATCTCAAGGTACCACTGTACATGATTTTTGGTCTCCCTCAGTGTAACAATAACATCTTTCAATGAACTGCCAAAAAATATTAAAGCTGCCAGACAAACTTCTTCATAACTTTTTGTCCATAAAGTAAGAATAATTATGAGTAGTCAGACCAAATTTTAGCTGGATCTGACAATTTCCCTAGGAGAAGTTTGTAAAAGTGCAATGTAATGTTTTTCAAAATGGCGGTCTTACTGTTCGCTTTTTGCAAACGAATTCCAAAGACTTTTGTTCTCGTACAGATGTGATATATATATATCTACCAATTTCCATGTCTTTAAGTCAACCTGGCTCCAAGACCTCATGTAATCCAGGGGGCACTGCAGAGCCATTTTTTATGTTGCAGTCACAGCAACAGTGTAAGATCGCTATTTTTAGCAAGCTTGACCTTACTGAAAAATTCGTTAAAACTGTGGTGTTGTGCACAGGCCTTAAATATAGGTGTAGAGTACCACTTTTCTTCGAAAGGGTAAAATAAGAATTTTCGGCGGCATGGTATTAGAGGAATGTTTTGACTTTGAAAACATGCTAAATAAAGTTCACTGATTATTGTAAAGATCTCAGTGTCATCAATCAAACAACATGCATCATTTTGTACTCCATCTCCAGCTCACCTGGGCATAAACTGAGGTATTCTCTGGATTGGACGCAAGTCCATCACAGAACTAAATCTGTATTGGGAATACGTTTACTGACAATTTTTGATTAGTCTTTTAGCTGTTTTAAAATGACAGATTGTACTTTTCTAACTGTGTTGCTACCGTGAGCTTCTTTTAAAGAGCACATTGAACATTTAACTAATTCCAAAAAGAAATTTTTTTATGATTACATGAGGAACTAGGGCCAGTTTTTTTAGTGCAGTCTTTGATGGATTTGGATCAGACAGTGGGCAGCGCATCAGAGCGACCAGCTAGACTCACCGCAGCCCAGTGACTACACTTGCTTGTTAAGACAGAAGCTGCTCTCATGCTGGGACCTGGGGGCTTTCTCATGTAGAGCCAGACGATTTCTTTGTGAAAAAGGGTTTTGAAATGCAGTGTGGCATCGGGGTGAAATGGCATCGGTAAAGTGCTCTGGTCTGGTCTGTTCACAAGGGAAATGGATTTAGTTACATGCGCACCAGAGTAAACTAAATACACATCACCATCATCATAAAGAGATCCATACCTGCCTGGGAACTCTAACAGCCTCCATATTGGATTTCAGATTTGATGGAGCATCTTCAATTTGACTGCAGTTACAGGCAACCAGATTATCAGATTCCGTCCTGAACATGAGAAAAATGAAACTGACATAGGATTCAAATTCACTGGAGAGTAGGAAGTCACAGCAATTTTAAACATTTCTGTTATCTATTATGTTAACAATAGCAATCTGAATAAAAATAATTTCTGATAGAGCTAGTTAAAAGAGGTGTTGACTTGAGTCATATGACTTGGACTCGAGACTGACTCGAATCATTAATTGGGTGCCTCGAGATTGACTTGACAATATAACAACATACTCGCGACTTGACTCTGACATTTCTCTCTGTGCTTTTCTTGCTACTGTTAGAGAGAAAAAGGCAATGAGTAATCAGCCAATAAAACTGAAGCTTCTTTCAGATATGAGTCCATCTATTGTTTGCTGGCAGTATTGCTGATGTGTGATTGGCTGTCGATCCATTTGAGTAATGTGCACATGACTGAACTTTTCTTTTTGGAATCAAATCCCTGTTCAAAGTTCAAGTTTCTGCATTTCAGATATCTGATTTGCTTGAGTCCTTTTGGTTTAACTGATTTTATCAGCAGATGTTTCATTTAAATCTCTGTATGTAGTATTTAATTATTATTATTATTTTTTAGATTTTTAGGGTTAAAATTGTTTTACATTTAGGCAGTTGGCAGACAAGCAAACTGGGACTAATTTACCTGGACTTGCCCTGCACTTACTTGGGACTTGACTTGACCTGTAAAGTAGTCCCCACCTCTGCTATTTAATAAGGAACAAATACTAAATTATTTTGATATTTTTTGTGGTTTTTCTTCATTAACATTTTCTTCTGAAAGTTTCTAATTTGGTTTTATGATGCGCCCAAGGGGGAACCCTGATTTTGCCCAATGTGAGTTGGCAATGGAAGCCTGAGGTTGATCATCACTGTAGGATTTACAAGAAGTTATAACAGATTAACAAATGAATTTACTGTCAAAAAATATATATTTTTATGATTTATTTTGCTGATTTCTGGTCATGATGTTAAACTCATTGGTTAAAAAATGTGTGTGAAGTTCTTAGACAAAAGACCATCATAACAAAATTTAAATCTGAATTCTGTACTATAAGAAATAAAGCTTGCTTAAGCCAGTACAGCTAATAAACATGGAAATGGGCTAATAAAACCAAATCCAGCAGCTTAAGGGTTTTAAAGAATGCACTATCCATTAAACAGTTTAAAGACAACATATCTTCTATTGTCTCTGAATCTTAGGAAAGGGGTTTGCTGTCTAATTAATTTTCTTCAGAGCACTGAGCACAGCAGAATCTTCTCTTCGAGATTCTCAAACAGCCCATTTTATGCCCAGATGATTGCATATAGTGGAGGCTTGTATTAGCATGCAACTTTTTAAATACTTGTGTGTATCGTCATGAAGCCTGGCCGATATGCCCTATTAAAGTACTTTTATTCTTAATTCGCGTGTACAGAGTAACCCAAGTCTTTCATTTTATCTTCGAATAAGGAGCAATGAACAGGAAGAAGACCATCATGCTTGAGCTGCATATTCATCTCTAATGAATTCCATACCCCCCACACAAACTTTATGTCCTATTAGCGAAAAAGAACAAGGAGGAGGAAGAGAAGAAAGCCAAGATGCAACATGCCAATTAGGAAGATTTTTTTAGTTAAGAGTCCAATTCTGTTTGACAAGTCCTAATAGTCCTCTTCAACAAATGTTGGTAATTTTAATCAGACTGCATCGAATCAATTGATGTTAAAGACCAGAGACTGGATGGCCATGGAGAAAAAAATGCAATGAACTTGAGCTTTTCTTAATAAACATTCCAGTAAGATGGGCTTCTTCCACAGTAATGAGACCCACTTTTCAAGCACACCAAATGCATGCCTAGAAAAATAAATACATAACATGAATACATGGCTATAAATATTTAATAACTTTAACATGTCAGCCAAACATATTTTTTAACTGTATAAATCTTCATCTAATAAAGTACTAATTGCACAATCCTTGTTCGCTGTCTTAGACATTTTTTAGCAGAAGTTTGTATTAATTCTGATATATTACAGCTGTACATCTGATCTGTTTTTTTTTTTTTTCTAAAACAAGCTGTAGCCAAATAAGTCATCACTTTCCTGGCTTTGCGTGCCAATCTTTAATAAACAAGGTTGAGCCAGAAAATCCCTCTGGTCTATCTTGTCAAATAGTTTTCTAATTGAAACCCTTTCTCCCTTTGTTCAAAAGTTACATACGGTTCTTCATGGAGGCAAAATATAATAAGAAACAGAACAGACACAAAAAAATATTTGGCGAGTAGCAGGGTACATTGGAGATTTTAATGCCCTGCTTAATTTCTTTTTATACATGAAACTGTTGCTGTTTGAACTGTTCAGTATTAAGTGAAGTTAGATTTAAAGCACTTTTATTCATGGTTAACACATTACATTACAACACACAATAATTCAACAACAAACCTGAAATTAACATGGAAAAATCTAAAGTGTTGAGACAAAATAAAAATGTAAAACCAAAAAAAGCAGATAAAATTAAAAAACAAACATTCCATTAAAAAAACAAAACAAAACAGAAGAACCTCCCATAAATCGTACATACTGTTCCAAGCACCAATTTTTGGAAAAGAAGCACTGTTTTGTGCTAATTTTACTTTGTTTTGTGCCAGAAGATAAAAAAATACAGGCCATATCACAGATCTTTTACTTCCGAGGGTTAATCCTTCATTTCAACACTAGATGGCATTGATGACAGCGATCTGGGGTCTGTTAAAAGAAACTGAAAGACCTTTGCGCATTTTCTCATATTTTATTTTGAATTAGTTTGTAAATTATATGTCATAACTCTTGTGATTGGAATATGCACCGGTGCGTGCAGAGATCATACGTGATTGATAATAATTGTTTAATAACTCTGCTTTTATGTAATAAAGCCATATTTAGAACCAGTTTCTTTGATTATCTAAAGTCAAAGTTTATCCTTAAAAATGATAATATTACGAGGAAGGATTAGAGTTAATAAATACCGGTACTTATGTCTTAAAGGGTACCTCAGGTGATAGGCACCAGTAGACCCTCATGACCCCAATAAAGGGAATAAGCAGGTTGGAAAATGAATGAATGAATGAATTAATTAATTAATCAATTTTTCATTATGCTTTTAGTACATCAAGAAGTGGTACTTATATTCCTTCTAAAGATGAATATTTGGTAAATGGGCTTTATATTTCATAGCATTTGTATGAGATAAATAATTTCTTTAAAAATACATCACAATCCAGCCAGAACTAAACTTTTAAAACTATATTTTTTATATACTATTAAATAAAAAATTAACCAGACTTTACACAAAAGTCTTGGATAGCTGTAAAATTAAAGCCTGAATTTAAGATCCTTTTTTCACAACTGTGGACTGTATGAAACACTACACTTGACAGATTTCTCTTCCCAACCGAAGCCACTGAAGCTCACCACATGTTTCTCCATTTCCAAATCCCAATCAGCGGGCCTGTAATTCCACTAATTAGCTTGTGATCTGTTGACAACTTGACAGGATTATATGGGGCGGCTGATGGCTTCTGCTGTCTGAGCGTCTGGTCTTGTGTTTGTAGTAATCCATGCTTATAATCGTTTTCCGTTTGCTAATTAAGAGCAGATAATTGCAGCTTGGTTTGACTGCGTTTTGCTGACTGTTGACAAATTGTTGCAGGCATGGGCTTGTGGAAGCAGCTGATGAGGTTTAATACATGTCTGAACACTTTGCTAACAAATGCTGTCACTCTAACAAGAGACTGTTACACTTCAGCATTTAGAAAAAGAACAAACAATATGTTTTCAGCAAGGAACTTTCATCATTTCGATGCATTTTGTAGTGAGATCCTGTTTATATAATTATATTATATCAGTGCTGATGTTTCTATTTTCTCAAAAAGATTCCAAATATAAGCCAACTGCAGCGGCAATCTACAAACCAGCTCCCCTTGTTTCCCCTTGAGATCCCTAAAAGGAACAGTTTTCCAAAAATTTTATAAACAGCCTCTGGTTATTAATTTGACTTTTTGTTCTTCAATAGAACCTTCATATAGGATTTCAGATGAAGTATACAAAGTGCAAATTCATCACTGCTGTGATTTAGTTAAACTCCCTTTGTTTAACTCCTTTGATTGCCAGACGTCACATTTAAAATCTGGAAATTAACACCAGCATTCATTCATCTTCTAACCCATTTATTATTTACTTTTGGGGTCACCTACATCCAGCGCACATCGAGAGGCTGGGGTACACCCTGGACAGGTCGCCAGTCCATCACAGGGCAACACATTCACATCTAAGGGGAATTTACAGTATGCAATTAACCTAACCACAAGGTTTTTTTTTTTAACTGTTGGGGAAACCAGAGAATCTGGAGGAAACCCACGCAAGCATGGGGAGAACATGCAAACGCCTTCCTGGAAGCTCACCAGCGAGCCTCGAACCAACAACCTTCTAACTGGAAGGCAACAGTGCTACCCACTGTGGCACCTTGCCACCATTTTTAAACTATATATATGAAGAGTTTGAGATAAAGCTAGGGCGGTTACTGTAAAGACTCTCCTAAAACAACAGGTGGCAGTCAATTCATGGCATTTTTAAAATGTGTATTCACATGAGTATATGGTGTAGTGGACGGTGCACTGGACGTGTGCGCAGATCAACCTGGGTTTGAGTCCCAAGCTCATTGTCGTTTGCCATCCTTCTCTGAATGCTGTCCTTTCAGTTGAAAATAAAAAAGTTGTATTCAGCATTGCATTTGCAAAGACACAGGTGGCGATCAAACAAGAAATAAATGCATGGAAACCTGTACATGCAGTAGGCCACAATTGCATTTTTAGAATTTCTGGCATCCTAGGATTTCCAGCATTTATTGGTCCATTCATGTGATTTTTGGCTCATGAAATGAATAACTGAGTACATTGGTGCTCCTGAAAAATTCATGGTAATAATACGGGAAACAAATGGGGTATATTGCAATTTTAAACAACCTTTTATAGCTCCATAAAAAGAAGTGTCAATAGAAATAGATATTTTGTAAACTGTAAAAACATGAACTATTCTAGGGAAAATAAGTTATCAAGCACTTACTTTGGGTTATCTGTCTATAGATGACCGCTGCGAGACAAGCACGCACGGTCAAACCTGGACGCCCCTGAGTGTGTCATCCATAATGCATCAACTCCAATAAAGGTACCGATTAGAGGCTAATTTTAGCAGCTAATTCAGGATGGCTCTCAAATATAGGAGTTTTCATTTGCATAGTTATAAAAAATGAATGAACCTCTGGATATATAGTCTGACAACAGTGCTAGCCGTAGAGACATCTAATCGCAACCTCACGTCATGCTGACTGCCTTTCCCTGCTCTTATGGCAGGATTGAGATTTTAAAATTGCATAATGATATTATACTGATATATGAGTCCACAACTGACACCCATGCAAATAATGTGACTTATCTCCGCTCACGGATGCAAGCTGTGTATTTGAACCACAAGTAATGAAATATAAACGACATTTGAAATCTTCACCCGCCCCTTATCAGCACAATTTAGATTATTATATTCACTCTTATCTGCAGTGGATCGACAGATTTATATGAATATCATTTTGGAAATGATTAGAATAGAAAATTCATCTCGCCGTCAAATACCATCATTAAAGTGACTGACAGCCAGGCTTTGCATCTGCAACCAATCAGAGGCAACGCAAACGGGTGTGATCATAAACCCAGGTGGGTCATCATTAAGGATGCACAGAGGGCACTTCATGAGCATTGATGAGAGGTCAGGCTTTAGGTGGGTCACGGCTGCAGGCAGGTTTTCTTTCTCATCACATCACTCCTTTTAATCTACTATTCTCCTAATGAAACTAATAGACGAGCTGCCGTTGATTAATGAGCCTTGACATTGGCTGGGAAGTATTAGTTTGGAATTTTATCTGTCTTTATTTCCTCCGGAGCCATGGCTCTTCATTATTTATGAATGTGAATTCAGATGGACAGACAAATTGGGTTGCAAAGCAAGTGATGTCAGAAGTTACTTAAGGGGAAAATGAGATTCAATGTGATTCAAAGCTATATTCTTCTCTATGAAATACTAGCTGTCACATGTGTCATTTTTACATCGATGTGAGGATTATTTAGCATTCATAATCAATTTTGTTTATGTAACTTTTCCTCTGGACTTTTTAAAAAACAAAATAAGCTTTCAATTAAAATGTATACATTTATTTATACTTTTCTTCGATGTAAAGCATTCTAAATGTCTGAGTTATTTTCTAAAGTCAGACACACAATGAGAACTGCTCAATGGGTTTAAATTAAAGAAGAGACATGGGAGACTAGTTTTTTGGGTAAAAAGACCAAATTACATTAATGACGTTCCAAATGATGCTAAAAAGCCATAAAAAGTCAAAATGTATGAACAGGGTGTGACACCATCAAACAACAAAAAAGTGACACAAAAATTATTCATTTTCAATGGAAAGCAACAATTTCCAGTGAGAAACTGACCATTAATGATGACTAACATGTGTGTTTCACTGTTCAAAGTGGTTGTACAGAAATGTGCGTTATCAGTATGCACAATGTCTGAAAATGAATAAAATCTACATTAATATGCTTTTGGTAATTATCCAAAGCCTGTAAGGTTCTTTATGACAAATGAAAATATGACTATGAAAAGAACCTGTGAGGTTGGTAGCTTAAAGAACTGTGGCCACTCCACAAACAAATCCACCCAGAGTGTGTCTCTAACTTACATAGTGTGAATGGTAATGAGCAAGGAGTTACCAAGAGTCTGTTTAGTGTCTCCACCGACTGAAAGATGAAGAGAAAGTTGGATCTGTGCTGACTGTGATCCAGCTTTAACTCCAGAACAAGTAAATATATTTTTTTTTCAAAGAATGCTTTTACTATTATGGCTCGATCTCAAATATTTGATATTTTTTTTAAAGTATAACTTTAGAGGGAGACAGACTTTTCATTAAATTCACTAAAGAACCATGTCAAAGTTTAACTTTATGCAAATGAGAAGTGATATTGTGAGCAACTGAAAACTGGGAAGAGCAACCAGCTATCAATCTTCCAGCCAATGGAGACAAGCAGCAGCAAAGATGATTTTGTGTGAATGCAGTATTAGTGGTGGTCACTTATTTCCAAATGACTACAAAAAATGTTGATATCCTAGTCACTAAGGATTGGGGTGGTCCTTAGTGCCGGGCCAATCGATCAAATGTAACAGTTTATTTGGCTTCATTTCATTTGAATGTTCTATATTTTAAAATCTGTATTTTAAGTGTGCATCTGTGTCTTTAAATGGGGGGGGATGATTAGACTGAATTGTTACCTTCTTACCTGAAACTGAGGGTATGAGTCAAGTGAGTCACGTTCTGTCTCTGATGTGAAAGCATAGATGTCCAGTGTCTATGAATTGGGCACTCACAGGTCCACCTCTAGATGACCTTATTGCTGATTAAGAAGTGCTTGCTGATTAGACGAGTGACTGTGGATGGCCCGAGTGATAGTGCGAGCGAAGAAAGAGAAGTCCATTAACTCAAGGTGCATTAAAAGTGATGAAATGTAATACAAGCCTCATGAATCCCCCAACCAATCAGAGTAGGCAAGGAACAGTGAAGGATGGCCCCATAGAGGGCAGCACTGTGACCTTGCGGCTCATTAACTCTTTTGCATATGCACACAAAGACTCATGAGAGCTGTTATATGGAGGTGACATGTACCAGAATCAGTTTAAGCAATTAAACATGAAATAGTGAATTGGGTAAAATGACTACCTCAAACTACCTCGTTCCAGATGAATAAAAACACAAAGGATGTTCTGATATTGTAAGGATCTGTGTGGAAACATATTTGCAAGTTATCGCTGTGTTGGGGGGAAACCTTTAAGTGTGTTGGAGTATCTCAAGGCAGATTTAGAACTTAGGGTTTAAAAAGAATAAATGTGCATCGGTCCATTACGACATCAGGAATGGGGATCAGATTCTCACATCCATTTGATGAAGTGATGGTGCTGACAGAGCTGGTGACAGATTATTTTACCTTTACCTTTTGCCTCCTTCTCATCTGCTTGAGCTCTGGGGGTCCTCGGTTCCACCTCCGAGGCATTTTGCTTAGCCTCAAACAACTGGCACAGAGAAAAAGCTGAACGACTCTGAAGACTACACTAAACAACAGCTTTCCAAACAAAGCAAATACAGGTCATTTAAAAAAATGCATATTATGATTAATATTTCAGAATAATTTAGACGCAACTGAAGTAGTTCAAGCCTTTTATAGTTTTAATATTGATGATTTTGGCATACAGCTCATGAAAACCCCAAATTCCTCAAAATCTAAAAAAAATGCCTATCATGAAAAGGTTCTCTAAACGAGCTATCAACCTAATCATCTTAATCAACTAATTAACTCTAAACACTGGCGAAAGCTTCCTGAGGTTTTTAATAACTTCCAGTCTGCTTCATTCCTCAAAACCGCAATCATGGGTAAGACTGCTGTCCAGAAGGCCATCACTGACACCCTTGAGCAGGAGAGTAAGACACAGTAAGAAATTTCTGAACGAATAGGCTGTTCACACAGTGCTGTATTAGAACATCTCAGTGCGAAGTCTGTGGGGAGAAAAAAGTGTGGCAGAAAATGCTTCACAACAAGAAAAGGTGACCGGACCCTGAGAAAGATTGTGGAGAAGGAACGATTCCAGACATTGGGGGAGTTGCGGAAGCAGTGAACTAAGTCTGGAGTAGAAACATCCAGAGCCATGTGGGACATTGTGAAAAGAAAGTTGTGAGACGTAAGCCCCAACACTCTGGATGAGCTTACCGCTATTGAAGCATCCTGGGCCTCCATAAAACAGGCTGATTGCCTCCATGCCACGCCGCATTGAAGCAGTCATTTCTGCAAAAGGATTCTGGACTTCCGGAAGTATTGAGTGCAGAACTGAACATTATTATTTGAATGTTGACTTTTTTTGCATTGAAAACACTTTTCTTTTGTTGGTCGGATGAAATATGCAATTTTTTTTAAATTTGAGAATTTGAGATTTTTGGGTTCTCATTAGCTGTAGGCAAAATTCATCAATATTAAAACAATAAAGGCTTGAACTGCTTCAATTGTGTGTAAATGAATCTGAAATGTATGACAGTCTAATGTTTGTCAGTACATTACAGAAAATTATCATTTTTACATCTAATTTTTTGAAAAGCACCTGTATATCAAAAGGCTTTTAAATCACTTTTATTAAAAAAAAGTAAATGGCTGGTGTAGATTCGAAATAACGGATGGGGAAATTGTAGTAATTCAACTCAAACTTAAATATTGATTATTGATTAGTTTAAGAATGAAATCATAAATGCCAATTAAAAAAAAAAACAGTTTGAAAGGTTTGCCATGTTGTTGTGAACCAGTGGATAAGGAGATTGCCTGGTAATCAAAAGGTTGCTGGTTCAATTCCCATTTCCATTCCGAGATGAAGGTAAGGTGAGTAATAACAACCACGACTAATGGCCTCTACCCACCAGTTTGATTTGAGATTCGCACAAATCTTCTAATGGCTTCTCAGCAGGGTGCTTTTCGTCTGCTCAAAGACATATTGGTGCAATGACACCTCCTGTCTGAGGATGGCGTATGCGCTACAACAGATGCTCATAGTACCAAATTTGGAAACAGGAAAGAAAAAAAAGACGACAACAGAGAGGAATTCAAAGAACACAGAAAAAATCCTGGATGTCGAACGATTTATAGTGTTTATACTGTTGGGGGCTTACCACATGGAGCTGTTTTCTTAAAAAGTGGAGAAAAGATAGAATTTGTGATGAGCCATTTCTTTGCTGTTTCCTAAACAAAGTCGCTATAAATATGTGGGATGAGCACCAACGAATTGCTCTTTTACCTCCTCTTCACGTCATCAAAAGAGCCAGCTTTGATTGCTCTTCTCCTTGCAAAAACTGAATCCGAGATGTCATTCCTAAACTCTTCGGTTTGTACCATTCGCTTCGGGCCGATCTGTGATATCCCATTGGCGCTCGTGGTTTAATATCGAGGTGCGTCAGAGCACAAAACTTTGCGTCGATGTGAACAGGCCTTGTGGGGCTATTTTCCTTGACTGCTCCCCTAGTGCTGCTTCCCATGTGTGTTCACTGTTCTGTGTGTATGCACTTAGATGGGTTAAAGGCAGAGCACACATTTCTTGCATGGGTCACTCCATAACTGGTCGTAATTTCCCTTTAACTTCCTCTATACTAAATGGAAAGCTAATTTTGGTGATGTTTCCCAAAAAATACATCTTATATTTCTATTTAATTTCCCATGCTGCAGGATTAGAAAGCTCAAATCAAATTGTTACATGGTCTCTGTGATGAGAAGCATGATCGTGTTGTACCCAATCCCCCCGATATAATGAAACTTTCTTTCATCACTAAAGTGATTTTTGAAAGCGATCCCTGTTCACATAACATGCTCTGCAAAGGTTGGGAGAGGCTTTTTCATTCCTGCTGTTGATGAGATCTGTGGTCATCGCAGAGTGGATTTTCAGTCCAAGTTCTCTTAAATGTCAAGACATGGCACAGAACATTGAGTTAGGCCCTAGTTCAGCTGAGTGGAAGCCAGTTCTTGTTCTTCTCGTGGGTTTGTGTTTTTCTGGTGACTAGCCTTACAGAAGACTTGCAATGCATGTATGGAATTGCTCTATTTATGGTTAAAATTTGGGTTCTGATCAAATTACACAAATATACAATGATTTTTTTGGCACACTGTGACAAACCTCAGCCAAAAATATATTTGACAGTCTCATGTTGGTCTTCATCACTAATGTGAGCACATGTTCTTCAGCATCCCCACCTAGGGCTTCCTAGAAACTCCAGGCAAGCTCAATAAAACATCAACACTGCCAAATGGATTGAATAGCAAATCAATCACAAGCATCAGCTGGGCTACAGCCTGGCAGGAGCCTCCCTACACTCCAGCTATCTGACTGTAGAAAGCATGGAATGCCACGACCTGACACCATAACTCATCTTGTGACTTTGATCACAAGAAGGAAACCACTCGACGAGTCGAAACTTGGCATCTGTGTGATGTTGCTGACAATCCCGCCAAGCAGACTCTGTACACAGAGGCACTGATCTCCATAAGTGGTGACTGAGAAGTGTGCTTAGTGACGGATGAAGGTGACCCAGTTTTAAAGGAGAACTATTAGCACAGTTTTGGTGGCACTGAGAGTGAAGACTTTTTATAAACAAGTGAGGAGAGCTTCTGAACCTTTGTCTCAGTGTAGTCTTCAGTTGTACAGTTCAGTTTGTGTATAGAAAGGCAGTACATAGTATTACGTTTGATTGGCGATGAAAAATGCAACAATATGTTTCTAGTGCTGTACATATTTTAAGAATATTTAAGCTTTGATGGTAAGTAACCAAAATATCCAGCTGCTTGAACACCCAAGATACAAGACTAATCCGTTCCAGGGTGGCGTTCGTATCTCTTTTACATCTACATGTAAAACGCCTAATCCGTGCAACAGCTCTCAACAGTATAAGTTGATAAAAATAGAAAACCCAAGAAAAACCCAAGAAAAATCTAAATTAATTAAAATGCTACGTTTGTAATGCTATTCACACTTCACAGTGAACTACCTGTTCGCTCTCCATCTCTCTCTCTCTCTTTCTCTCTTGCACTCTCTCCAAAATCATCCCATGGGCTGGATTGGACGGCCTGCTGTACAATGATCTTCCTGCCCGACTGATCTCCATGGAACCTAGAAGAGCCTATGTCACTCCTCTCTTCATCTCTCTCCACTGGCTCCCCATTGTAGCCCATGTCAAGATCAAAACACTGATGCTTGCCTACAGAACATCTTCATCAGCATCATAAACATTCATAAACTCTTAAGGCCTCTACGCAGATCCAAATTAGAAATCTGAATAATTGCATCATGGCATTAATATTTCCTTGACCCAGATGAAGAACACCCTTCTGAGAAGCCATTTGTGTGAATCTCAATTTTGATGTGTAGAGGCTTTCACTCCACCTACAGATGCCTGCGTTCAAGAAATAAACAGTGTTCCATCTCAGACTGGCAGAAAATCTCTCACTAGAGCTTTCTCCTTCACAGTTCCTGGCTTTATCTGAATTATCTTCCAATCCCAGCCCAGCAGAGTCTCTCACGAACTTAAAAAAGAAACTAAAAACTCCTGCCTTAAAGGTAATTTATTAGAGCAAGTTGTAAAATAATAATAAAAAAAAAAAATGCTCAAAAAGGCTCCAGACTTTTTAAGAGTTAATTCTGAGTTGGCTTAAAGCTCTTCTGTTATCACTTATTAACAGACTTTGTTGCAAACTGCTTGTTGCGTTTTCTCCTAAACTTTAAGTCGCTTTGGAAAAAAGTCTGCTAAAAGCATAAATGTAAATATAAAAAGAAACAGAAACTGTAATAAGGCAAACAACCAATATTATTTTAAGAAAGAAAAAAAAGAATTGTTCAGACATTATTTCATTTGACCACTGACTGATATTGAGTACAATCCAGAAAACTTGAAGTTTAGGCCTCATCTGATGGTGCGGAAAGAGCAGGGAAGTTAAATGCAAGGGGAACATTTTACATAATATGGTTTGCAGCGGCTATGCTCCAAATATTAATTCATCCAATACACTAAATGGAAAAGGAGAGCTATTCATTTCCCCCGAACACGTCCATTAGGAGCAGAGATGGCTGACTGGGGAATCTGTGTTGATGTGCTGCTCTTTACAGCATGTAAAAGAGATGCTGAACTGATCGACAGGGCACGCATACATGTATTCTCTCTTTCTCTCGTCTTCTATTCTCAGGGGTAAAATTATCTTTTGGAGCAGTGCCAGCTGTCCTTGTTGAAATGGCAGGCAAAGTGGACATGTTCTTGTCTGAAACCAGCCTCAGATAAAGTGATTATGTCGTACATTATTCCACACTGGGATTTCTTCATCATGCAAAGTAGCAGAGTAAATGGAGGAATGAAACATAAGCAAGAATTAGAAGAAGAGTGAGATGAATTGATTCTGCTGTATCAGCCATCTTGTAGCTTTTCATATCATCCTTCCAATCTCGATCACAAGTAGCGAGCTGTTTGAGCAGATGGGTTAAAATAACCGTGGATTCAGAGTAAATGGAACTGGCTTTTCTCTTCTAGCTATGAAAAAAATTGTTTTTTTTTTAAATAATTCATATTCATTAATGTGATTTTTTTGCTCACAATTAAGGTTAGCCCTTTAAAGTCAAATGATTTAACCATTTCTTCTGGTGTAAATCAGTAAAAAAAAATATGTTTTAATAGTACAGACATAGTTTACTCTATGTCTCACGGTGGGGGCACTGAACTAAAGGTGAATCAGCTCATGATAGAGTGTGAATGAGAAGAAAGAGATTTGTTTCAGACATCTATGTTTAACATTGTTTCCAGATGCATTGTTAACTAGAAAGTACACAGTACTCAAAATGTTTTAATACACCATACTTTTATTGAAATAAATGATACTTTTGAGTAGCGCTTACTTACAAAAAATGTGGTTGTTGACTAAAATGTTTTCAGGCAACCGGTTTCCACGATATCTTTGAATACTGTGAAAATGTTGAATTACAATGTGCAAAAAAAAAAAAAACAACAACAACAAGGAATATGTCGCATTTTTGGGGATTAGATTTTAATACTATGCAAAGTTTCGCTATTCGAGTTTGAATTTGGAAGGAAATGTTACGTTTTGAGAATGATGGTATTTATAGTGAAAGCAAAAATGTATTTCTTCATTTTTGAAACCTTTTCTCGTGGTTTGACTACCACTAAATTTATAAATAAAATGTGCTGCTAATTGCTTTATTAATGATTTGCAATGAAATGAGATTCTTGAACAATTTTTGTCAGGTTTTGAACTATATACAGGTGTACTGATGCCAATTTTTGACTGATAACGGTCAAAAATTTTTGATTGTCTGTTGTAAAAATTAATCCTTCTTGTGTTGTGGGGTGACTTGCTTCCCTAACCTGGCTCCCTTTTAATGTGGTGTTCCACAGGGTTCAATCTGAGACCCTATTTCTTTTTCATTGTATATGTTTCCACTCAGATTTTAGATAAACGCAATGCTTAATTCAGAAGGTTCTTGACATCCACAAGAAATTAAAAGCTGCTAATTTTAGAAATTTCTAATGAATTAACAAACATGTATATGTAAATATAATTATATAATTAATAAAATAATTAGTATAATTAATAAAAGTTTTGCATTTTTTTGGAATTGTTAGTTCTCCTCTGATACTTGGTGTTTACCTGCAGTGGAAAAAATGGAGCTCAAGTAAACAGTGTAGTAAGAGTTTTAAGACCCATGTTCACTTAGGAAGGGGAAAACATTATTAATAAGGAATATTAAGAAACAGGGAACAATGCTAATGACAGATACCTTACCTCTTCAAGAAAATGATACCACTTCCTTCAAGTCTTATAATATGTGGTTCCCAGTTGAGTCCAAGATAAATTTCAAGAATCCAACGTCTGCTTTTATCTGTTCATCTATAAAAGCTGTGTGAATAAAAGCTGTGTGTGGATATGTCGTTTAGAAGTAGTCGCAGGCTCACAGCAGAGACATTGCTTGACAAAGAAAACTCTATGCATTGTAAATAATTTCCTTGTACTTGAATAAATATGTAACTGCACACAATAGACTTGGGACGAGATCATAGACAGGAATGATCTTGGTAATTTCCTTTTATCTCATTGGATGAAAGTGGCGAGAAAATAAATTAGTTTTAATAAAAGACATAATCTTATTTAAAATAAATATGAGATCAATTCCCCAATATCAAATTCAGAGATGAAAACTCAAGCAGTAATGGGTCGACCGTGACAATGGGCTGAGAGATGGAATTGAGAATTGGATGGAAAAATAGAGGCATTATTCATAATACGTCCATCCTCCAGTGCGAGAAGACTGGCTCATCTCTCTCTCTCTCTCTCTCTCTCTCTCTCTCTCCTCTCTACAGTTCTTCACTCTTATAATGGCCATTCTGCATCCCCATTTTCCAGCTAACAGCACAGATCACATCAGAGCCGTCCATTCATTTGGGGAGCATGAAGGGTGCAAAAAGCGAGCCAGGCTTGGAATCCTGTACGCTTATACAAGCTCTGAACGTACTTTGTGTCAGATTCCTTGACCATCTAAATGAGGGGTGCAGAGTGGTATCACTTCGACATAAGGCTAACAAACCACTTGGCTTTCAGGCCTTTTGATTTTGTTTGAAAGCGCAAGACAATTCCTTGCCAAACTGACAAGAAAGCCTTGAGCGAACACCATTAGCCAAGCAGAGAGCGCCGCAAACTTCTGTTGAATCTTCCGGCTTGTCCAGCGCATGACCGCTTGGATTCATTAACAGGAAGCTGTAAATTGAACAGAGTGATGTTCTGTCTCCTGCTCAAGAGAAGGTGACTAAAAAGAAGCTCAGGGAAAGAATGACACTGAGAGCTGTTTAGGTTAAGCCAAGCAGAAACCAATAAACAGATCTTTGCTTCAAAAGCTTGTTATTCTTTGATGTATCTTGCCTCGCTCTTATACACACCTACTAAGATGAATCCTGGGAGACTTAAATGCAAAGAACTCATTTAGTATGCATCCCGAAGATGCACATCACGTTACAATTTACTGCACGGCAGAGTTATGGCATAGTAGAAACCAGTAGAAATGGTTCATAGAGATGTACCAGAAAACAGTGGTTCAACTGCATGGTAGTCTACATCCAGAACTACTTGGTGCCGGGTGGTCAAACAGATGAAAATGTGTGCCCAAAGCATTTGTTTAATAAAAAAATAATTAAAGGAATTGTACATGCCTATAGGTGTTTTAGGTTTTATGTATAGTTAGTTTTTTTGTGGTTCCATGCCTATTAAACGCGTTAAATTATGTAATTATGTTTCATCCTGAGCATGGCCCGTAACAATGAAGTAAACACACAAACACATGATTAGTCATGCCATGGTCTGTCTGACTACTGGACCCTGACTGGCTGGCTGGTGTTATTGGTAACCATAGAAATTCACGTAAAAAGTAAATGGCAATATGTCAACAGAAAACTTCTCCAGATTCACAGAATTTACTGGATTATTTTAGTGTTTTCAAAGACGTACACCATTTATTACACTGAAACTTGTAAAGCAAGGCCCTTGGTTTCCTCTCTTAAGCTGGACTGGAATTCACCAGAAACAGTATATTGTTGCGGGAAAATTTACATGGAGCTGTGTGTGTTGAATGCAGAGAGCTGTGTGTAAAAGTCAACTTTGGTATACCTCCACTTTACCATAAATTCCCAACTGCAAATCTCCCTGCAAACTAAAATCATCTTCAATAATAACATAAACGATGTAATGTGAGACGTGTGTGGGAGTGATGTGATTGGCTCGTTGAGACATCATTGTAAAAGTCAAATTTTGGCAGACAAACCTTGAGCTCTGATTGGTTGTTGCCTAAAAATGTTGTAATTCTTATTTATATTAATTCAAATTTCCACCCAAAAGTATCGGTTTTGGAGAGCAAGCTTGAATGCCATCCTATTTTATCTGGATAGTGACAAACAGTTGTGGCTTAACCAAGAAGACAACTGCCTCTTTCATCATTTCAGACAAGTACTTTAGTCCAGATCAGTGGTGTAAAGAGCACTGAAATAACTCAAGTAAAAGTACCATTACTTTAAAAAAAAAAATAAGGAGATTAAAAGTATCTGTTCTAAATACAATTCAATGTATGAGCAAAAAGTAACTCTTCCAAAAACTAATCAAGATAGTGAGTGTCACATCAGAGCCATTTTCTTAAAAGTGTTTCTAAGCAAGATAGAAATAGAGGAGAGGTAAAGGAGAACATGGAAGAAAAGAGACAGATAGATTGCATGATAAGAGAGAGACAAAGCTGGAGAAAAAAGAGAGGAAAGAAAAAAGAATGGAGAGAGTCAAATAAAAGAGAGACTAATAGACTGAAAAGAGAAAGTGAGAGAGAGGCAGAAAGAGGAAAGTAAAGTAAGAGAAAAGTAAAGAAAGAGATAGAAAGGGAGAAATAGAGAGCAAAGAGAAAAGAAAAGTGAAAGATATTAGGGAGGGAGAAAAAAGAACAGAGCAAGAGCAAGACCGAAACAGGGCGAATGAGAGAGATAAAGAGTAATATAGAGAGCACAAAACTCTCTAAAAGATAAACATTCAACTAATTTCCTGGCAATTGGATCGTTTCTTTATATGCAATTTGATTTGACAGGATAGGTGCCGATCACTGTAGAAAAACAAAATACATAAAAAAACAATGTAGTTGAAGCAAATTGAAGAAAAGTAGTAAAGTAAAAGTAAACATATTTATATCTTCTCACTAAATTACAATTTCTGAGAAAAACTACTTAATTACAGTAATTTGAGTATTTGTAATTAGTTACTTTACACCACTGGTCCAGATATTATTATTATCGCTGTTATGGTGATTTTGGCAAGTGACTGTGGCATGCACACCAGGTTTTTTCAGCTGTAGCCACACCTAGCAGAGGATTCACATTGGGTGTTTTTTTTGCCTCTACCTTGAGTGCTAAAGCAGCCAAAACCATGACTACCACTGAAAATCCCTGTATCCCCATCTTTCGCCCAAATTGCTCTGTCACCAACAGACCTCTGTGACCCAGAAAGAGAACAAGTGGGTAAATTTGAATTAATTAACCTTTTTTGTCTGTTGAAGTAAAATCTCTGACTATTTGAATTGGTCTCACATGGCCTCACAAAGGAGAGAGACTTTGAAGTGAGACAGGAAGTGAGGTTTGGGACTCAAACTGTGACCTAAATGTTTATTTAAAATTTGTATATCGTGTTCAATAGAAAAAAGCACTTAAAAACACATTTTAGAGTTGTAAAGAGTGATGCTTATCATATCATCAGAATCTCATACAGGCCCAGCCCTAGAGGCAAGTTTGCCTGATGGCATTGATGAGGCCGTCACCAGATCTGCATAATGTATTTTTGATCTTGTCAAATGCATCCTTGAAGAAACTAGTTTGGTTCCCAAACAAAGCCATTTTGTGTTTCAATGAGAGACAGATGTTGAAACGTGTTCCATGTGTTCACCGCTCAACTGTTTAACTCGCAGCTTGAGGTGTCAACAAGTGCCTTTCGTTGCTTTCATAATCCTTTGCTCTCAATCACATTACAGAAAGTCAAACATGGAAAACAAGGTCATGGAGCAGTTTTTGTACAATATGAATTACAAGTGACACCATCATTTGATTTTAAAGTAACTTGCGACTCAATAAGCAACGTTTGTGGAGACCCTCGGCAGATAATCGTGGGCGATAAAGCATTGCTAAATACCATGCAACAACAATGATCCAAGACTCAATGGCTTTCATCAGAGCTGATTGTATCGTGATTGGAGTTAAATTGCAAATCAAACACTGAAGTTGTAATCAGCGCAAGGGAGATATACCAAGGGAAACAAAGCATAGCAACAGTGCCTTCTCCAAGTTTATATTTTCAAGAGATTTAACAAAAAGCAAGGTTGAACTCGAAAATACCCCCAAAAGTCTGCATGGAGCTTTTTTATTTTATATGTCCTCCTTAATGATCCATATTAAAGGGATTCTTTCTTATTCAACCAAACCAGAAAACGTGGGTGGTCCTGAAAAGATGTTGTGCCATTGGCCCGCACGTCATTAGCAATAACCCTTCAAATGAGAATTACCTCAGACATCACTATAAAAAGCTATTATTCACCATTCAAAAGTGATCTGAAATATGGGCTGAGTTTTATGAAGCTCATTTGCTATGAGGTCTTGTCGCCGTGCTTGGAGGGCAAACGTGTTTAATATGGATGTAATAGTTGCAGGGGAGGGCTGAAAGAAATCATGGAATGGGAAAATAGAGGGAAAATGAGAAACAATTAAATGAGAAGGTTTGCTACAATGCATTGAAGAATGGGCTTATGGTGCAATACAGTCGCAAGCAATAAAAGGTCAATCTTAATATTGCAATAAATACTTTTAATTTAAATGATTGTTGATTATAGATTTGTAGCATATTCACAGTTTGATTACTGTCAAAGCATCAACTACTCCTTTGTAAAAGACCATTTATTTGTTTTAATCATGAGTTAATCAGATAAATAAATGAAGCCAATTGGTGAAGTAGGTTCTTATAGAATGTGGTGTTTGTTATCTATGGACATATGAGAATAAAAGACACTCCACTTTATTTCAACCCCAATTACTCCTGGGCATTTTGAACACTTTTTTCTACAATTGCTACTTTACAATTTGCTCAAATAAATTATCTTTAAACATTTATATATATTCTTTTTTTTTTACATTTCACAAAAAAGTACAATTCCAAGACGTAAATCGTACATTTTACTGCAAGAATTGACAATGAACAGTTTTTCTGTTTTATGATACTAATGTATACATTTTTTGTGCTTTATTTTGTGCCAGAATGTTTACAAGCCCATATCACAGGTATTATACTTCTTTTAGCACCCTTCTTTTCACAAATGATTCCACATTATCTCACATTTTAACTCCATTACCTTGCAAATGATTTGTCATAATGTTCGTTTAAAGCACAAAACGTCAAAAATGTTTAAAACTTACACATTATGTTTGAATTTAAACTATAGGTGGGTCGTGTCATTGAATCACATGCATTATGATTGGCACATCCACCAGTGCATGCAGACACTTGAAATGATGAATATACCTACAAAGTATAAATGAAGAGGTATTGTATAAGAATGTGTGGTCATGTACTGTAATCTTCATTAAAGTTGTAGCCATGGAATTATTATAATTGATGTTTCCTCTAAATAAACAAACAAAAATATTTCTCTCTGTAAGTATCTGCAAATGAATTACTCCATACTGTGTACGTTGAAACCTGAAACTTTCTGTGAATTCCCAAAATTAGAATAGAATGGAAGTTGATTTATTTGGTATAATTGTGTAGGTAGTTATGGTCAATTTAAATGAGTGTACTACTTTGGAAATACTGTGGAATAGTATTATTTGAGTAAGACAGAACGGTAAACCGATTTACAGAAAAATAGGTTTATTTAGAGAGAGTAAATGGATTATTTTGCCATTAAAAGTCATTCTGAAATATTTCTGAACATGTGCACCTTTGATACAAAACATTAAAAAGCTTTTAAAAATGAGACAGCTCATGAAATAAAGAATATCAGAATATCAAACCTGAAGCTAAAACCGCTAGTAATGTCTGTCTAATAAGAGATGTAAAAATAATTTAAATCAACATTATTTTACCACCCATCAGTTTCAATGAGGTACCTCTTTTATTTTATTAATAAAAGAGTTTTTTTATATTAAAATGCACAATTATGATGTTTTATGACATGCATCTAATACAGAAATATTTATTTTATAGAAAAAAAATATATAGTATGTCAGGATTTGTTTCTGCATATGATGGGAGCAATATGGATATTATGTGCCATTAAAATGCTTCTTTATAAATAAAGTGGCAGTAAATTATGCTATAGATGATGAGGACCGATGGTGATCGATAAATACACCCAAACTGCCACTAGTCTTGCTTTTTAGTGTTATGTTAATAGCCCTGAGATGGACTGGCGACATGTCCAGGGTGTACCCCCACCTTTTACCTGATGTGAGCTGCAGACCCCGTGACCCAACAAGGGAATAAACGGGTTAGAAGATGAATATGATGTCCAAGATGTTACGGCAGATGGCATGATCTATAAGTCTTTAACATATTGAGAAATGAACAGATCAGTATTTTACTCTGTGAATAATAAAGTGAAATGCACGCAGTGATATTCACATTTTCATATGTTGCCGTATGAGATGAGCGTGTGAATTCTGTGAAACTCAAACTGTGTGTGCATGCGTGTTCGTGTGTGTGTGTGTGTGTGTTTAAACATGTCCATGTTGAGGGAGCTGCACATACTTGAGCTCTTTGATCCAGGGAGTGAGGTTCTGACCAGCAGTGTGTACTCCTGGCAAAGGTGAACACAACGGCTATATGAGATTCCTCCAGGGCCCAGCTCAACCACCACAGCTGTGCGAGGGAGAGACAGGATCAAAGAACACCTAAAAACACACACTCAATGAACACACACTCTCTCCATCACTAATAATAACCACCTCGGCCCAGAATCCAGTCCCTGCTCTCGCTGGCCCGGCACATAATCAGGGTTTCCTTCGACATGCTATTAATTGATTCAGTATGCTTGGAAAAAGTGGTTCCTGCGTTCCCATGTCTCAGATTTTCTGTTTATTATGCTAACCATACTCAAGACTCCCGCTCTCTCGAGGGGGTGGAATTCTAATCAGGTGAATTCAATCACAAACTCCTGATCCTGATTTTGTACTGGGATTCAAATGCACAAGTCCCGTGGAGAGTGAGTAAAGTTATCTGCTTAAAGTTTCTTTTTGTTTTGGGATTGTTTTTCTTGCTTTTGATTTCTTGCTCTCCTAGGTGTTTTAGTTTTTAAAACCGAGTAAACAAGAAGTGCACTTGAAAACCCTTGGAACCAATAGGAATTGTTGAAAAAATTCTATCATCTTATTTGTGGGGTGCCACAAGGTGGAATCTTAGGTCCTTTTCTTTTTAATATGTACATTAAACATACGGGAGAAATGTTTACTGTACATATTAAAAAGGTACAAAAAACATAAGGTACAATGGCATACTATTACATGGTTATCTAGATGACCTACAAATCTATAGATCAATTGGTTGGCTCTACCTCAGATATTAAGATTTGGTTTAGTCTTGTGAGTGCCTCAGATTTAATGACAAAACTGATTTTTTTTTATTTTTATCTTTTTCATAGATGAAAGCTGTTTTAATTTAGTTGGATCATTACTTAATACAGATATAAATGTGGTTAATCTGAACAATTTGAATTCCAATCCATATGATTGTAGTTACAAAGAAAGTAAGTTTTGCATGCTTAGTTTAATAATAATTTTAAATATGAATTTTCCTAGTTTTGTTAACTTGCTAATTTAAACAGCTGATTTACATGTTTGCACTCGGAAGCATATAGTTATTGGAAAACAAATCACATTTTACCTTAAAGGGCTATGAGCTCTGACTGTTTGATGTCTCATCTGCCTGAGATTTATTTATTCATTTTCCAAAAAATGGGCGTGGGATTGAAATCCTCACAAATTGGAACCGCATCCCACACTGTGTTGATTTACAATGTCCAGGTCCAACATTTTCCAGTTCTTGTACCTTTCTTGAGGAAAATGCTTGCTACAAAAATGCTTGCTTGAATCCAGATTTAAGCTCTAATTTCATCACAGGTGAAAGCCATGCATCACCTCAGCACCTTTGCCCCATGGAAACAACACTTGTGAACCATTCTGAACTCCAAACTA
>SRMA01023984.1:0-262490 GCA_007224835.1 Danionella cerebrum
CTATCTCCGTGAAGTTGGCCCCCCACCTACGCGCTCCACCTTCCTCTTGTACTTGTGCTCTTAGTGCTAGATTTGTGCTGATTTGTGCCGTTGGAATCATATTTTGTGCTGTTATAGATTTTGAGATATTAAACATTATTTTATAGGTCATCCAGAGGTCACCGGCCCCCATCAAACTCCAAATCGCACGAAAACGGTACACTTCGTTAGTGCTAGGATTGTGCTGGTTTGTGCCGTAAAAAGTTTTGTTTGTGCTGCTTTATTTTTTGAGATATTAACGTTTTTTGACAGGCGGATGACGTCACTCAGCCCCCCATCAAACTCCAAATCGCACGAAAACGGTAAGCTTCGCTAGTGCTAGGATTGTGCTGATTTGTGCCGCTAAAAGTTTTAATTGTGCTGCTTTATTTTTTGAGATATGAGCGTTATTGTGGCTGGTGACGTCACCTACCCCCAAACAAACTTAAAACTGACAGAAAACTACTTTAAACGATTGTGCTGCTTAGTGCTAGGATTGTGCTGATTTGTGCCGCTAAAAGTTTTAATTGTGCAGCTTTATTTTTCATGATATTAGCATTATTGTGGCTGGTGCCGTCACCTACCCCCAAACAAACTTAAAACTGACAGAAAACTATTTTAGACGATTGTGCTGCTTAGTGCTAGGATTGTGCTGAATTGTGCCGCTAAAAGTTTTAATTGTGCTGCTTTATTTTTCGAGATATTAGCGTTATTGTGGCTGGTGACGTCACTGAGCCCCAAACAAACTTAAAACTGACCGAAAACTATTTTAGATGATTGTGCTGCTTAGTGCTAGGATTGTGCTGATTTGTGCCGCTAAAAGTTTTGTTTGTGAAGCATATTGCTCTCCACTATATGAATAATTTAATGTGGGCGGTCACATATCACTCAATATCAATAGCAGTGAAAACTTTTCTGGACAACTGTGCTTCTAATGGCTATTGAGATTTGTAAACATTTTGTTTGTGCTGCTTTATTTTTTTCCCCTCAGGAGCTGACGTAACTTACCATCATATCCAAACGCAATGGAAACCTGGGCTGGTTTGTGCCAATTCTGATTAAATTTGTTTACTTATCTACAAAAGCCTCGAGTGTCTTTCATTGAATACTGTTTTATGTACAATAAAAAAATGCATACTGTGTTATAACATTTGCAGACAATAAAATTCAATGAACCAATATAAAATGAAAAACTTTTTATTGTAATTTTAAACTTTGAGAAGAAAAAGCCTCAACAGTATGTGTCTTTCGATGCAACTGGTTCAGTGGTCAGGAAACTGGACAGACCAAATGGAAATCCTGGGCACATCTTCCTTTACCAGGGTGTTCTGAAAGGACAAAACAACTCCTCTATCCCTGTGATACGAATGTTGTCAGAGAGACATGATGTACTTGTAATATCACACTGGATGGCTGAGTGGATTTGTGCAGGTGCACAAGTACCAAAAGAGGTGGTGAGTGATTTCTCACTGGCCCTTCTCAGAGCACAGGTTAAAGCATTCACACCTCATCCTGACCTTAAGTCTTACATCAATTATATCAACCCCCTCCTCCCCCCATGTTTTGTCAGGGTTGATGTTGCACACTGCATTAAGATGATCTGCCGGTGGGACTGCCTCAAAAACAAAGCACATAGAATTAAAGATTTCTTTGTGAGGTCCATAGCACAGTTGATAAAGGCACAATCCCTAAAACATGCCAAAGATCTCATACATGCCATTGGTGTTGTGGCACTCAGTGAGGCAGAGGGCAGTGACCATTCTGGAGCACCCCTCACATCTGAAAACGGCAAACAATACCTAAAAGCACAAATTGCAGAAGAGTCAGTGATGTTTCCAGATGAAGAGGAACTGGATGGAGAGGCAAACTTTGTTGAAATACAGACAGATCTCAGACAGTGGGGAACAGAAATTTGTGAGGAGAGCAGGTCTCAAGCCATGGCAGAAGGGGACCGGGACAACATGCATTATCTCCCAGAAATTATTCCTCACATTGTGAGGCTTGTGGGTTACTTACCACTCTGGACTGGAATAATGGTCCCTGTCTTCCAAAGCACCCATCTCACAGCAAGTTCTGCCTCTGTTGAAGCGGAGTTCAAGAATATTAAACATGGTCTTTTCAAACACGAAAAGCTACCCATTCAGGTAGACTGTTTCATTGCTCGCCATCTTAACTTTATTGAGGGAAACATGCAGATTTTTTCTGCAAAAGTTCAAGAGGATTCCACAGTCAGAAATGTGAATTACACAGCTGCTGCCCCAGAAACTGACATCCAACATCCAACACTTTAGAAGCCAATAAACAGAGTGCTGGACGATGTGAGGAGTTGTGTTTATTTTATTAAACAATGCTCGTCACAGTACTGCAGCCTCGCCATACGTACAATCAGGGAGGTTACATTTGTCTCCGTTTCAGTTGATGTTCTGCAGACATTTGGTATTGGTCACCTACAGGCTGCTTTGGAGAGTTCTTTAAACCTTCCTGAATCTTGCTGTCTCAGGCCAATCCAAAATCCATCCAACGGCCCCACTGAATTAAAAACAGAAGAACAGACATTGGGAACAGTTACAGCCTGGGAGAACTTTTATGGATTGACACAGACCTTAGAGGCAACATCACTGCTCCTTCACAAATGGATTCAAGGCACAAAGAATTTCCTTTGAGCGAATATATCCCTCCAATCTGTTTCTCCTAGGAGAAACATTTACTTTGAGGGCAGTCATTGGCTACCAGGATGCGCTGACCCAGGATTCTCTTGGACATTATGTGTCTTACTGCAAGCGAGCTCTGTGTGTCTGGTAATTGTTTGATGATCTTCGAAGCAGTGTGACGGCTGCATCAGAAAGCACAAAGGTTATCTCACACGCTGTGCTGTTCACTAAAGACTGAGCAGTTATTTGTTTCATTTTAAATTATTTTATTTACTTTATATTTACATGCACGCACACATCCACATGTTCAGTGCATTCTATGTAGTAGTGCCATGTTTTAGTTATACACATAAAGTTACTGTTCAAATGTTTGCTTGTCTCTTTTTATTAAATCAAACTCATATGATCAGAGCACATGCTGTATCGCCAAACATTGTTGCGGATCCAGCGAGCTAATAACCCATCACAGCCACAATAACGCTAATATCTCGAAAAATAAAGCAGCACAATTAAAACTTTTAGCGGCACAAATCAGCACAATCCTAGCACTAAGCAGCACAATTGTCTAAAATAGTTTTCTGTCAGTTTTACGTTTGTTTGGGGCTAGGTGACGTCACCAACCATAATAACGTAATATCTTGAAAAATAAAGCAGCACAATTAAAACTTTTTACGGCACAAATCAGGCACAAATCAGCACAATCAGCACTAAGCAGCACAATCGTTTAAAATAGTTTTCTGTCAGTTTTAAGTTTGTTTGGGGGTAGGTGACGTCACCAGCCACAAAAACGCTAATATCTCAAAAAATAAAGCAGCACAAACAAAACTTTTAGCGGCACAAATCAGCACAATCCTAGCACTAAGCAGCACAATCATCTAAAATAGTTTTCTGTCATTTTTAAGTTTGTTTGGGGCTCGGTGACGTCACCAGCCACAATAACGCTAATATCTCGAAAAATAAAGCAGCACAATTAAAACTTTTAGCGGCACAAATCAGCACAATCCTAGCACTAACGAAGCTTACCGTTTTCGTGCGATTTGGAGTTGGATGGGGGCTGAGTGACGTCATCCGCCTGTCAAAAAACGTTAATATCTCGAAAAATAAAGCAGCACAAACAAAACTTTTTACGGCACAAATCAGCACAATCCTAGCACTAACGAAGCTTACCGTTTTCGTGCGATTTGGAGTTTGATGGGGGGCCGGTGACCTCTGGATGACCTATAAAATAATGTTTAATATCTTGAAATCTATAACAGCACAAAATATGATTCCAACGGCACAAATCAGCACAAATCTAGCACTAAGAGCACAAGTACAAGAGAAAGGTGGAGCGCGTAGGTGGGGGGCCAACTTCACGGAGATACAGAGACTAGTGATGGGAAGTTCGGATCATTTTACGGATTCGGTTCTTTGAGTCTCGTTCAGTAAAATGAACGGATCTTTTTTCAAGTTTTTTCGTTCATTTTACTAAAATATCAATAAATGTTGTGTGTACTTCCACATCTACTAGCGTTTTATACACAAACGCGAATCACACTACAAATAAGACAAAACTATAATGCTAAATTTAAAATGAATATAAATATATTACTAAAGCCTACCTGGGTCTTTTAGTCTGGTTTACCCAAACTCTGATCTGTCTTCTTTAGATTTAAATCTCTTTTGTTCGACACAAAATTACTTCACTCTGATGTTAACGTGTGCAGTCTGTGCACTCAGTCTGGACTGGCTTCTTTAGCACTTTTGTCACGTGACCGCTATAGTGCCGGGATCCGAAAAGATTCGTTCTTTTAGCTCCTTCGGGTCCTTTCGGTCTTTTCTCGAACCCGAAAAGATTAGGTCTTTTTGCGAGTCTCTCCGAAAGATTATGTCTTTCAGCGAGTCCGGGTCATTTCATTCTTTTGTCACGTGACCGCGCCACAACGTTAGGCAAAGTCAGTATGCAAATATTAGTTCATGATTAGTGAACGATTACTAAACAGAAAAGATTAGTTCATCTTTCGAGTCATTCGGGTCTTTTCGGTCTTCTGTCATTGATGAACGGGTTACGCTCGGAAAACCACAAGAATGATGCGCATGCGCCAATGAACGAATCCCTCTCCAACACGACTCGTTCCTACGAAGTCACATTAAAGTTTCGTTCAAAAAGAACTAATCGTTCTTGAACGACACATCACTAACAGAGACTGCGCGTCGGAGAGTATGTCGCAGCAGGCAAAAATATCCGCGTTTTTTAAACGCTCCCAAGGTGGTGACGATGACAGCACGTGTTCTGCTGCGAGCAGCAGCCGGTGTAGCTTTCCTACTCCGAATCAAAGTACAGAAAAGAGCCCAAGTGCTGCATGTCTTGCCCTGACAAGCAGCAAAAGTCTAGCCACCACAGAACGACAGGTTTTGACCCAGCTTGGCTGTCAGAGGCGAAATACTCCCCTGGCTGTACAAGACTGATCTTGGTAAGTAAGTAAATACACACATGCATGAATGAACGAATTGATAAATAAATTGCTTAATTAATAGCTAGCTAGTTAGTTATACAATGGCATTTCCTGCTTTAAACTATCACTATGTTAAGTTGATTTTTACTGTTGTTACTATCAGTTATCACTTTTAAAGCCTAACAGTTAATGTATTTACAGGTCAAAACAGACATTCGCAATAGGCTTCAAGGGGACCATCTTGCAGCCTGCATGCGGATCTCAATAAATGGGCCAGAAGTTTCAGACTATCCATACCAAGATGCTCTGGAAATGTTCTTTCAGAAGCCCAGAAAGATACACTGGAGTGACAAAAGCTGCACACTTTGTGAATAATTAACATATTAAAATAAATCTGATGTTTAGTGTTTAGTTCAGTGTACAGTTGTTTAGTTATTGTACAGTAATTGTTCAGACATTATAATATATTGGTATACTGCAATTAAATGAAACATATAAACACTATTAAGTGTTTGTGTGAGTGTTTTGCCGCACCACCCATAACACCACAACCCCCCCAAGGCCATGATCCTAGGGGAAACACTGGATATACTATATGTAGGATATAGTATAGTGGTAATGCTGCTGTCCTTCACAAGGGAGACGGGGGTTCAAATCTTTGTTGGGGCATATGATAACACGAATGCTATGGAAAGCATTTTATTGTTGCTTAAAATGGTCATACATATAAGTATAGTGGTAATATATGTATAGGATGGTGGAATATACTATGTGTAGGATATGGTATAGTGGTGATGCTGCCGTCCTTCACATGGGAGACCGGGGTTCGAATCCTGGATGGGGCGTACAACAACACGAATGCTATGGCAAGCATTTTATTGTTGCTTAAAATGGTCATACATATAGTGGTAATATATGTATAGTATGGTGGGATTTTCTAAATGTAGGATATAGTGCAGTTGTTTTGCTGTCGCCCTTCACATGGGAGACCGGGGTTCGAATCCTGGTTGAGACATACGATAACACGAATGCTGTGGCAAGCATTTTATTGTTGCTTAATAATTATTTTAATAATTATATTCATATATAATTATATTGCCCCCTGCCTACTGCCCCCTGCCCACTCACCTACGGCTCCCCCTTGCCGTAGCATTTGTGTTGTCATGTCGTAGGATTCGAACCTCGGTCTCCCATGTGAAGGACAGCAGCGCTACCACTATACTATCCTTGGATTGGTTTGTGTGTTTATATTATAATTATATTGTTCAAATATAATTTGAACTAGTTTTTTAAAATACATTAATTTTATGCTTTTATTTGTTGACTATAAAGACAGCAGTAACAAAAAAATAGTGGTAGCGCTACTGTCCTTCACATGGGAGACTGGGGTTCGAATCTTGGTTGGGACATACGACAACATGAATGCTGTGGCAAGCATTTTGGTTTCGTTTAAAAATGGTCATACATATACGTATAGTGGGAATATATGTATTGTATGGTTGGATATACCATAGGTAGGATAGTACAGTGGTAATGCTGCTGTCCTTCACATGGGAGACCGAGGTTCGAATCCTACGACATGACAACACAAATGCTACGGCAAGGGGGAGCCGTAGGTGAGTGGGCAGGGGGCAGTGGGCAGGGGGTAGGGGGCCATATAATTATATATGAATATAATTATTAAAATAATTATTAAGCAACAATAAAATGCTTGCCACAGCATTCGTGTTATCGTATGTCTCAACCAGGATTCGAACCCCGGTCTCCCATGTGAAGGGCGACAGCAAAACAACTGCACTATATCCTACATTTAGAAAATCCCACCATACATATATTACCACTATATGTATAACCATTTTAAGCAACAATAAAAAGCTTACCATAGCATTCATGTTGTCGTATGCCCCATCCAGGATTCGAACCCCGGTCTCCGATGTGAAGGATGGCAGCATCACCACTATACCATATCCTACATATAGTATATCCCACCATACTATACATATATTACCACTATACTTATATGTATATACTGAAATACTGAATAGAATCATATGGGAATCAATTGCCCCATTGAAATGAATGGAAGCAATGCATCTCTATGGCCCATTGGCTACGCCAATCAAATTTCGTTATTCAAATTAGGTAATTAAGCAGCTGCCTCCAACTGCCACTTTTTGAATCGAGGAGACATTTCTCAGTTTTGACTATGCCTAAACAAATAAACATTATATGAGGACCGTAAGACATATCGAGATGATTCTTTGTGAGAAGCAGAAGACCTCAATAAAGATTTTGATGTAAATTTTTTAACGATACGTGGAAAATTCTAGGAGTTATGGCGAGTTAGAAAAAGCCTTAATTTAAAACTTTGAAGCATCATTTTCTGGCTGAAATGCATTGATCTTAATGGAGCAATTTGCTTCCCTCGTTAAGGTTTAGCCCTCCTAGTTTAAAAACCGTAGGTCATATGAAAGGAACAACTGCATCTTTGGAAAGAGGACAAATTTCTCTACTACTTTAATATAAATTTTGTCATTCATTTGATTCTGTGCAACTGCTCATTTCTGAGAAATCCATACCTCCAAACAAATAAGGATTACGAAAGAAGGACAAGACACATTAAAATATTTCCTTTACTGTTAGAATCACAAGATTTTAAGGAAGAGAATGGTGTAAATTTTGTGAAGCTGTGATAAATTTGAATGATTTATGGCGAGTTAGAAATAGCCTGCCATTGAGATTTTAAACAGAGTCCACCAGAATTTTTGAATGGAGGTGAATGGAGCAATCAGTGTTTCCCTTACCATTAAATTAGGGGGGAGCCCCGCCCCCCCAACGGCACCCCCCGCCCCCCTTGAAGGTCAAGTTAATATTATTTTATTTTCGTCGAATAACGACAGAAGTAATTTATATATAACAGGACTTTGCTTTTTTCTTTTATTAAACTAAATAGCATTATGTTATTTATACGATGGCATGTAATTTCTGTCTCAACGTTTGCGCGTTTACAATTGTCCTCCGTATCGTGCACGGCGGAGTTCCGCTCCGATGCGCGCACACACACACACACCCATCAGATTCAGCGGACAGAGACCGCGCGTCTGAGAGTATGTCACAGCAGGCAAAAATATCCGCGTTTTTTAAACGCTCCCAAGGTGGTGACGATGACAGCATGTGTTCTGCTGCGAGCAGCAGCCGGTGTAGCTTTCCTACTCCGAATCAAAGTACAGAAAAGAGCCCAAGTGCTGCATGTCCTGCCCCTGACAAGCAGCAAAAGTCTAGCCACCACAGAACGACAGGTTTTGACCCAGCTTGGCTGTCAGAGGCGAAATACTCCCCCTGGCTGTACAAGACTGATCTTGGTAAGTAAGTAAATACACACAAGCATGAATGAACGAATTGATAAATAAATTGCTTAATTAATAGCTAGCTAGTTAGTTATACAATGGCATTTCCTGCTTTAAACTATCACTATGGTAAGTTGATTTTTACTGTTGTTACTATCAGTTATCACTTTTAAAGCCTAACAGTTAATGTATTTACAGGTCAAAACAGACATTCGCAATAGGCTGCAAGGGGACCATCTTGCAGCCTGCATGCGGATCTCAATAAATGGGCCAGAAGTTTCAGACTATCCATACCAAGATGCTCTGGAAATGTTCTTTCAGAAGCCCAGAAAGATACACTGCAGTGACAAAAGCTGCACACTTTGTGAATAGTTAACATATTAAATTAAATCTGATGTTTAGTGTTTTGTTCAGTGTACAGTTGTTTAGTTATTGTACAGTAATTGTTCAGACATTATAATATATTGGTATACTGCAATTAAATGAAACATATAAACACTATTAAGTGTTTGTGTGAGTGTTTTGCCACACCACCCATAACACCACAACCCCCCCCCCTCCCAACGCCATGATCCTAGGGCAAACACTGCATGGTTTTAAATTAGTTCTACAATCCTTTTTTATAAACATCCCAATAATCACAGATTAAAATAGAAGTTAACCAAACAATGTGATCTGTGATCCACAATAAAATACTGAAATACAGAAAGTTTCATTTCAACATTTCAATCTAAACGTCTTAACGAGTGGTACCCAAAACTACCTCTTGGTGTCACTACACCAACAATTACAACCCTTACCTTATAAAAGCGAATATTTAATCCCTTAACGTTGAAATGAGGCACCTATAAAACACTGAACCCCAAAACCTGAATTAGAAAATCGAATGTACATTTTATTCTGATCAGCACATTGGGAAATACTTGTAATATTTGCAGAATGGATGAATTTATAATCATGTGTTTTTTGATTCCCTGTAATTTCAGCATGATAATGTCACTGATGATACTGCGTTGGGCTGGTTATAAAGCCAGCTGTTGTCTTTCAACCTACTAGAGTTATAAATGCTCTCTGTACATTGATAAACATTGCATCTCACCTTTTTTTTGTCCATGTGAATTAAAAGAAATAGAAATTGTTTGCAAGTTTCAATCTCCAGGAGAAAGTTTAATAGTGGCGCAGTTATTCTCTTGTGCTTTCTTTTGTTGTCTTTCTACTGTCTTGCCCTCTCAAAATAACTCTCGTTCTCTCACTCCTCTTTCTCCCTCTCTTTCACTATATCTTTCTCTTTGCTCTATTTTCTTTTTCTCTCCCACTCTTTCATTACTTTCATCTCATGCTCCTGCATTTCTATTTTTGTTCACTTATTGTCTCTCATATTCTCTCTCTTTTCAATATATCTGTCTCTCTTCTGTTTCACTCCTTTTTCTCCCTGTCTGTTTCACTATATCTTTCTTCCTTTCTCTCTGCTCTCCATTTTTCTCTTTCTCTCCATCTTTCATTACTTTCATCTCATGCTCCTGTATTTCTATCTTTTGTTCTCTCATCCTATCTCTCTCTCTCTCTCTCACATTCTCTCATCTAAATCTGTCTCTTCTATTTCACTCTTTTTGTCTCTCCTTTCTTTTTTCTCTACTCTTTTTATTCCAGCTCTCTCTGTCTTCATTCTATCTATCTGTCTCTTTTGTTTCATGCTCTCCTTTTCTTCTCCCTATTTATATCGTGCTTAGAAACACTCTTTAAGAAAATGGCTCTGTGATCTACATTTTTAATTTGTAGTTTTTTTTATACTCACTACTCTTGAGTAGTTTCAGCTACTTTATTCTGTACTTTCTTTACTTTTTGAATAAGTAATGGTGTTTTACTTGAGTATGATATTTCAGGACTCTTCACTCCACTGGTGCCATGACAACCAGTGAGGCAGACAAAGCTCAACCCTCAGAAGGAATGGCTTAGCCGGAGCAACCCAAAGTCACTGACCAGTTATCTCTTACTTTTATAGATGTCCAGAAAAAGATAAACTGATACTGTAAATAATATAAAAAAAGTAAACAGGCTGTTTGTACAGGTGTTTATTTATAGACGTGACTTTCAGAATCTATAGAACCATCAGCAGCACAAACTCATTTACCCTCTCTCTTGAAACAATCAGAGCATCCCAAGAGCTCAAAGAAATTGCTCTCTTTATCTTTCTCTGATTACAGGAAAAAAAGTGCAAAAGACTCGCGTTCACTGGGAATGTTTTTGCTTGCATTTGTTATCAACATTTAAGTGTTTTTCCTCACTGGAGATGAGGAAAGTCAGGTTGATTATTCATTTTTTATTTATTTAGCACTTGTCAGTTGTCACTCCACAATTTGTAAAGCCAGCAGAAATTGTCTGCATATGCGTGAAACTACTTCCACTTCCATTGTGGCTCAGTACGAAGTTTATGGCAGGGCTTCTCTAGTTTACAGCAGTTTCTGTTAAATATTTAGCGTCTATTTTCCTATTGTCTCATCAGCACCATCATTTCACAACAATATTGATGGTAAACTGTTTCATACACTTTCACAAAAAAAATGTGCTTGTTGAGACAGTTTTGTGCTTGAGCCGCACCAAGTGCTGTTCTGTAACTTCACCGGCTCTGGCCACTCAAACAAAAGTTCCAATCTCATCAGTGTACCAGTTTAAACAGCACATAAACGCTCAAAAACACAAACCTGTAACTTTTTTTTACCAAGTCACATTCATGTCTACACTCTGATTCGAATCTTTAAGTAACAAAGCATTTCAAACATCACCAAATGCAAGCAAAAATCCTCTTTCTTTGTGTACACCGGCCTTCTGAGCATTAATCAGATTGAATAATCTCTCTCCTCACACATGTGGTGAAGTGGCAGAAGCATGCAGTGGGAGGAGCCTGAGTACAGTCTGTGCTGTGATTGGTCAATGCTTCAACCATTCAGAGAGCTCCATGAGTGACGATGCATGACATTTCCAGAGATCAGGAAAAACAGAAAACGTTCTCTCACTCTCTCTCAGTACTTTTCACGCACTTTCACCCTACATGTTACACACATGCATATTTACATGATCACATGTCTGCACTCTCAGTTCATCTTCTGCTGCGGTTCTATGCGTGTGTATGTGTTCTACTCCTCCTCCTCCTCCTCTTCCTCACTGATGGGATACTCCTCCTCTCTTAGACAGGATCTGTAGTAGCTGATCAGCGTAGCTGCTTCATGCCTCCTGCTGCTGGTAGACAGGAAATGTCCCTCGTCTGGATAAATCTGAAGAGAGAGAGAAGTTATCCTAAGATTCATTCAGTGAGACGAGGAGGACGGGCATGTGCTTTCCTCACCTGGAGTGTGTAGTTGGCTCCGACTTTCACCAGGCTCTTGATCAGCTCTGCCGAGTGCTGAAAGTGGATGTTTGCTGGAAGGACAGAGTTGAACAGATTATATCTGTATGTAATACTCCAAACATTCGTAAAACAAGTTAAACAATTCAAAGAACAACAAAACTGTGTTTTTCTGTCTTCAAACTCAATATTATTTTATGTCCCACCCTGATTAGAAAGATCTGTATGAAAAATTATGGAATTCCATTTCTGAGTACAGGAACCATCATCACGATAAACAGAACCGTTCTTGCGTTCCTTGGTGCAGTAATGTTATCATTTGGCCAGCAATTGATTGATTTAGACTGATGATAAGCTGTATCTTCACTAGGTGCTTTGAAAAGCTACTCTCTGCTTCCATAATAGGTACAAAGAAAAGTATAAAGTCTTGAAAAAAGGTGACCACAAAGATCAACGGTGTCAACCAGAGCGGCTTTTCGTTTTCTATACATTAGTCTCACTATCTTCATTTAAATGCTTCAGAATCTGCAAGTGTGTTTGTGAAAAAGCACACACACTGGGAATCACTGACCATCTGCCGTGGCATGCAGCAGCATGAGTGTTTGCTCTCGGAAACCCTGGGGATTCAACAGCAAACTGGAAAACTGGAGAACAACAACATTATCGGATGAGAAAATAAGCCAAATCATGGGAGTTTTTCAAATACTGACCTGATATCTGCTGTCGTCCTGAAGAGGGATTCCCAAATATCGCTCAGAGAATGCGGAAGCTGGGAAAGAAACGGCAGATTTTTCATTTAGCTGTTGAATTTCGCATTTTAAATGAATACTACCGTATCTTACCATAAAGGCTCCAATCAGTTATGGGTGAGGCGGCAGCAGCACATCTGAACAACTTCTCTGTGGATTTGATGAGCTGCAGGGTGATGAATCCTCCATAATCCTGTGACAGAGAGGGGTATGTAAAGGTAATAGAATTATATCCCTTCGATAGTAGGATCTCGATAGTAGAGTAGTTTATATGTGTGGCATTCCATTGGGGTCATCAGATGGGCACCATCCCTAAATCAACATTCTGTTCATTAACCCCCCTACAGCCAAAATTGGCTCTGGGAGACATGCAGCATCAAGCTGGTCTCACCTTATCTACGAATTATGGCTGACACACCCTGAAAAGAAGGAGCTGGTTGATCTAGTGTTTGTCCATTTGGTCTGAAAATTTCAATTGTAGACATTCGAGTGCTGTTGGTTTCTCAGAGCGTGAGGCATGTCATTCGCGTCAACAGGTAGGCACCCTCCTTCCTCAATGTTTCATTGATTATACCCACAACATTGTAGCAGACTCAATGGAGTACAAAGCTTCCCAGGTTCTGTTGTGGAAATCTGAAAGAACCTCTCAAGACTGAGATTGAGATGAAGAGCAAAGGAGCATATTTTTAATTTATCGTGCGTCCTATACCATTCTTGTTCCTATTTGAGCCTCTGCATCTCAGATAAGATCAGGCTCTCTCTCCACCCATTATGTCTGAAATTGTATTTATCTTGAAGTTAAGACTAAACATTTATCTTTAACAGACGACTAAGAAAAAATAAAGCCGAACCCTAACAAATTAATCTTTCGGTCATTTGGTGAACCATTCATCAGTTAGGTAAACACTTCTTCAAAGTTTCAATTGTTGAAGCCTAACTGCATACAATCCAGGATGTTTCTGACAGTGCTTCATATAGGGGTTGAAACTTTCCCTTACCTGTCCGAAAACGCCAATCCTGCTCCGGTCAATGAATGGAAACTTCATAAAGAACCTGAAAACCCAACCAGAATGATTCAGCTGAGCGTTGGGGGGGAATGAAGAGTGAGAAGAAGAGAAAGTGAGCTCACTGCACAGCCTCAAGCTGGTCCTGCACTTCCACAGATCCAAGGCGCCGGTTCACTTCCCGTAGGATCCTCTGACCCTGGAAGCCACTTCCTCTTCCATCCAGCCGAGCCACAATCACCCCATCTGAGCTGACCAGCACAGAATCCCAGTCCAGAGAGAAGCGCTCGTCTACCTGCTGGCCCCCGAGGGAGGGACCACTGCATGCAAACAAACAGAGAAGAAATTCTGCACTTAGGATTAAAAGTATGAGCATATTTCACCAGTTCTGTTTAGGTTTACCAGGCTCCCTTTTAAACACTCAATATGGAACTACTGGATTTTGAACTGGCACCAGCAGGCCCACAATCTTACATGATCAGTAGGAGGGCGTAGCTCTTGGACTCTGAAAAGTCGGGTGGATATGAGATCTTCATAGGAAGCTCTGGAGAAACATTACAAGATTAATATTTGTATGATTGTCTCTTGTGTGTCTGTTTCCTCATACCATAATGCTCAGTGTACAAGACTCTGAACTCCAGTCGCTGGACTCTCTTGATCCTTAGAGCAGACTTCAGCGCAGAGTTATCCTCCAGAGCATAATAATCTAAAGCAAGCAGGTGGGGTGGTAGAGAAGAAGAGGGAGATTGTTATTTTTTAATACTATTTTATTGACCTTATTTTTAAGAGATGAGACACTCACTGTGTGTGTTAAGAGTGTGTAAGATCACAGTTGGCACCCCAGGACCTGCAGGATGCACAAGCAGATTCATTATTTAGTCCAGGATCAAATCAGTATTGGCATTTTGAGACCGGAGAGTATAGAGAGATTGTTGCAACCAAGACAGGGTTTCGAGCAGAGATTATTGAAACCAAGACAAAGATTGATACTGGAGATTATTGAGATTAATACAAGGTTGAAATAGTTGACCAAGACAAGAAGGTTTAGAGCAGAGATGGTTGAAACCAAGAAAAGACAAAGCATGGTTTGTACTTTTGGTAGATATAAGGAATTAGAAGCTACAAATGCTTGAAAATCAACACCCTTAAATGTAAATCTTAATCTCTAATCTTAGAGCTGTCTGGAAGCCGATGGACTCAAAACCAAGACCTGAGTAATGTCATACCATCTAGACCAGGTTGAAACTTTGATTTTTGGAAATTCTGACCACAATTATAGCACTTCAATGTTCCAAATGAGAGGACAAAGCATCGCGAATGTTCAAGTCTACCAATAAACAATCTAAAATTTCCTCAATACATCTAAATAATGTATTACCCTGACAGAAGAGCAGTATGTGCTGGTTGTTGGGGCTGAATCTTCCACTGAAGAAGCTGCAATGAGCTCTATTCAAATCACAGGTCACACAGCGACGGGGGAACAAGCCCTGTGCAGACACACTACACAGAGAGATCACATGATGCTCAAGAAGATTTTTATGAGTTTAGATCCTGCAATGAATCTCTCACCTGTACAGGTGCCGCCGAGTAGAGGAACCTTCGGTGCTCAGGAAATATCTGTCACAAGAGACAAAACACAAGTCATCCCAGTGCTGCAATCTGTTCCCTGATTCCAATGCAAAGAGGGTAAGATAGGTGTGATATGGTCTTGTTTTCGTGTTCTATTTGTGTCTTAAAAGTAGATCAGTATCAGTCTGACTGAGTTGGGAGCAGAAACTCCATAAACCCTCTGAACCCTATAAGAGAATTTTTCAATATTTTGCTTATCGTGAAACAGGAAATGTATCATAACTGGAAGTTAGTGACTCGTATAAAAAAAAAAGGGAAGCCCAATGCATCTAGTCTATATTTTCCATGCTACTTCTCACAAAGTCTGCTTTTCTTTCTTCATCTCTTTCTCCCTCTCTCTGTCTTCAGGACTGAGTTAAATAAAGCTGCTTTCTGCTGAACTTTCACGAACTTGGCTTCAGAGTTTTTTTTTAATATGAGAAGAAAAACCCACAACAATAACTCTAAAACTTAGAGTTGCAACACTCCAAAGCACTCTGAGCACAAACATCCCTGGGCATTCGAGAGAGGATGCAAACTGATCATTTTGAGATTAAACAAATAAAGATAATTCAAAGAAGCTATTTCTTATAAATAATGCATTTGCTTGGAGATAAAAAAAAAAACGACACTCCACACGTCTCTTTCTTTCAGGTCCCATTTTTCTATGGTGAACAAAACTCATGTGAGATAGGATTCTAGGAAGTTATTGTTTGGGTCTCACATTATCTGGGTGTTCTCATCATAGGCCAGGATCTGGGTCACCTCCCAGTTCCCAGAGGTCAGGTGGCGCACCTCATTCTGATCTCCACGGTTCTGAACAAATAAATGCCACTTAGAAGGTGTTATTGTGTACTGGCTGTCTCACTGTGAGGCTTAGCATGCTAATGGAATTAGCATTACCACTCTGTACCTGAGATGTGAACATGGCGATGTGCTGGAAGGCTCCACGGCCACCCTGCTTCACCGGCACTGTCAGGAAGAACCGACTTGAGTCAGCGGAAAAGAATGGCTCCTGCGTCTGAACATCCACATGGGAGATCAATACACTGATGAACACACGCACGCAAGTTCAGCATGAATCAGTGAGACTCACCTGCCTCGAGAGCCAGACATCAGAGGACTCCTCGTGCCTCTAAAACACAAGCACTTTTATCAACGCTATTCTGTAATTAAACAGTATTTAAGTAATATTTAACACAATTAACATTTAATTAACTTACATTTTGATATAACAAATACACAACCCAAAATGAAACGTATACAGCTATCTGTCTTAAAAAAATAACATAAAAATAACCTACAAATAAATGCAATAATTGATAGAAATATAAAGAAATAGATTGTGCATTGCAAATAAATGCCCCTTTTCCATGGCAAACTGAATCCTCCCTCTTACAAGTGTTCCTATTAATAATGATGTCTCGAGGTGTGCCTACTTTGACGCAGGCTCCGGTGGTGGACTCACACACAGTCAGGACGGAGACGTTCTGCGCTCGGTTTAACCAGCGCACTGCAGTCTTCGTCTCACTCACCCACTTCACCATTACCACATACAACTCCCTGCAGACAGACAGAGTTCATGACCCTTTTACTTCATAAAAACGTGCAAGTGATAACTCAATGCATTGACTTCTGCTTTGTGAGTTTGTCGATCTCATAGAGGAGACACTAAGATATGTATGATGTCACTCCAGAAACAGTCTGCTGAGAGCTTACAGTATGCAATGTAAATTATTCTGAGAGGTGCAATTTTGATACAGCGTGGGCTGTGATTAGGCTAGACATAGTGAGTTGTAGGAACGAGAGAGCTGTATATGCACACAGTGTACCTGTGCTTGAGTTCCTCAGGTGGAGTGAGTTCCAGAGTATGTGTCGGTCCATAGAGATTGACTACAAACAGCTTCACCTTGGGATTGGGCTGCCCCGCCTACACACACCCACAGTGATTCAACCCATAGGGATCAACATGATTGAGTTCATCAGGGTGGTCAAACATACTCTACCTTAGGGTACGGATACTGTCTCCCTGAGGGGTACGCTGAGCCAGTGAAGGACGGGAGGGCCATGTTTGGAACCAGGCTGTCATTCAGAACTAGGAAGGCCAAGCGTTCACCATCGGGAGACCACCAATGAGCGATGTGAGTGTTCAACACCTCCTCTGAACAAAAAACAAACATTGCATTCTTTTAAAATGCAGCAATTTCAGCCAACAATAGTTTATTTTATTTTTTCATTTCATGTTGGTGGAATATAGCCCAGTGATGTAAAAAATATTTTTATATACAACATTTTTGTTATGTTGGCTTGTCAAATCAAACTTCTATGAGTATATCATTTATCAAAGCTGAGATTTAAAAAAATTTGGTTTCTAGGATAAACAGTTTGGTTGCTAGGGAGCTGTCAGTGATATCATAAAAATTAATTTGTTACTATGATTACCACAAACAAAGCATCATATATTTATATTTTTCTTTGCCTTCTCCCACTTATTTTCAATGGCTGTTATAAATCAATGATGAATAATTAACTCCGTCGAGAGCACGGGGTCAGTTTGAGTTACAGCTTTACAAAGTTTGACCCCGTGTTAAGTCAGTTGAAAAATTCCCAGAACTCTTATTGATTTCCCAGAATTCTTTTAGTGGTACCAGTCTGAAAACATATAGCAACCCAAGTCGGATGAGTTTGCATGTCTTGGCAAAGTTTTGTGGCTGTAGCTCAAACGGTCCAACTTTGACACGCCAAGATAAAGCAGTTCATGGATCTCATCACATCAACTACCACAATATGTTAATGAGCCTCACCCTCGTACAACCAATCAGCGATCCCATTGTACACCACACCCTCTTTCCCTGATGATGTCAGTCTGAGGGAGTTACTCCTGACGTCTGACTGGTAGTAGATGTTATTCTCAAAGATGTACACCTACGACCAAAGGCCACAGACCAGACACACAGCATGAGAAATGAAGATTCATGTTCAACAGTGTCTGACCGCCCAAAATGTTACAGAATACATTTATCATCAGTTTAAGACTAACAACAGTAGCGCACCAGCTGCTGTCCCTGAACACCCCAGGCCGCATGCTGAAGATTCGAGTTAAAGACCTCAGGAGGATCAAGCTGGAGCACCTCCCTGCAGACAAACACGGTATACATTTAAAACTCTTCTGAACATCCTCCACTGTGTCTGTAGAGAGACTGTACCTGGTGTGAATGCTGTAAATGATGTATGAGGCTGTGAATGAGTGACGATACACCTGCAGAAACCCATGGAGAAGATTCAGTACTCTAGCGAGCTATACAACAGGAACATCAGCAGTTTTATCAGTAAGGGGTTTTCTAAGTGGACTTTTGTCACAAAATTCCACCGGGTGCAGCCATCAAGCCAAATTGAATTCAGTTGAATTCATACACTGAAATCAGAACATTACACTACACAAATTGACTTTATAGTCGAGAGAAATGACAAGAATTGCATTTACAAGATGCAAATGGCTAGGAACACCAGGAGATCACCTGAAATCTCTAAGTATTGAGAGGGAAAAGCCCCCCCCCCCATCAGCACTAATTGGTTTCAGCTGCTTTAGTACTAATTGATTGCTTATGAAGGCTTCTCATTACCCAGGAGGCACACATCAAAGACAAAGAACTTTCATAATCTCATCGTTGAAAAGTGTTTTGACGGGAATGGTTATGGACACATTTCCTGAATGTTCCTGTGGGGACCGATATCAAGAAATGCATAGAGCATCAGTTCACCGTAACCAGAAACTGACTATTCTGAGGAATGCAAAGAATAACCAGGAGAGTTCTCCAAGAGCCAATAGCTTTCAGCCAGAACTTGATGACCTTGAATCAGCAGGCACTGGGATCCTGGTGATGCTGGGTCCCCTCTAAATTCCCCAAGCTCTGAGCTTAGCCTGATGCTCAGTTAGCTCTTTCGGGAGCAGATGTCTAGCCAAACCCAGTAACTTAACTGGTCTCGTGATAACACGGTTGACTCGGTTGATGGAGCACCTCCTCTATGGAGAGATCTATAAGTTTAAGATCAAAGTTCTTAAAAGAGGCTCAAGTACCTTCAAGATTTTAAGAACATTTCTGTGGAAGACTGGGCCAGAACCACTCCTGAGCAATGTGGACAACTGGTTTCACCATGCAGGATGTATCGAAAAGCTGTTATCAGCAACAAAGGCTTAACTTTGTGTACTTCAATGTTCTGATTTCTCTGCACGAACTCAATATTTGGCTTCATCTTGTGGAATAGTTCCCTTTTCCCTTCTGACAAACATTTCTCCTCGTTTACACGTTTAATACAAAGATCTCTCAAACCTGTTTGAGGTTGTAAGCAAAGAGTACGTGGCTGAGGTCAGGACTGATGGAGAACCGGCTCGCTCTGAACGAGTCCTGAGGAACACAAACAATTAAATGTATTATGCATCTCAGAGGTGAGGAAACACTTTATTGAACATTGAAAACTGCAATACCATTTAGAATTCTGATTGAGACTGAGTTATTGATTTAGTTCAATCTCGTGCAATATCTGTGCGAAGGTGTTCAGTTGTATTCAATGTTTACCAATTGCTTATTTCAGCACTAAAATTGGGTTGAAAAAAACAGAGTAGGACAAGAGTGTCAGTTTCTTCGGTCAACACTTTCTCCACTGTGTGATTTGTGACTAAGTAAGTCACATGATCATTAACAGAAAGACTGAAATCACTAGATGTGCTTTTAGCTGATAGCGAGTGAGCGAGATGGGTGTGTTCTCTCACAAAGGTGGAGTTTCGTAACAGGATCTGGCTCTCATTGGTCAGGATGTTGAATCTGATCACATGACCCTCATGGTTCCTATAGATCACCTCTGAATCTGCAAACAGGAAAAGAGTAGATGTCTATAACAATGTACACCCAACTCCATCTGAACAAAATGTTAAAAGTTATTGAAAAAAACATGTTGCAAATATAAACTGAATTCATTCATTTTCCAACCCGCTTATTCCCTTTTTGGGGTCACAGGGGCCTCGGGCGATTGGCGAGGATACACCCTAGAGTGGTCGCCAATCCATCGTAGTATAAATTGAATGTTAAAATTAAATATCATCTAAGGACAAGCTGAAGACAAAAAGCTTATCTAGAGGTCAGGGGCATTAACTATGGAATTTAGATGTTTGTCAGTTTGGTTTAATGCAACTTTAGTCCACAGTGAGGCGTCAGAGGAGAACCTCTTTATGTTTGCAGAGCAAACACTTTTCTTGAATTTTGGCCCAACTTCAAAAAGTTCAGCCTTTTTACCAAGTAAGCATGTCCAGTCTAGGTCCCTTTTGCCTCAAGCTGCTGATGACACATGATCATGAAGCCAAGTCATCGCTGAACACACACTCTACAGACTTTAACCTTAAATATATTCATGAGCGGCTGAAACAAAGCGGAAGGGTTGCAGGATGTACTCCAGATTGCTCAGAGCCCAAATATACAGCGTGTGATTACACTCATGGGTGAATCTGCTCTGTTTCTCAATTCAAAACCTTTCTACAAATTGGGGATAAGGGGTAATCATAAAGACGATGATATGGTTCATGTGTAACCCGTACGAGCATAATCTTGTGCTGGAAACTGGTCTAGAACCGGGATTCATAACCCTGAGTATGAACAAACTGCAAAATGATCTAGAACATAACTTCAAAACTTTGCAAAGGAACATGCTGAGAATGGATTCAGAACATGATTTCAAGAATCAGTTGGAAATCGATCGATCTAAAAAAGGGCGGTAAAACTATGCAAATAAACATGATGACTACTGATCTAGAATACGGCTTCATGCTGCTAACTTCCCTTGCACATTTGTAATGCTCATTTACCCAGGGTCAGAGTTTGAAAGTTAAAGGGTATAAATGTGTCTTCTTCTAGCTATTTTCTCTCATGACCCTTCCAGAACACCGAGAAGAACGGTACCACTTGATCCAGATCAATGTCAGCCCCAAATTTTGTTTCATTTTCTGTGCACTCCCTTCACTTGAGAGATCTTCTGACCTCCGCTAAGAGCCTGAAGGGATATTTAGAATAGTGTTGGACACCACAGAGAAGCATGGATTGATTGATGAACACAGATCTGTCTGTAGCTCAAGGATTTCTCTCTCTCTCCTTCTCTCTCTCAATCTCTCTCCATCTCTGTCTGAAATATTCATGCTGCTGCTGCCAGTGCCTGACCTGAGAGCTCCTTCCTTCTGTTTCCATAGCAACCAGCGCCTCTCTCTCCTTCTCTCTTGTACAAATACACAATCATGGCGGATTCAGAATCTTAGTGAGGAAGCTGCGGAGAAAGTGAGGAAGCCTTTTTGCTAACCCTAAACAGAGCAGGCTCCTCTTCCGTTAATCCTAAGCTGAGACACGAATGCAAATCTCTGTCAGATACTGGGGGACCTTGAAGAAACCAGAGCAGACTTAAAATGGAACCAGTCCTCACATAGCCTTGAACTCAATATGCTCTCTGCACCCAGAACTTCTAGATTTAACTCTCAAGGCAATAAGGAAGTGACCAAAATTTAAATGTATTGATAGGCCACTTGAGGCTAATCTAAAACCCTTAACTGTGCAGCAGAAAAACAAGTTGCACCCTGGTCTTAGTTCAACCCATCATAACAACTGAAGGAGACACATTTAAGGCCATCACTTAAGTGGCAACCATAGACCAAAGACAGTTAGTAGAAGACAATGTCAAGTAGAAGTAGATGTTTAAACATCAAACGTGCTCCTCGGAAACAGATGAAGTCTTTACACGCTCAAGCCATAAGGTGAAAGACATGGTTCTACATGGACAGGTTTCCAATCCAGCGCAGGGCAACATGCACATGCTTGTGTGTACACGGGAGTACTTGGAATTATGGAGAAAGCGTGCAAATTCTACCTAGGACAGCCAATGGCTGCCCTCGAACCTCGTTTAATGATATGACCAATAAAACGTCAATGTGAAACCTTGTGACAAACAGAAAAGCTGCTCAGCGTGACCAAAATATCGACTGATATCCTTTATTTCAGTTATAATGAAAACAGAAAAATGTCATTCCTGTTACTTCCGTGTTTGATGTAAACCATGATTATAAACCATCCTAAGCTCTAAGAAATGATCACATCACATTGATTGATTGCTCTTCAGAATTCAATGAGGAGCTGCTCACCGTTGATCCACTGAGCTTCAGGATCATGAGCCTGAAAATCAGAACTGAACAGATCCTGCACGGTGAGCTTGGTGTCACCACCGGCCAGAGGATCTACTGTAGAAAGAGAGAGAGAGGGTTAATATGATTCATTTTGGCATTATAATAACGATGAGGAAAGAGAGAGAGAGAGTGTGTACTTGGGGTTAGCAGGATGACGCTCATGGTGATGAGAGAGCAGACGAGCAGGATGACCAGCAGAGCGATCGCGATTCCCTTCCAGTTCCTCTGAGGAGGAGTCATGCCACCCAGGTCCTGCACACAGATGTACCTCAGACTGAGCATGCTTTAAACACGTCAAATGCACCTGAGTTGCTGATTGCAAGTTGGATTAAGAGGCGGAGCTTGTATACAGAATCCAAGTAACTGAGAAGATGAGAGGATTCTTCTGCAGCATCCCCTGACCTCCATTCATTCTCAGTTTCAGTATATTGAGGTAGTAAAAGGTTGACCAATCAGAAAGCCCCTCTTCAGAGACTGTTGCTGAATCAAACAAGCTGGTCAATGTTTTAGATTGGCAGAAGACAGAATGTGATTCAGGTCTGGGGATTGAGATGGCCATTCCAGAATGTTGTACTGGTTCCTCTGTAGATTTTGGAACAGTGTTTAGGCTCATTGTCTTGCTGAAAGATCCAGCCCCAGCACAACTTCAACTTTGCCTCTGATTCCTGGACATTGTTCACAAGATTCCCAGTCCTTGCACTATCCACAGCATGATGGAACCACCACCAGATTTTTCTGTAGGGAGCGACTGTTTATTTCTGTGCTATTTTCTGCCCCTTGTTTTGCCCAAATAAATCTATATTAGTTTAATCAGTCCACAGCACCTAATTCCAAAATGAAGATGACTTGTCTAAATGTGTTTCAGCAGACCTCAAGCAACACCGTTAGTGGCTTCTTCCGCATCACTCGTCCGTACATAGTCTCCTTGTGTAAAGTGCTCTGAATAGAAGAACGATGCACAGTAGCGCCATCTGTTGTAAGTCTTTGGAGCTGGTCTGTGGGTTGTCTGTGACTGTTCTCACCATCCAGCACCACTGATTATCTGATTATCTGAGCTTTTTCTTGATCTGTCACTTCAGGCCTCAACAAGAACTGTGATTCTGGTCTTCCAATACCTCACAACGTTTCTCACAGTTGAAACCGAGAACTTTAATCTCTGAGAGCTTCCTTTATCCAACATTTTAGATCAATTTTAGATGTTTTGATGCTCCATGTTGCCACTCTTAAGAGAAGCATTTTCAATGGGCTTCTTTTAAATACTTACAAAGCAGACAATTAGCTTTTTTGCTATAGATTCGTACAGATTTTACAGTTGAGCTAATGTCATTCTGAAACAAGACAGCACATCTGCTTGGTTTACTTATCTTTGCTTTAAAAAATATTTATATGAAATAAAAACTAAGAACTGAAGCTGGTGCTAAGAAACAGATGTTTAATTGTGGATGAATTCTCACATTGAGGTGGAGCTCAGGGTTTTGCTCGGTGATGGATGTTAAACCACAAGATCTAGCTTCCCTCTGCAACCCAGCTCAAGTCTAGTTCAGAATGTGTTTAAGACCAGCTCCAGACCTTTGTCTTTTTTTTTACTGAGCATTGTTAGTGTGTGAGGGAGAGAGAGAGAGAGAGAGAGCGGTCATGCTATTATTAGCAGAGGAGACACGTGTCCAGAGAACATGACCTGAAGAAGAGAGAGAAACCAGTGGAGGAGAAAAAGATGAAGTGGGACAAAACAAAGTTAGGGGGAGCACAGAGGGATGATGAGGAGAGGGATGACAATGAACAGATGAACGAAAAGTAAATACTTTATCTTTGCAGACTTCCTAACAATAAAGACCCAAAAGAGCACAAAACTACACCACTGGAGTCTCACAGGGGGACCGATGCCTCATCACTCACAGTTTCATTGAAAGCATTGGCAGCTAGCAGAAAAATCTTTATCAACCACTGTCTGATCAATTCAGGGGCTGGACACAAAAATAGCTGTCTTTAGTTAATAAATCATGAAGAACAGCCGGTCAAATACCAACCATCAATAGTGCTTCAGTTTCTCTGTCCAAATACAGCATCTACTCTCCTGCATAAACTCAGATATGGTCTAATACGTTCATATGTTTGTTACCTACGCTTTCATCCATATGACGCTCAGGATAGTCATGAAGGCATTACAACTAATAGAGCCAAAGGTCATTAGAATGAGAAATAGATTTTCAAAGCTTACCAATGTTTTATCACAATAAAATCCTGTTTTAAAAAGATTAACCGTGTGTGCCGCAAAGGTCAAACTGCAATCTTTACAGAGGATCCTAAGTAGATAAGAAGCTAATGATGATCACAATGCTCGCTGTGATAAACAAAAGATGCAGGACAAGGATAATAATGCAGAGGATGCAGGTTAATGATGATGGTAATCTGCTCTGAGAGTTCAGTTAAGCAGAAGCTCAGATGATCTCTGGAAAACCCCCAACAACACAAATTATCATAATAACGGTGCAATGATAGTGCCCTTAACTCTCTCTAGTAGGAATTCTTATATCTAAACCGGTAAGAAGTGTCAGGATTGTGTTTGTGCCGTCAATGGATCCAATGGACTCTTCCTCCTGCCTCAGGTTGTTTGAGAACACTATAAATAGCATCACATACAATGTCTTCTTTCAGCTCGCATTTATTTAAAGCAGACCTAAAATCCCCTAGCATCACAAAGCAGGGGCTGGACACGGAATCTGGGCTTGAAACATAATTCAGTTTCAGTCTAACTCCCGTTCACACCAGAAAGCCAAGGTCGTGGATCTGGATACAGGACACAAACACATCTGTGGCATTTATTATTGATTATTAGCATCATTATGATTGATGGTTCTCGACCGCAGAGCGACTCTCTCCATCACTCTGGTGAGGAAGAAGATGAATAATAACTAATAATGACCCCGTGTACGCGCGAACTCCGGTAACGGGTGATGAACGAGTGTTATTGTGCCCCCGGGAGGAGAGGGAGATGAAGATGCGCGAAGACGTGCTTGTGTGTGAGCGTGTGCGCGTCTCTACCTCGTCCTGCGGGTTCGGCCGCTGGTTCTGATCTTTGCTAGCAGTCATCGCTTCGGATCGTGGAGACAGCCGGTACTCTCCCGGTTCAGCCGGACAGGGTTCTATGGGAGCGCGCACCGGTGGTCTGTCCGTCAGGATCGCGCGCCGATCGGCATCCCACCGGATCTCGATTAACGGAGGTGCTCCGGTTCTGGGCCTTGAGGAACGGAGGAAGCCGACCCGGTTCTCTGCCGAACAGACTCAAATCCAAAAGCGGATGTCCAACCTTTGGCGAGAGCTGCGCGTGCACAGATGCCGCGCTGCGCGCTCCAGGGGCGGAGAAGGCGCGCGTCCGGGAACGCAAAACCGAATGACCGTCGGGGAACGGACAGAGCGTGTGTCTGAGGGAGAAAGAGAAAGAGAGAGAGAGAGAGAGAGAGAGAGAGAGAGAGAGAGAGAACAGCAACAGACAGCTCTTGGTTACACCACAGGAGTCAGTTGGTGTTTAGCTTCTGCAGCTAAAAACATCTGCCTGAACCGATCCAGCAAACACTATGTTGTCTTGTTGATTCAAAAGCAGTTAAATCAACGTAATTTAGAGTTCTTTGGCTCAGTGAATGTTTGCTGGATACCGCATTCACCCAATCAAGCACCAAATCTCAGCATCGGACCTGTTTCAACACACACCACCAAATCGATTAGATCACAATAGTTTGATCAAAGCAGAATGACCGCAATCGAGACCACTGCCTGATCTCTGTGCCACATCAATCTGATCGCGAAACCACAGTTACATCTGTCCCTTGTCAGCGCCACAACTCTCCAACCTCTTCACCACATCTGTCAGATCGCAGCACCACAACTGTCCAATCTTTGTCCAAGACTATCTAATGGCAGACCCAACTACAGCTCGTCATCTGTCCGATCTCAACGCCATGTCTGTCCAATCACAAATTCTGCCTCACATTTGTCCGATCACAGACCCACGTCTATCCAATTACAGCTCGACGTCTGTCTAATCGCACCAATCCCACAACCCTGGTTTTCGGATCCCAACATTTAGCCTCTGTCCGATCACACCATCGGTTCTCATTGATCACATCCCATGTCAGATTGCAGTGCTGCATCTCTCTGATGAAATAGTCTTACAGTCGGATCACAACACTCCATCTAGGTGATCACCTCATCCATCCAATAACACAATATATCTGATTTTACCACCCTGTACACCATCCCACCTGTATATTATACCTCTCTGATCACACCATCAGAGCCCTGTGTAAGATTGTGAATAATTAGGTATATATTTATATACAATAACATTCGTGAATTTGAGAACAGAAAATTAAAGTTTAAACCAGGGGGGTTGAGATTCTCAACCACTGCTTGAATCTGCTTTGTGTTGCAAAGGTGTTAAAGTGATTACCATCCGCACCTTAATTCAACAATTTGCCATTTGATATGGTCACGTGCCATGCTGTCTGATTTACATTTCAACTAGACCCTCCTGTGGCAGTGGACTTGGATCTGGATGGTACTTTAGGAGGAACGTTAGAGGAGCTCACTGCTGTTTGTCTATGAATATGCCCGTGATCTGGAAGGCTTAGAGCTTTTTCAGATCATGTAGCCTCTACTATTGTTTCACCTTTCTGCCGTGTAACTTATTAGTGTTTGTTAATAAATGAGATGTTCAATCTTGTCACTAGCTACTCTCAGGAATCACTTTCTACGATAATGGTAAATGCTAAGAACTAAAGTATCACATTATGTAACAAAGGTTTTAAAGGGTTAATTATAACAAGAGAGTGCATTTCTCTAATTATTAACAATTATTAACACATAGTTTACTAAAGCTTCAATCAAAGCTAATGATAAAGGTAAACAATAAAAAATGTAAAAATATGGAGTCAGATAAAAGTTAAATTCAATAATTAAAGTTCCCGCAAGCTCTGAAACTCTGACAGAACACAGGTGAAAACCTTCATCCATGGTTGAAACCCACTTCTGGATGAACCCATGTACCAGCACTACAACATGTAAGCTCCATAAGGAAATTCTTTAAGGGGAATTAGAACCTGGGGAATTCAAAACTCATCAAACTAAACCTGAAAAAACGTTCATATAAATCCACGCATAACCGAGAGTGTGTGGTCTTTAGATGAAATCCTTATGCAATCATGAAGAGAGGGTTTGTGCGTGTGTGCGTGTGTGTGTGCTCTTAATGATGATTACCTGTGAGGCTTCAGGTTAAAGGTCATACTGAGCAATTAAGCCTCAACTTGGAAGAGCGAGAGATTAAAGGAACTCTTAAACTTAAGAACAAAAACTTCTGAAACACCACCACCACCACCACCACATGCCCTTGCTGCTCCCTCACCGTGGTAACAGTGGGGGTGATGAGGGTCCATCTGACATTAAACTGAGTGAAAATCTCTCACTATTTAAACTTTTTCCATGAATCCTTAAAGCTCTGCAGGCTTATTAAAATAGAGTTTAGTGAAAGTAAAGAGAGGATACAGAAGATCTGACAGATGTAGTTTCAGACAAATGTGGAACACAACAGCACAAACACATCCGAGAGAGTAACCTGAGCTTCCATTATAAACCATTATACAGAAGATCTCAAAGAACCTCTCTGAAGGGAACGTGAGCCTGAGACACACAGGAGTATCATACAAACCACTCTGTCTCTGCAGACGTTTGTGATGATGGATGCAGCGCTCGAGTGATGACTGATTCTGAAAAGCACTGAAAACAAACACATCAGCCATCCCTCATCAACTATTAAACATTCAGAAATGCGCAAGAGAATTTTGAGTATAACTCTGGAAAAGATAGAAACCAGAAGCTTTGTGATGCTTTACAAAAGTTGCAGACAGTTTTAAACATTGCAAACATTGTTATTGAACAGAATTTTACCAGCACCGTCTGAATTAGTCAATGATCAATAATGATGAAACTGGTTCATTTGTGATTTTTTTTTAGTAATGAAACACAAAATAAGAACATCAGCAGAAAGTCCAGCGAACAAACATCTTCTGAGCAACTATTGCTCTCTAGCTCACCATGAGGCTCGTGGAGCTCTGGCGTCGGGACTGGTGAGAGACACTGGCTGTCTGATTCATCGCTGAGAATCTATCGATGATCGATCAACAAAACCACTGCAGGAGGTGATGAAACCCTGGAAGATAATCAAGAGATGCTTCTCTCCTAGTGCTCGTATGATCTCTGTGTGTGCTCTCTCTCTCTCTCTCAGTGCATGTATGTTCTGTGTGCTCCCCCTCTCAGCGCATGTACAGTACTGTGCAAAAGTTTCAAGACATGTGTAAAAAAATGCTGTAAATATCGAATGATTCATAAATATAATGATTTAATAAACGCAAAGTGAGTGAAGAATAGAAATATCGATAAATCAGTGTTTCCACCTTTTGCCTTCAAACCGGCGTCAATTCTTACAGGAACTCTTGCAAAGTGCTCAAGGAATTTGGAAGATTGCAGTCAGGGTACAGTCTGTATCACCAATACCACACTTAGAAACCCAGTCATGAACTGAAACAGCAGTGTAAGAGGAATAAAACTGGGTGAGGAACACGCATGGTGAGTAAGACTACGCAAAAGTCTGGCAGGAGGAACTTCCAGTGGACTACAACCGTTCGATTTGGGAAACTGGAATAAAAATCACTTGCATTAATATATTTATTTTAGTTGTAAGAAAATAACTTCTCTGTAAATGTGTGCTTTATAAATATATTTCACTTAAATGAAATCCTAAGCTCACCAGCGCTGGTGTAGTTCTGCACTGAAAGAGTATAAAGTGAATCAATGTGATGAAGAACTGCAGAGACGCTTGTTACAAACCAAGAGCTTTATTGGAATGTTACACTGATCATCAGACTCCAGCGAGACTCCGGTGGTCTCATTACAACACACTTCTGCTAATACTGAAGGAAACACACTCCAGGCAGAGAGAGAGAGAGAGAGAGAGAGAGAGAGAGAGCAAGAGAGAAAAGAGCGACAGACGAAACACAGATTCTCTCCATCTCGAAGAGTGCATCAAGCCTCCCGTTCATCACGATCAATAATCAGCTGATAATCAGTGGATGGAGTAGAGAGTGTGTTTGTGAATGTGTGTGTGTGTGCGCGCGCGAGTGGATGTGTGTTCAGGACATGACTCCGAAGACTGGGTTGTGGCGGCAGATGCTCGGCCCGATCTCCTCGTAGTCTTTCTTGGTGTGACACACCTGGTAGAACTCGGGCTGGAGGAAGAAGGACCGAGGAAGAAGGAGAAGCAACACAAATAATTTAATGCTTCTGTTCAGCTCATTTTATCACGATTCACTTAAGTTTGACTCATTTTGAATTTGACTCATCATGTTTTCCGGTGAATGATTCTTGTCCACTCCAAATGACTCATTCCGGTTGAGTATAGAGGCTCAGCCAAGTAAGAATCTTTATATTATGACTCAGACTCATCCGAGTTTGACTCAGATTGATTGTGGTCTGCTCTGAATCATTTCCTCATGACTCAAATTCTGCAGGACTCAGAATGAATCAATTCACAGTGAAACATGATTCTACTTTGTGTGAATCATTGCATATTGTGTATCAATCAGTTCGGTTCTATATGACTCATTGTTATTTTTGTATGACTGTGCCCAATGAGTTGATTCAAATCAGTTGGACTGTTCAGTTCCATTTGATTTAATTAGATTTAGAATAATTAGATCATTTTTGTGTGAATCACAAGGTCCATGCAAATCATTTATATTTGATGCTACTAAATTAAGTAAGATTTTGTTCAGTTCAGTGAGTCATTTTATTTTGAAATGAATAAGTTAATTTCACTATGATCATATTAAACATATTACGGTTGTGTTGAGCTCAGTATGAATCATTTTATCATGATGGAGCTCAGTATAAATGTGTTCAGTTTCATACGACTCGTTCTTTATGATTTTTTTACTGAAAATGTTGTACTTTATGTTTGGTCTGAAACATCAAGATTCAGTTGAGTGTGAATCAAGACATCTGGGAATCATTTTCCTAAATTACGATCAATTCAGTTCTATTTCTTCACTTCAAGTCATAATGAGTCATTTGTGTGATAATTATGATTCTGTTTTCTGCAGGAGAGTGTAGGGGACTCACCGTTGAGGCCAACATGGATCCTCCGAACCACACGGCGTACCTCTGCATGTGGTGAGTGATCACCTGGACATCGATAGGCTTGGGCTGCAAATGAAAGAACACTCCTGATGCATCGTCTCATGAAAGTTAGCAGGAGTGGATATCTCCTCCGTCCGTCAAGCTAAACAATGTTAGTTTGTTGAAATAGACAAGTTTTGTTATGTTTAGAGCAAGCTCCATACCTTGAGTTTGCCACCGCTCAGCTCCTCGCTCAATTTCAGACGCGCATCAACTGTTCTCTTCAGATCCCGCTGAAGTCGACGGCCAAAGTCTCTGAACATGGTGGAGCCACCCGAGAGCACGATGTTCTGCACAAGGAGAACATTTCCCCAATTTCAGATCCACCAAGTTCAACGCAATAGAGTTCAGTAAGATTCAAATCAGTTCACAATATGATTCACTTCAGTTCAACGCAATAGAGTTCAGTAAGATTCAAATCAGTTCACAATATGATTCATTTCGTTCAAAGCAATTGAGGTCAGTATGACTGAAATCAGTTCCCAATATGATTCATTTTAGCTCAATGCAATTGAGTTCAGTATGATTCAAATCAGTTCCCAATATGATTCATTTTAGTTCATATCAATTGAGTTCAGTAAGATTCAAATCAGTTCCCAATATGATTCATTTTAGTTCAATGTAATTGAGTTCTACAAGATTCAAATCAATTCACAATATGATTCACCTTAGTTCAATGCAATTGAGTTCAGCAAGATTAAAATTAGTTCCCAATATGATTTAGATTTAGTTAATACAATTAATTAGTACAATAAATTACTTTACAATTAAATTCTACACAATTCAGATCAGAATAAGTAATTTAAAATCAATGATTTCAGTTCAATACGATTCATTCAGTATATTCTGGTACTATCATTTTAGATCATTCATCTCATTGTGATTCAGTTGATTGTTGAAGGATTCACCATGACTCATCTCCCGTCAACTAAACAAAACTCTCGCTCACCTTATAGAGCGGTCGCCGTACGTCAATGGGGCAGTTCTGGATCACCTCGTCTACCACCTCCGAGATGGGCTGCGTAAAATCTGGGTTTGCGAACTGAAAACGATAACAGCATTTAGAGACGTCTTGACAAACCGTTTATAATCAAACACATCCATTAACATGAGACCTCGGGGTGGAAGAAGATCTCAGGCCCCAGGAAGCGCTCATAGCCCACATCGATGGTGAACTCTTTCTTGCTAACAGCATTGATCCCGGTGTATTGCTTGATCCACTTGGAGCCGTCGGTGTCATACTTGCTGAACTCCTTCACCAGGTCTGGACACACGTAGCTGAAGCGCTCCTGATGCACACAAACACACGTCAGACACACAAACGCATGCACCTTCTTACAATCTCTCTTTTACTGGCTCACCTTAACAGCTTTGGCGGTCTCCAAGGACTGTTCCGGCGGGATGCCGATCTCTCGCTCTCTCAGCAGCTGTTGGGTGAAGTAGGTGATATCCCGCCCGGCAATAGGGATGTGCTTGATGCAACTGCCAATCACGTATCCCTCAGCCTGTCAATTAGAATCACTCACAGTGAAGTCACTTCCTGTCTGAGAAAACCATGGAGCGACAGTATGTGTTGGTGAAAGAAAGTACCACAGGAATGACGTGAGTGACGCCGTCTCCACTGTCGATCACGGTTCCTGTCAGTGTTCTCTCGCCTACTTGCCGAGAAGTCCACGAGGCTGCAAGTGCCAGCACCGCCTGACAGAAACAGATTCAGACATGACCACAAAATAGACACCGGGACATGGAGCAGACATGGAATTGGAACAAAGACACAGAGGATGTGGAACATGGCAATGCGAAGCAGACAGAGACAGTAACGTTTGAGAGTGATCGAGTACCTGAACAGCTATGTAGAGCCCGGGGACGTTGAAAGACTCGAACATGATCTCAGCCGTGTATTCGCGGTTCTCCGGAGTATTCAGAGGAGGTTCTGTCTGGAGAACAGGAAGGAAAACAGTACTTTTATTTACCCGCTCAAGGTGTTCTATGTATTTACAAACTTCAGAGAGAGAGCAGCAAAACAGTGGCCTGCTTTGAACGTGCACTGAAATAGGAAGTGACTTCTCACCAGCAGGAAGTAATGATCTTCAGGCTCCGCCCTCAGGTACTTGAAGATGACCTGCTCCATGAAGCGCTCCATTAGATCCCAATCCTCCACAATGCCATGACGGATCGGCCACTGAGGAGATACAAGTTCCTTTCCACCTTAGATTACATGCAGGCATAAACAACATCTATACTGCTTTTATTTGTTCATTGATTGAATTCTTCATGTTTCAATTCAGATTTTCGGTGGTCTTGGACTTCAGCTTGGAAAGAATAAGTGAGAATGTGTACGGGTGTGCTGACCTTGGTGGCATAAGTGGGTTTGTCGATGGCCTCATCTCCAATGTAGAAGTCCAGGTCGTCGACTCCCTTCATCATCCTCCGCTGAGCTTGATCCCCCACCTTCGCTGACTCCTTGATGGCAATGCCTAGGGAGAGCGTTCTGGATTAATTAAGAATCTGCTTAAATGCACTTTAGCATCTCGGGGTTTATCAGAACCACACTACAGCCTTAAGGAACACTATGCTCTACTCACATGACGGGATGATGAACTGTGGTTCAGTGTTTCCAGCGTATCCCAGTTTAGTGTACCTAAACACACAGATGCAGGTTATAATTACCAGTCATCCCAGATTAAACCCAACATCACCCGCTGCCAACACAGGACATAAGAGCTGATTGAACCATAACAGTGTTTTTTTTTTTTTTGCAGAGTTAGAAGCTCCGCCTACTTCCTGCATCTGGGGGGGACTTAACAAACAAAAAAGCTTTTTTAATCAACAGTGTTTTTGAACTACTTGCAATTACCTGTACATCAATGAAAAATACAAAACAACAAAATTATTTTTTAACTCTTTGTAAAAGCAAATCAGTCCCTTAAGATTTAAAAATCTTAGAATTAAAAAGGGAAAAGGGTTTATTTTCATACTATTAAAGAACTGCCAAACAAAGGTGGAGCAAATTACTGACAGCTTATTCCCAATCCTTTCTAATGAGACGAGGCCTTTGCTGTTGTAACGCACGCATCGCAACGATGAGCTACGGTTTAACTCCGTGACCAGTGTGTTTATCATAGCATTATGAATACATCATCTAATTAATATTATTAATTCAGTTTTTTTTATAATAGAGAGCATCATGGACATTTTCAAAGCTTTGCCCATATAAGGCTGAGGCCAGAACACGGAAGTTTAGGAAGAGGAAGCTGCACAGCGCATGCGCACCACATCACAACAGACGAAATCATTAACCCGCATTCAAAAATGATTACTTGTTTTTTTTACATCACATTTTTGATGGCATAATCCTGTATGCTGACAACAGCAGCAACAGCTGCACTCGTTTGCGCGTGAAAACGTACATCTGTGCACGACAACGCGTCGCTTAGCATCCCGGTGAGTGAAAATTCTGCACAAAACCACGGAATTAAAACCACAGTCAGAGATGCCTTCTGAACCCGGAGAAAGAATAACACAATCTAATACGTTAATGAGCAAAAGCACCGGAGGAACAGATCACTGGAGTGATCGCTGACACCGCGCGTCCCCGTTTCCTCTGGGCTCGTTAGCCACGCGGTAACTCACCCCGTGCCGCAGTCCACGACGCACGCCGGTAACCGAGCGGCCATCTCGAAGCTTTAGCGCCCGTGATCCCGGGGAGATGATGATCGGTCTGTCCGTCGGTGAGTTCCTGAGCGAGGCGGAACCCGGAAGCGCGAGGGAAGCGGTTTCCACTTCCGCATTCAGGCGCAGGAGAAGAGAGGCACGTCACTCAGAAAAGAGTGGGCGGGATTATGTAGGACACACGTGACCTTTTTGAAATCTGATAAAGCACATTTTTTAAGTGTTTTTTTTAATAAAGCTTTTACTTTTGCTTATTTAACAAGTGTACACGGCTCTATTTATGTATGTGCTTGGATTTGTCTGCGGTTGTTTAACCAAAATAAATAATTAAACAAATTACATTTATGCATTTGGCAGACGGCATACTTTTTAACCACGGCAACTTACATTTGAATGAATGAACACATTTTTTGTCAGTTCTGGATTTCCCTGGAATTTGAAACCCATGACCTTTGCATTGTTAGCGCAATGCTCCACCAATTAAGCCACAGGAAATTACAATTATTTTTTTTTTTGAACCTTACGACATACGGAGATCAAAACAGTATCAAAAACCTTACATAATAAGATTGCACTGGCGCATACTACGTAAAAACAACTACAAAAAGAACGTGTTATGAGAATAAAATAAAAAGGTCATTGCATTAGTGCGTCTTGCATTGGTATTTTTCAGTCCAAGAAGAAACTTCAGGTAATGAAACAGATGAAAATTAGGGTATCCTTGAGTCCACTTCTATTTATGGCAAATGTTTATGAAACCATTTAAATGTGAACAAATTTTTTGTGTAAATAAGTGCAAAACCTTGTTTAGATATATTTTAATCTATATGTAGAAAATGTAATACAATTAATTCGTACCTTTGGATTATTACAAACATTTACGGCTCTCAAATTTTCATCTCACAAAAGCTTTCATTTGCCCCCCCCAAAAGTTTGATATTCTCTGGTAAAAATACATCTATTTCCACTTATTTCCAGAAGAGGGCGCAAATACATCTCGAAATTGTTTCCCAAACACCGTTAAACACAAAGAAACGATTTTCTTCGTTGAAGAAACAGCTTTAATGAAAACTAGAGTAAAGATGGAAATTACTAATGAGACCAGCAGAATAAAATAAAAATAACTAGAGGAACAAATAGGTCTGAGTTTCTCCGTTACTGCTAATGTGCCACATTAAGATGAATAAAGCATTAGCAACATAGGCTAGCAGAATTTTTATTTAAGGGCTTTTTCTTCTTTAGGTCAAACGGAAGTGAATGAAGTCCATAGAAATTTGTATCATGAAACACTTTTGAAACAGGAAAAAGAAAAAATACTTTCAGAAACTGCTGTTTTAACAGAGACAAGAGAAGAGTTTTACTCTTAGTTCCTCCCTCCATCTTCAGTGTAAAAAAAAATATGCATGGTCCCGAAATAGCTGTAATCGCACCATCATCCAGTGTGTCTGGGATTAGGAGGAGACAGAAGGGTGTGCGAAAGCTACAGAGGATCTGTGCTTGGTTTTCCAATATGTTTGGAAAAACCTTCCAACAGTGTTCCTTCAAAAACTGTGGAAGAGTATCTATAAGTCAAAAAACCATAGACTGATTTAATCCAGAGTCTCTTTTGTTCATTCACTCCACATTGTTCATTGATAAAAAAAAAAAAAAATGATCAACACTTCCAATTCTGAAAACATTTTTTTATTTACATTTCCTAAAACCTTTGCATAGGACTGTGTATACAGACACAAAAGGTGCGGGTAATCGATCAAGCACACCCTCCTGTTGTAAACTGCATCATGTGACTAATGACTGAGTTCATATTGTCAACTACTTGGAGCAGAAACCTCTCTACACATCGGCTCTGCAAGACGCTTCTTCGGTACATCCAGAGAAGGAAACCTTTACTGACAAAAGATGAAACTGAGACCAGCATGTATCTGAGAGCTGAACAGTTCTCAACCTCTCCAAAGGTATCTTCCTTCTCACAATTAAAACAAGCAGAGGTTGATCTCTTTTTGATCTTCTCTTGAAAAATTTGATAATCCTCAAGCCGATTCTTCTCCAGCTCAATCTCTTCCGATTCCATTCTTGCTGTTCTTGACAAATAACTCTCAGGCTTCTCTTCTCATGCTCTGCTGTGATTCTACTAAGCTCTGTTAGTTTGATCATTAATGACTACGATAACAGAGCTGATAAGACGCACCAGAGTCAACAAGCACAAGAGTCAATGCCAAACACAACTGAATCATGCTGAGCAACACCCTCGTAGTCACACTGAACCAATCAGAACGCAACTAATTCCTTCTGACATGAGTCTAATAGACTGAATTCTCAGGTATAAACCAAAGCCCTCACTCATGGATCAGACCAGCTTGGATCAAATGGACTGGGGTGTTCTGGAACCCCCTTTGGCGCTGAAAATCTTCCTGACGGTGCTGTATTCTCTGATCTTGGTGCTGGGGGTCTTGGGTAACAGTGCCACTATCAGAGTGGCTCAGGTGCTGCAGCAGAGTGGCGACATGCAGCGGAGTGTATCGGACCACCTGTTGAGCCTGACCTGCTCTGCCCTTCTAGTTCTGCTGCTGGGGGTTCCCGTCCAGCTGCTCAGTGCTATATGGTTCCCTCTTGCCACCTCCTCAGCTGACATCACTTGTCGCATACACAGCTTCTTGCTGGAGTTCTGCAGCTATGCAACCCTTCTCAATGTGGCCACGCTCAGCTTACAGCGGTACCTCGCAATCTGCAAGCCCTTCCGATACCGTCACCAGGCCTTGAGCCGCCATCGGACCCTGAAGCTGCTTCTGCTCACTTGGTTCTGCTCTGCCCTAGTAGCCTTGCCAGTGCTGGTTTCCACCGGTGTGGAGGAGATCAGGGTGCCTGGGGTGACCACAAATAACAATGGAACCCATGGAATGGAGAGAACCGGTAGAACGGAGGGAATTAGTGGAATCAAGGAAGTGAGATTCGAGGTATCTGGGAGAATTGATGGACTCTACAGAAACCAGGGGAGAGAACCCTATGGATTGAACAGCGTTTGGGAAAATTTTGAAACCAATACCCTTCATAGAATACAAAGATCAAGTGGAAACTACAAAAAAGAGGGAAGCACCCAGGAATCCCACGGAACCAGGGATACTATAAGAATCAAAGGGATAACAAGAACTTTTAGAGGCACTAGAAAAAAAGGAAGAGAGGGAACAAGTGGAATCAAAGAAACCAGTAGCATGCTAGAAATTGGGAGAACCTTAAGAACCAGTGCAGAGGAGGAAATATATGGAATGCATGGAATAGGGGGAAACTCCAGACCCAGAGAAACCAACAGAACTGAATTTAAAGGAACTGGTGGAACGCAAGACTCTGTGGAAATCTCTGGTGAACTTAAAGGAATTAATGGACCCTACAGATGCAACGGAACAGCGGGACTCTACAGACTCCATAGGATTGGAGAAACTTACAAAAGGCACAGAACTGGAAGAAGCTCTGGAACCAGTGGAATCAATGCAACAGGCAAAACTTACAATGCTCAGGACGGAAAGAGAAATCAAGGAACTGAAGGACCTAGAACTACAGACAGCCCAACTGTGGAGAACCAGCCCCAGAACCTGAGCTTCTGCACAAGTCTGAGCCGGCACTGGGTCATGTACCGCTTTAGCATCTTTACCGCCTTCATGGTTTACCTAGTGGTCCTGATCAGCGTGGCCTTCATGTGCAGAGCCATGATCCTTGTTCTGCGGGCTCCGATGGGACCAAGGGAAACTGGAGAGGAGGAGGGGAAACTGTCCAGGCATGAGAGCGCCCGGGTGAAAGCATCCCGCAAACAGACCATCCTTTTCCTGGGTAGGATATTTTCCGTTTATCTACATCATCAGATAATCCTTGTTTTACAGAGTGATAATCAACTCTTAATTTGACTGATTATCAAACACAATTCAGAAAATATTCTCTCGTAATCGACCTTTCTTCATCCCTGTGCCAGTGCTGGTGGTGAGCTCTCTGTGCGTGTGCTGGACTCCTCTTCAGATCCTCCGGCTGATGACCGCATCTCTTCCTCGTTCATCTTGGTCGTCTAGTTACCTGATGGCCTTCGCACGGTTGTACCCGGTGGCTGGAGTGTTCTTCTACTTGAGCTCCTTACTGAACCCGTTGCTCTTCAGTCTGTCTTCACAACGCTTCCGTCATGCCCTGCGATACACCGTTCAATGCTCAAGAGCACTAGATGATGAAGTAGGCTCTGGAGACACACCCCAATCCTCAAGAGTTTTTGGGAGGAGCAGAGTCTCTGGAAATACTCTGCGACCTCTGCTCAAACTCATCAGGGTAGACAGATCGACGCCTTCATCCACTGGAGAAGAAGTGGCAAAAGACACCGTAGACTCTCAGGATGAGCGGAGAGATGAATCTAGAATATTGAATGATGAACATAGCTGCTAAAAATATCTGGAGATTACTTTGATCTTCATAGATGTGGCATCATAGAATATTGTAAATCAAGACAGAGAAGTCTATGCCGACTAATATTGTACTGTAGTCACAAACAGCCTGCAAAAACAATGGATTTTAAAATGACTTTGTCTTAGTTCAAAACTGAAAAAAATAAAACAAGGCGCTGAAAGAACCGTTTTAAGATCATATTTATTTTAAACAAATATGAATACCACAAATAAATTGGATAATTCTGTTTATATCAAGGAAATATCTGATATACAACAACCTCCTTAGAATAAACCCTAATTAATTAATTTCCCTTTTTATAACAATTAATGTACCACATAATAATAATCCCCCTAATACAGTTACAGTCTAAATATTTCACAATGAAACCATAAGGGAAAACCTATATGTTGTGTAGAGCAGATTAAAGCTTTTGGTGAATAAAAACAGGTAAAGGCATTTTGAGCAGCACTTTAGAATGGGTGGAAAGCAAAGTATAGTTGGCTGAGCGTTAGATAAGGTAGAACAACATTAGGGTGGGGTACTTTTGGGAAGGCTTTGGCCAAATAAAGCAGGTAGGGGCACTTCAGAGAAATTGGTGGCCATATTTTGCAGTAGGGCCACTTTAGAGCAGATGGAGGAACTTTAGAGAAGGATTAGGCAAATACAGCAGTGGGAGGGGGGTATAAATATATACAGCAATAGGGATTTTTTAAGTCAGGTGGAGAAAGGTGGGTGCCCTTTAGAATATATGGGGGAAAGATATAGTTGATGGAGACACTTCAGAGCAGGGGGTGATCAATAATTATACATTTGTTTATTTCTATTAATCATTGCTCAGTATTGTTACTGCCCCTCAGGGGTGTTCGGTGTGTCGGAGGAGAAGAAGGCGGTGCGCTCCGTCCCCTGACACACGTATGTAATGTGCTCCACTTCTCCACCGTAGTTACTGGGCTTCTGAAAGTAGATCTCCAGATGGTCCTGCAGATCCTCCGGATCCATCAGCGGGGGGATATTGGAGAGTAGGAGGGAGCGTTTTGGTCTTCCACAGAATGACTGGCACACAGAAAGATAAAGAAAGAGTGAGAGTTTGCTTCTGACATCGAATGAATGATGCACAGAAACACACTCACCTGGAACTTGCGCAGGCTGAACTTGTACTCGGGTTGGATCTCGATCTCTCTTGCTCTTTCTTTGTCAAGACTCACAGAGAACATCCCTTGACCGATTAGATTCTCTGCCACTGAGAACAAAATTATTACAATTAATGAAAATTATCAGCTAAAAGCAAGAGAGATGACTTGAAGAGAAAGCTCTGACATTTTACCATCTAGTGATGAAATAATGCATTTAAATCATGAAACATTTATTTTTATCTAGAAATTTTCAGTCCATCGGTGTTGACCAGTGTTGGCTGTGCATCGGCAAACTTTTCATTCTTTTGATTGAGACCTGCAGAGCTGAGGAACGTGACCCTTCCACTGACGCTCCTGTCCTCCATTTTTGTACTCTTGTTGTCCACCCTCATCTCCATGCTCTCCACCTCTCCTCCTCCCAAAGAAGGTTTGGAGAAGCTCAGCTCAAGCCGGTCCTTCACACACTCATCAGGAACACACACATTCACAGGAACCCTCAGGAAATTCACTGTTCTCCGGGAGACACCAAGGTGGATCTGCACACACACACACACACACACACACACGCACACAAACACACACACACACACACACTTATAACAATTTGAGATCATTGAAAGTTTTTCAAAATGCCATAAAATATTTTGCACATTTAACCCTAAACCATGCATCGGATGCTGGATCTCATTAGTTCAGGCTCCACCTGAACTAATGAATGTTCATGCACCTCAGCTCGAACAATTCCTTTTACTCCCAGCCATCTCGATCGCCCGATGGAGACCATACCTGGAACTGTACAGAGGGCTCCAGGGAGAGATGTTGCGGCTTCACCTCAATCTTGGCTGCATCACAGGTCACAGAGCACTTGGCCAAACTGAGAATCTGCTGTGCCACTGAAAAACAAACACAGACAGTAAAAAGCACAAGTTTAAGGTAAAACAGAGGAATGTGATTAATCACCTTTCTCCTCCTCAAAGGTGATGATTGCCTGTCCACCGTAGAGCCGCACCGACGGGGTCTGAGTCACGGTAAACACACTCGACACCTCATCAGCCGCCTCGTCTTTCTCAGATGAACTAAGAGACGAGGTGAACTTGAGAGTCTGCGGTGGGAGCTTCACCTGAATCTGAAAATAAACCATTAACCATCTAAATTCTCAATTATCGTTTAACTATCGAGACTGATTTGTTTTGATGCCTCTTTTTAAAGATTCAGAAGAAAAGCTTTAGAGGATACAGAGGAAATGAGAAACCAGAGTAGCATCCAGCTAATCAGCCGCTAGCTTATAAACCAAAATAAAAACATGAGGAAGATGGTAATGAGCACAAACCTTAAATCTCTGCTGCAGAGAGTCAGTTTCATTTCTCTTGATTCGAAGCTTCTGCTGGAGATCGTTCAGTTCCCTCATCAGAGCATGATTTTCCTCTTCCAGAGCCCTCTTCTCATCCTGGAATGAACAAACAGCAGGTGATTTACACGACATTAGATACTTTGTCCAGTGTATAAATAATACATTTGTGTAAATAATGTAATTTTCTTTTAGTATTGTTCAACTCCCATAAGCTTTGTATTGGGAGTTTAAAAAAAAACAGCCATCCTCTGGGGGGCGATCAAAACACTTCACTCAACCATGTGAGACACAGGTCAAGATCTGGCTTCATTATAATGATGGTCTTTCAAAAACAAAAGTACACTACACTATTTTTTTATACTACCTTTGTGGTGTCTACAAAAAAAAGATATTGATAAACAGACTGCGTTTTGAAATGGCGTCTTTCTTCAAAACCAAATACACACAGTACCCTTCCACAACAATTTGGAGAAACACTTCCAAAAAGAGACATAAGTTCCATATGTATGCACTTTTGTGCATTTCTGACATTTTCTTTTAAAACAGGCTAAAATGATCCTCCAAAAATGAAAAACGAACCCTTTTAATGCTGAAAATAAAGGGTTCGGGGTTGTATGTTAGGGTGTTGTCACCCTTTAACCACTCTCTCTTCCTGCCTCACCTGTATCTCCTGCATCTCCTGTTTGAACAGATCTGATAGCTTCTCCTCCTGCTCCATCTGTGTTTGCAACTCGGCTTCAGATTTCTTCTTCTCAGCTTCAGATTCAGACTTCTCCAGCAGCAGCCTGGACCTCTCCATATCCGCAGACTCGATCAGAGACTGTGAGGATGTTAGAAGGTGCTCAAAACCTTGTCACTGGAGTAATCAAGCCTGTTGTTTGGACTTATTTGAACGCTAAAGGTCTGAGTATTGAAACAAACTTGGAAGTAAACTTTAATTTTAATGGGATAGAGTTTTAAATGTGAAGTTAATATTGAATTGTGAAGTGGTTTCACCTTCAGTCTCTGGAGTTCTATCGCCGCTTCCTTCATCTGGCGATCAACCTGATATCGGTCAGCAGTATTATTGCATAATTTCAAACAAATTCCCAAAACACAATTTAAAATAAACTGTTTTATTTAACAAACTGTTACATAAATACAAACCTCCGCTCCTCGCGTTTGAGCTCCTGCTGTGTCAGACATTATAGAGAAATCGAAAGCGACTGAAGTAAACAGAAAACAATCGATAAAACTCTAAACAACCACAAAATCAACCGGTTGTGATTTGATCAAACATCATAACGTTAAATATTGATATTTACCCCGGTGACTTCTGAGCAAAATAAAGCGGGTACGAACGATCCTGATCCCTTAGAACAGAAAGCGAAAGAGAGTCGAGTCAATGAACCGGTTCAACTCGACTCTCACCACTTCCTCTTTTGAAATATTTCGAATCACATTTTCACCAGAAAAGGTCAACAAAAGGGTCGACTTTATTAAAAGATTTACATTTTTTACTGGTCAAAATCCATTTGTACTTGATATGGATGATTGCAACATCCACAGGCTATAAAATCTCTTAAACTACACATTTAAGAAGAAAATATTCATGGTGATCCTACAGTATTCTGTCAGGGTACTATTTAGATCACGAATAGAACTCTTTATTTCGTCTGAATCCCAGGGGCTTGTCTGAAACGAACTATTACTTTACATGTAGCAACGAGTTAAGAAGAAAAAAAATTCATGTCATATTTTTAACGTAAACTTGAAAAATAGTTGTGTACGCATGCGCATAAGCAGGGCGGAATTATGGGTAGAATGAATTTATGAGACACTGTTGTCAAAAGCCTTAAAAAAAACAACTAAATCGAAGAAAAGTGTAGTGAACAAATATCAAAAGTTTTCAGGGTTAACAAAATAAACTTTACTAAGAGGTTTTTAACATGTGCGATGCATTAGATGCTGAGAACACTGATCATGTCTAACTAATTTTATCTAAACAATATTTATGTACTTGTTTATCCAAGAGCAAATAGAAAAACGGAAGCATTGAACGTTTCAGTGGAAACAATCTTTTATTCCTCTATTATAATTATTAATAATATTCTTACAGATAATTGATCAGAGAGCAAAGCCACCTTAAGCCACCACAAACCATTTACTTGCTCAACGTTTACTAATTCAACAGCTTTCTCTCTTCAGAAGAATGTTGACACCGGTCACTATCACTTTTTATGAAAGGCCTTTAAATCAGTAACAGAGTGTGATTTTAATCCCGTGTTTGTTGAAGGTGGATAAAATTACCCGGATTAACTCATGCGAGGATCAGAAGCAAACGCCCATCAGATATAAAACAAACAGAGGGATATTCATATTCTCATTTTTCTCTAACTGACAGACTCATCACAGTTTCCTCGATCTCTCCTGGGTCTATCCACCAGGTCTTCGTGCTTCAGGTGTGTTCTGAGGTGGATGAACGTCATGAGAGAGAGTGCTGTAATCTTCTGAGCGCAGCTCTACATCTGCTGGGTGGAGTTCCCGTTCCAAGTGTTGTTATCTTCCGGATCACTCTGGGTGCTCCTCAGACGATGGATGTTCCCGTCGTTCTGGAAACCACCTCCTGCACGCCTGCGGACTGCCAAGTCCCTGATGAACACAATAGAAGACAACCCAGACTCCATGAACACGCATTAAGACATCAGAGACATCAACAGATAGCGGAGTTTCCCCAACCATTAAACAGAAGCTCCCCCTGCCCCTTTATGACCAGATGATTGGGATCTACTCTCTCACCTGGGTGGCTCTGATCCTGATGCAGAGGGCTGCGAGGAAGTCTGTCCACCATCAGGACGCGGGGTTTGTGTATCTGTGGAGAACAGGAAGCGGCTGATGACCCTCCAGACAGCCAGCAGCGGAAACAGAAGAGAGCCGAAGAGAGCCCAGAGGCCAGAGGAGGAGGAGGAGGAGGAAAGGACGGTCGTGGAGGAGTGACTCGACTGCTGCAGTGAGAAAGAGGTTCTTGAGAATATAATCGAGTCTGAAGCTCTACTCAGGTCCTCTGAAAGAGAGAGATTACCGGAAGAAGGATGAGTGCAGCACTTGGGGCCAGCTCCAAGTCCTGCAGAGTTCTCTCCAGATCGGCAGAACTGAACTCTCTCCTGGGGAACATGGTTGAGAGGGAGAAATGGCTCCAGCGGCCCGACAGCTCCTGAAAAACACAGAGCCATCACTGTCAACACACCCAAAGTTTGCAGCTATTTCGTTTCTTGGTTTCTCTCTGTCTTCCTTTGTGTGTTGCCTATTAACCAACTTAGTTCCTTGATTTTGGAACTTTTCAAACCATCTAGTGCAACTTTTGGGGGTTTCTTTAGCAATATATATATATATATATATATATATATATATAGCAAAAAAAACTTTGGTAAACAAAATAAAAACTGGTAAAAAAAAAACTTTTTCTGGGTTTCTCTCTGTCACTCTCTCTCTCTTCCTTTCTGTGTTGCCAACTTTGTGACTGTCCCTAGATTTTGGATATTTTCACACTAACTCTTGCAGGTTTCTCTAGCACTTTTATTTCTCAAATATAGCTGTTAGCGAAAAAATCTATCTCTATCTCACACAGCCTCAAGCAGCATCTCAGGTCACCCTTCATCCGTAATTACAAAAGGTATGAAAGTTATTCACAGAGTGATTTGTGCTCGATTCTCAGGGGGAAGAGAAAAAAATTGATGTTGTGGCTTTTGGTAATAAAAACAAGGAATACTGGAAAATGTCAGACATGCGAGTTGTTTAGTGTATGTGTGAGCTACTCCTCTCTGCTACAAGTGTGTGTGTGTACGTGTGTGTGTGCATGCTTACAACTTCAACACTATTGCTCAATGGAGTTCAATATTCTATTAATAATAGAAAACTACCGAGACAAAAGATTTACAAACATATTAAAGGATTTTTTTCAGCTTCTCAAACAAGCTTTTTCTAGTGAGCACACTTCCAGACCTGAGCGGCGTAGCTGTGCACCTCCCGCAGTGTGGAGCCTGAAGGAAACTGAGCAGAGAAGGAGGAGCCATCGGGAAGCCGAAACTGCAGCCTGCACACAGCACTGAGGATAAAGAGAGAGCGTCAGTCTCCATCCTCGGCTTGATGCTCTTCATCTGCTACGATTATCACCTGCGCTGAGGCGCCGCTCTCTCCCTCTGCTCCTCTGCTCTCTGTGTTTGAGCCTGAGCTTCCTCTCTTTTGGACTCTTCTAAGATCTTCTGGTTCTGAGCTGCTCGGGCTGCTCTGTCTGCTCGGTCCTGACGCCCAGAGAGAAAGAGAAAGGATTCATCAAGACATCAGGACAATCTGAAACTCCCTCTCTCTCTCTGCAGAGTGTACCAGGGCGATCTGCTGCTTGACCCTCTCTCTCGCTGCTCTCTCTTCTTCCCGCTCTTTCTCCCTCTCCTCCAGCAGCTGTTTCATCTTCTGGTCCTCCTGTTTCTTCTTGTACTCTTGCATCTCCTTTCCCACTTTCCTGCGCTCCACCTCCTTCTGCAGGAGCTTCTGGAAAAGCGGAGAAAGAGAACACAGACCAGATGAGAAAAGAGGACAGACAGACGGAGAGACAGACATTTGTACCTCCTCTTCTTCTTTCTTTTTCTGTTCACGCCTCTCCTCCAGCTTCTTGTTGATCCTGAGCGAGAGATTGAAACACGAAAGTTTAATTTCACTGAATCATAAGAAAAGTGAATCAGTTCAGAACGATTCACATCTATGACCAACTGGTTGAGAGTGATTCGAATCACCTCAGAGCGATTCAAACATTCTGGAAGTGGTTGTTGCTCACTCACCTTTCAACTTTAGCATCCAGGGCCTCTTGTGGCTGAGATGCGTCATCACCAGAAGTCACATGACCTGAGACTTCACCCTTTTCACCAGGTGTCACATGACCAGAGCCCCCAGCCTCCTCAGTTGTCACAGAAGGGGATTCTGGAGAACAGAGGATTCGGGACACATATAAGTCCATGAAAAACTTAATTTACATATATTACCGAATATAAAAATCACCTTTAGACGTGGAGGAGCTGCTGCTCTGGGTCTCACTCACCAGCATCTCAGACTTCAACTGAACACACTGCTGCGCATGCATCTGTACAGCAAAGTGAAAGAGAAAGTAAGTGAACAAAAGAGAGAGAGAGAGATACTGCGAGTGTGTATGAGATGAGAGAGACCTCAGTTACTCTGCTGATACGATTCTTCAGCTCCTCCTCATTCACACTGCCAGCAATCACCTCCAGAGGAACCCCATTCTCTCCAATGAAGAAGCTGGATGGAACACACACCACCGGATCTGAGGGGGCAGAGTCAAGGGGTACACAAGCACACACTCCTGCACACTCACACTTACTGGAATCAGTGAAGGATACAGATCTGAGAGAACTGCACACACGTTTCACTGAGGGGGAGAGAGAGAGAGAGAGAGAGAGAGAGACATGAGCAATCAGTCAATCAGTCTGTCAATAGCCAATCACGATTTGAGGAGTCTGACAGTTATCATTTCATCTGTGGTGTCAGTTGTCAGCATCACATGAACTAGAAAAGCATGTCAACACACAGTTCATCATTATTCGGTCTGTCAGTAGTCATACCGTATAGTCAGGAGTCAGAAGATTGAGTTGATCTGTACTAAGTCAGTCAGTGTTCCAATGGCTTAATAGTATCTAATAATTAGATATTCTATCAGTCAGATGGTCAGTGGTAAGTGTTGGGCAGTATTTCATTTGACTGTCAGTAGTCAGTGAGTTTATATTCAATCTGTCTGTTGGTCAGTGCTCAGTCAATCAAGTTTTCCATCGCCAGTCTGTCAGTATTCAGTCAGTTGGTGTTTCATCTGTTAAATGGTTAGTATTCAGTTAGTCTGTAGTCAGTCAGTCAGTTTAACAGTATTAGTTGGTCAGTATTCCATCCCTCCGTCAGTAGTCAGTTCTGTAAGTCTGTAAGTGGGTATTTCATCAGTTAGTTATTTTATTTGAGTGTCAGTAGTTAAAAAAAGTTACCATTCAGTCTGTCTGTTGGTCAGTTCTCAAGTCAGTCTTTGACTGAGTTTGATATTATTTAGTTGGTCAGTATTCAGTCAATTGGTATTCCATCGGTCAGTAACTATATGGTCGGTTATTAGAAGATTAAGTTGGTCAGTATTTAATCACTTGTCGTTAGCGGCGAGTTGGAATTCCATCATTCAGTAGGTCCGTATTCGGTCAGTTGGTCTTTGTTTGGTCTACCACTCAGTCAGATGGTCAGTAATAAGTGAGTCAGTAAGTTTCATTCAGCAGCTAGTGGCTCACCTCGCAGCATCAACTTGAATGGCTACGCAACAGTTCTGCGCCACTTCAGATACAGTTGATGTTTCCCAGCTAGCGATCAACTGACGTGACAGATCATCATTACCTAAAAAAACAAAATCCATAATAAAATACTGACACGAGATCAGAGTCAGGACCTAAGGACACAGATTGAGGTTGAAAATGACCAGATCCAAAGACATAAGAACAATAAATCATAGACACAAGCACAAATTAAACTACAGACGGGAACTGGCCAACACAAGAAGGCATAGACCAAAATGGAGAGACCAGAACAGAGGAAGAAAGTAGATAAAATTCAACTTTGACTTTACCACATTATAAGGCAAAAACTGACAGCATCACAATTTGAGTGGATGACGTATGAGACTGTGGTGGGATTTGTTTAACGTAGGCTATCCATAACAAACTGAAACATAAGACTATCGTAAATAAATGTGAGCTTTTTTGACTGTAACGTCATAGTGCCTCTTGTGACACAATTGTGACCCACAAACGCACAATTGCGCAGTTTGTGGGTCACAACAGAAGCAGTGATCAACCTCACGCCGTGCACCATTCACTCGGACGTTGTTTCCGTCTCTGTTTACGGCTGTAACGTTACCTGTGATCACCACCACGAACACACACTTGCGCTGTTTGGCAGCGGCGATGGCCGCCGGTATGGAGCCCTCGAACCAGCGCATGATGAACACAACGACAAAGAGCGTAATCAACAGTAATCGAGGCGTATATTTATTATTTGTTGCTATTAAATTGAATATAAGACGGCTCTTCGACTAAACGGGGATTTGATAACTCATTTCACAGCTGCCGGAAGTTTTGCTTAGAAAACGGAAAAGCTTCAAGCCAGATGAATCTTGGGAAATGTCGTCTCATTGTGCGTTCTTCTTTTCAATGGCGCCTGTTCACATGAAGAGGGCGCGAGATCCTCACGTTTTGTTCTTTAATAAAAACAGTCAGAGACACATTCTCCGGAACATGTTGAAAACAAGGTTTTTGATGATGTAAACATTTATTTTAACCTCCTTTAAGCTGTCCTTAACTTTTTGTTATGTATACATACATTCTCACATTCTAAATTGGAGTAGTCTTGCATGTAAATGACCACTTTTGTTTTTATCATAATATAATTTAAATATAAACTTCATTTCCCATAATCCCCTGTACCTGATAGCGTTTAAACATATTTTTTGTCTCCTGCACTATTTAATATTTCTACTCCGCAGATTAATTTAGCTATATTCTTGAAATATGATTGACATTATAGTCAAGTGTAAGCTGATGTGAATTAGACAAATCATGGTCAGTTCAGGGGGATCTTAACAAGTAGCCTCTAAGTTGATTTTAATGTAACCTTACGGTTTTCCAAATGCGAACAATTATATTTGATAATCATCAAACACTGTCCTTGACTGGAGTTGAACCAGGAACCTTCTTGCTGAGAGGCAGCGTTGCTCACCAGCTTGGTTTATTTCTAGCTTTATCATAAATCATCCTGAAGGTGCCCTATACAGTGCTGATCCCCAGAGACCCGAGTCCATCACACACAGAGCTGAATAAACCTGATTAACACACAATGGCCTGAATAAACCTGCAAGTCGAGGAAGAAGAGGAGGAGGCAGATTCACCTTGCCTGCAGAGAGAATCTGACACAGAAATTGAAATGTGCAGATGTGAGAAAGATGAAAAGATCCTTCATTCAGGGGTTTAATGACGGTCCGAGTCAGGTATTTCATCCCAATCATAATAGCTTTAGAAATGTTGTAGTTGGATTAGCATTTATTCCAAATCTTAAATGACAAATTCACTTTCCCAACTATATAATTTCCATCATGTGTAAAAACTCAAGCAGCAATGCTATTTGTGAAAGAATGGGCTTCGCACAAGTGCGGTACAGTGATGGGAGTCCAGCTCAGTGTTCAAGTCCAGTCATGAAATTTCCTTGCTACCGAAAGTCCTCCAAAAGCTGTCAAAGTGGGGATCTGGACATAGCATGTGTGATGTCACCCATTTAGGTTTTAGCAGAAAGCAAATGAGGCTCAAACTAGAAAGGAAATTATGACATTTTGGAAACGAGGCATGGTGGGAAGAGGAAGTGTGGTGAGAAAAGTATAAATTCATTGTTAGATTTTTGTTAAATTTGATCTAAATTTCGTTTTCTTCATCTTAATTTACAACTCATTTTTGTGGAGGACTTTTGTTAAATCAATGAACATAAAACAAAGCTTGGACTGTGTGCGTGCAAAAGGCCACCATTGTTTTCAGTGTCTGTCGGCTCTTTTGGAGATGCTGACAAAGCACCTTCACTGTTTTGGTCTGATTTAAGAAAGTTTTTATTTAAGCATCTGTAACAGATTTTTATAAAGTAATAACGAAAAGCACAGATTAAAGAAGATTCAACAGAAACTCAGCCTTGGCTAATCTTAAGGGTGGATGGATGGGAGGGTCTTTGGTGTTACTTCTAATGATATTTTAAAATTCATTCATTCATTCTCAGTCCCTTTCGGGGTCGCAGGGGTCTGCCGGTGCCTATCTCCGGCACACATTGGGCGAGAGGCGGGGGTACACCCTGGACAGTTCGCCAGTCCATCACAGGGCAACATTCACACACATGAACACCTAAGGGGAATTTAGATTATTCAATTAACTTAATCGCATGTTTTTGGGGATTGTGGGGGAAACCGGAGTACCCGGAGGAAACCCACGCAAGCACAGGGAGAACATGCAAACTCTTTCTAGGAAGTTCACCGGCGAGCCCCACTGTGCCGCCCATATTTTAAAATCAAATAATCAAATCAAGGATACTTTCCAAATGTTTATTGAAGAGTTTAACACGGGATGGGTCCAAGCATGGTCTTCCTGCTTCTTCTTCTGGTCCCCTTCTGATCTCCTCCAGTCTTTTTAACAAGACCCTCGTTGCTTAACATAATATGATCAAATATTAAACACTATAAAATTCAAATAAAAATATCCTAAATCATCCAGTCATATCCCTCCGAAAATGTGTGTTTCATTCCTCAAATTCTTTAGCTTAAGGGCAGCTCGAAACTGTTCTTTTGTTGCCACCATCATCATCCTTAAATTCAAGGGTCACTTGAAACAGTAACATTCCTTTCCTCTCAGATATTTACTTCCCTCTAAATTCTAGAAACGCATATTAATGAGATTGGATCATTATTTTTCATCCACACCCTTTGCCTGTGTGCACGGGTTACAATAAGTTTTCAGTTACACTACATAACCTTTTAGCAGAGTTTCAGTTCTTTATTGTTATTGGATGAGATAAAACACACAAAGCATATACAATAATCATCATCAAGCCATCATTTGATGATCGGGTCCGGCTACTTATTGTGCATCGATCAAGAGTCTTTCAGCATATTTCTCTTTCTTAATAGCCTCAAAGTAAAACAAATGCAAAAAACCCAACACTCATCTAGTAAGTGTTATTAATGGACAGCACCTGCTGCAACGTGTCCTGACTCACAGCAGGGGATTGCAAGCACCAACACAAGCGGTTTATTGGAGACTCAAGCAGTGAGTAGCTATCAGTGCAATCTGGATCTTCTTGTAATCCTTGGTGGATGTAGAGACTGGAATGACCAGAAGATGAAAAGTAGACGCAAAGGTGAAGCAGTCCTGTCCAGGGAAGGAATGGGTGCACATGGAATCCAAGAAGGAAACCATTACAAATGCATTTGTGACTTAAAATCTTATTGTCAGTTAAGGACCATTCCTAGTGAAAGAGTGCCAACATTCTCCCTACAATGACAGCAGCGAAGACTCTTCTCCCTCGTTTTGTGTTGAGTGTGAGAGTGTGTAAAAGAGACCGGTTCACTGTGAGATGAGCAGAGTCTCTCAAACAGCGCCTCGGCCCCCCGTACACACACTCAAGCTCCAGCAGCACAGATTTCAGCTCCCAGTGCTCCCTGCAGACCAGAAACAACCATAACATCAGCATCACACCTGGAATGTGCCTAAGTGTTTCAGTTTCATCGTCTAAATCGTTACGGTAGATTTATCACTTTGGTTCAGATGCAATCATCTCAGGAACTGATTTGAGCTCTCTTATCAGGTACTGATATAGAAACAGATGCAAATTTAAAAAGTATTTCATTTTAAATCTGGATGTGATGTGGTAAACCATGGACGTAGTGTCTATAATCGGGTGGGAGGTTGACGACTCAAGAGTGGCTTAATATGACTTAAAAACATCGGTGATAAAATACCTAACAACTGTCACAAACCAGGTGTTGGATGTAAAGTTAAGCTTAACAGTAGTATCAATGTGAATCTCCCCATTACTGACACCAGCCTCATGTGGTCAGTCGAGGAATTGCAGCCTAAGTCACTTCCTTTTACACTTCCACTGTAAATTGGGTTTAAAGTATATACCAAAAATGTCCCAAGTGAGGAAGAGCTCCGCCTTGAGTCATCTTTGTTGACTACCTTCTGCAATATTACGTAGTAGTTGGGCACAGGGCCTCTGGCAGACTTAGGTTACAATTTTAAACAAAGTGGACCTGAATGTGTGGATCTCCTACTCTAGGAGGACCTCAAGCACCACCGGGCTGCAAGAGTATGTGAAGATAGGCTGGTGCTGACCCCATGACTGTTCTGTACGCAAGCATCAGTGTTTTGAAAACAGGCTGTAATGGGGAGCCAGTGGAGAAAGATGAAGAGATGTAGCTCTTCTGGGTTCCAAGAGTTCTTTATCATTTGAAGAGGAAGAATGTCCAGTGAGGCGAGCAATCCAGTAATCCACTCAAGACGTGACCAGAAGTTGAGATGAATGCTCTCTTGGGAGGTTTCTTTCTGTTCGGAGGCTATTTTACCAAAGTGCTCTTTGAATGATGGTTACAGACTGTGGTAAATAGAGCTAAGCCAAACCAAGCAGAGACGTGCCATTATTAAAATCGGAAGGAAAATCAGCTCTGGGATAAATTGGGATAAGTTGGTGGAAGTGGTTACATCCAAGTGGGCATCTTTACAAGAGAATTTAGAAAAGTTAATGAACCTGACCCATGTTTTTGGTCTTGTGGCAGGAAACAGAGTACCTGGAGGAAACCTGTGCAAACACTAGGAGAACATGGAGAGGGAGGTCCTGGAGAGCTTCGAACCAGCAACCTTCTCACTGAAAGGCTACAGTGCTACCCACTGAACCGCTGCGCAGCTCCTTGTATGAAGTGCTTTACATGATTTTGTTTGCCATTTTCTGTTAATGATGTCAACTTGATACAATTCCGACATCTTTGTCCACGGGTATAAAAATAACTTTAGAGGCAATCAACATATAACAGGTGCATCTAGATCAGGCAGACTCCAATACCCACACACGCTTCAGAGATCCCCACCCTGAGATCCACTGCTCTTCTCAATTAAGTGTTAATTATCTTGCTGCGTCCTCACGACACTACAAACACAACAAAGGGTTAACTTTAAGTCTCCTAGGACTCAGAGATCCAAATGCAGCTTATTAGCTGAAGATAGGCATTCCTTCAAAAAATAGACAGAAGGTCTGAAGAGAAAAACTCGACACAACCATCGATGCATGTGAGGAGATACCAGTTAAATAAGGTTCATTCCAAAAGGCATACATGCTTGCTATGAAGCACAGTAGGTGTAGCAGAGGTTTGCTGCAGACGATTAGGTGTGCCGAGGTGCAGACAAAGACAAGATATGAAGGAAATGGACAGACAGAAAGTCCAGATAAGGAGTGTTGGAGAAACTGGGTTCAGTCTGCTCAATACGATTCTTTTCAGAATTATTCTGTTGGTTTCAGTGTGGTTTGAAATGATTCAGTTCAGTATTGTTCTGTTGAGTTTATTATGATTCATCTATAATATCAGTTCAATATAATTTCAATGTGATGCCATTTTATTTTGATTGGTTTTCAATCAAAGTCAGTGATTCATTCAAGTCCTTTATCAGTTCATTATAATTGAGCCGTGTTCCATGTTATTCGGCAGGCTCAATGACATTCAGATTCATGGAGTGATTCACTTTGCTCAATATGACTCTGTTCAGTTTAGGGTAATTTGATTGAATTTAATGTAATGATTTGACATGTTTAAAATGATTCAGTTTCATTCGTTGATTCAGTTACCTCAATATGATTCTGTTTAGTTTAGTTCAATTCACAAAGGTGATTTTAATTGCTTCAAGTTAATAAAATCAGTTAATTTTGATTTAGTTGAGGTTAATGTGACACGGTTCTTTACAAAGTGATTCCGTCAGTTCAATATGATTCTCAGAATCAAGACAGTACGATTAATTACAAAATGATTCAGTAGGGTTAAATATGAATTGGTTCTGTTGAAAATGATGCAGCTTCAAGTTCAAGATCTGATTAATTATATTTCATTTAAGTTTATAATGATTCAATAAGTTCCATTTCCTTCTAATATAATTCCATCAAAGTCATTTTCATTCATTTCTTTTTAATTAAGAGCCCTTCAACATGAATCTCTTGAGTTCAATCAGTTCAGTAAAATAAGAATCAGTTCAGAAACATTTTTTCAGTTGAGCTCAACGTAATTATGTTAAATTCTATTTAGCACACTTCAATATCTTTCAGTTCAGTTTGATGATGTAGAAAATTCTGTAAGATGTGTGGAAGTGTGCTCTCACCTGGAACGATTATTCCCGCATCTTTCGCTCTTCATCCCTTTCCCTCACTCCCTCTTTCTCTCCGTCTGCTCCTGAACTGAGGTGCTCTCTCACACAGTGCCTGAGAAACACCAGCACATCTCACACTCCTCTTGGTGATGTCATGAAATGCCCTTGGCCAATCACAGTTCGTATAAATCCATCCCTCATCAGCCAATTGGAGAATAAATATCACTTGCTCTTCTTCATCCAACTAGTGAGTAAATATACAGAGATATGAGAGATTCTGCTTCAGCCACAGACCTAAAAATACGACGGGAGGGGGTAGAGAAAGAGAGATGAAGTGGGAGAAAAATATAGATTTCAGATTCTTTATCTCTCTAAAACAAAGATGAAAAAAGCAGATCAAATACTGTCACACACCTGCAGATTAAGCCATTATCACCTCATTTGCATATCACAAATGGTAATGCAATTGATGAAGCCTGGCGAGACTAGAGAGAAGGGACAGTGGCTTCAACTCTATCTCTCCCAGTGGATGAGGAGATTCCTGGAGTAAGAGAGAGATAACGAGGCCCCGAGAGGCCGTTGTTGAGGGCTTGGGGACACACTGCTCCCTCCTCATTACAGGAGTGAGACTAGCCTGGGGACAGATGAAGTGATGAAGTAGAGCTAGAGTCAGAGAGGTGAAGTGAGACTCTGTGCGGTATGTGATGACCATTTGTCAGAGCACTGGAATAAATCTGAATTGAATCATTGAACAGCAATGAACTGAATCATCTCACTGAAGCATCATCTCACTTAAGTAACACTAAACTGAATCTTTTTATTTAAGTAACACTGAAAAGAATCATCTCACTTGATTAGCACTGAACTGAATCGTTTCTCTTGAGTAATACTTAACTGAGTCATTTTGCTTGCGTAACACTGAACTGAATCTTCTCTCTTGAGTAGCACTAAACTGAATCTTCTCTCTTGATTAGCACTAAACTGAATCATCTCATTTGAGTAACACTGAACCGAATCATCTCATTTGAGTAACACTGAACCGAATCATCTCATTTGAGTAAAACTGAACCGAATCATCTCATTTGAGTAAAACTGAACCGAATCATCTCATTTGAGTAACACTGAACCGAATCATCTCATTTGAGTAACACTGAACCGAATCATCTCATTTGAGTAACACTGAACCGAATCATCTCATTTGAGTAACACTGAACCGAATCATCTCATTTGAGTAACACTGAACCGAATCATCTCATTTGAGTAACACTGAACCGAATCATCTCATTTGAGTAACACTGAACCGAATCATCTCATTTGAGTAACACTGAACCGAATCATCTCATTTGAGTAACACTGAACCGAATCATCTCATTTGAGTAACACTGAACCGAATCATCTCATTTGAGTAACACTGAACTGAATCATCTCATTTGAGTCACACTGAACCGAATCATCTCATTTGAGTAACACTGAACCGAATCATCTCATTTGAGTAACACTGAACCGAATCATCTCATTTGAGTAACACTGAACCGAATCATCTCATAATAAGACTGCATTTTGTGACTGAACCATCATTTCAATTGAATATCAGGCTTTAAACTGGAGAAGGATCAAGCAAAACATACTGGGCTGAACTGAATCATATCGAGTCAATCAACAAAGAACATGAACAAACTACGTTAACTGAAACATTTTTCAAAGCACTTTCAAAGTAGGAGGAAGAACATCGTTGCAGAGCCCTGGAGAAGATCCTCTGGCCTGATTGAGTCTGGGCCTCAGAGTAAATTTGATCCACTCACTGACCCACTGCTCTGATGGATGGATCTGCTTCCTCTAGAGAGGTAAGACAGATGAGTGAGGGAGCGATTAACTGGGTTAAGGGATTGAGACATTGCTGGTGCAGGACAAGGGCATGACACTCACCTGGAGATGCTCAGACTGAACAAGATCAATCTAAAACTACTCTCCACCAATGTTTGAACACAGAAGCATCTGCAGCTTTTTGGTGTTTGCTAGAGTTTGGATGCTGGCAGAAACCAGTTATAAGCTAAAATGATGAACCATTTTTTACTGAGAACCGGGAGGCTCCTGAAACCCCAAAGCAGAAGCGATGATCTCTGCTGATCAGACCCAGCATGATCCTTGCTGCATCTCATCTTCTCAGAAGGTGTGTTTACCAGAAAATCACAGCATCGGAACATAAAAACACAGCTCCCCGTACACAGCTGGTGTGTGTCAGCTCAGCTCTTTCTGATCGCTGTGTGAGGGTCTTTCACGCTCTTTCTCCTTCTTCTCTCTCTCTCTCTCTCTCTCTCTCTCTCTCTCTCTCTCAGGGGTCTGTGTACAGAGCTCATAAATCACCTGCACTCTATTAATATCTCACACTGACAGATACAGGTCATTGAGACACACACCCACGAGAAGAGCACCCACAAGAAACAGACTGTACATACGCAAGAAATGGTCCTTTCCTTTTTATATAAGAGTGTGATTGTGTGGGTAGCACTCTCCACACATGGATCCTGGCACACACTTCTGATATGGGGGAGAAAAGCCTTGGAATTATGCAAATACACTCCAAACACACACCAGAATCCAATACGGGGGATGGACAGTGAAACTGAAATAGCTGGTTTGAGATCAGTATTGTTTCACTGACCAAATCACCATCTCTATATCGAGTGTTGTTTCAGTTTCACTGGCCAGGCCTCCATCTCTATATTGAGTGCCATTTCAGAGAGAGGTTGCGTGGGTTGATCATTTCAGCTTGTTCTCCGATAAACCCCTCGAGTAACATTATTTTAATTTATTTGGGGATTCCTGGATAAAATATGAGAAATATCAAAAGAGTGTAGTGTAGCGGATTGAAGTCAAAGAAGAGTACAACTATTAAACAAGTATCTAAAAGATTTCTATGCGAATTCTAATTGAATAAATGATGTGATGTTTCATTAAGAAACAAGACTCAGATCAGAGGATGAGAAAGAGTCTGTTCAACACGATCCGGTTTGCATCCGCAGTGCTGTTCAGTAAGACTGTGCAAGATTCAGTTCAAAACAATGAGATTCACTTCTGTAAAACAAACTAAAATGATTCAAATCAGCTCAATATGATTGAGATCAGTAAAATTCTGTTTAATTATGTATGATTCAGTTCAGTCTGAATCGGTTGGGTTCAATTTGATTCGGACCAGTTTTATAAAACCAATCAGGAGTTGTACTCCAGTATGATTCAGTTCAGTCTGAATCGGTTCAGTTCATTTAGATTCAGATCAGGTGTGTACGTTTTAGTATGATATAAGTAGTTCTTATATTAGTATTATATATGTAAGTATCTTAATCCCGTTAAAGTTAAATTAGCTCAGTACCGTTTAGTTCAGTTTTAAAAGATTCCCTGAACTGAATCGCATAAAGATGAATCAAACTCAACAAAAATGAATCATTTGCAGCAAGAATGACCTGTACTGAAATGATTATGAACAAAATCACACTGAACCGACACATAGTGAACTGTCCAATTCTTTTTCAGAACCTGAGCTGCAGTAAGACTTTTCCTCCGTTCTCTCTCTCTCTCTCTCTCTCAATCACACACACATCCAAGAATAGAAGCCATTACTCTATCATTACAGCCCAAGCTCCGTTGCCTGGCAGCGCATCAGATTAACACTAATTATCACTTCATCACACCTTCTTCTTGTTCTTCCTCTTCTTCTGTTCTGTTCCCCAGCAGAGGCAGATGAGACCCTGACAAGTGAAGGAATGTGTGAAACCTACAGCGAAGAAGGTAAAGATGAACTGATGGAGTGCGTTCAAAACTTTTACAGCTCTGTGAAACAAGAATAATTCCAGTCCTCCCTCAATGGCATAACTCTGCTGCTTTGTGTTTTCACCAGAAACATAATGACATGCACACGCGGGCCACTTTATTAGGTACACCTTGCTAGTACAGGGCTAGACCTCAATAATCCTTCACGATTTAACAAGCTACAAGAAACATTACTCAGAGTTTGCTCCATACTGAGATGAAAGCATAACGCAATCGCTGCAGATTTGTCGACGGCGTGTCCATGATGTGACGGCATCCTAAAGGCGCTCTATTGGATTGAGTTCTGGTGACTGTGGAGATCAATTAAGTACTCATTGTCATTTTCAAGAAACCAGCCAGGGATGACGCTTTATGAAATGCGATTGGCTGATTAGAAATTCGCATTAGCGAGCAGTTGGATAGGTGTACCTAATAAAGTGGCTAGAGAGTTTATACGGAGCAGGTACCAACAGCATGAAAGTGCTCACCTCTCACTCTTAGCTCTTGCAGATCATTTGCATCCGCAGTTACCATGGAGACCAGACATTTCCTCTTGATGCTGAACTTGGAAGCAGAGTTTGCAGAGTACTAATGTTCCAGGAGTAACCCGAGGGGGTGGGGGGGATAAATAAATAGATAAACGAGTTTTTCTGATTTTCTCTGTAGAACACACAGATGCTCAGAGCCACTTGCTTCACACCTCCGGAACAGAGCAGGAGCTGAAGCTGCGTGAATGCGTCTGGGTCCCTTCGCAGTGAAGGTGTGATGTTCGTGCGTCCCAGAGCCTCGATCAGGCTGTGAGCGTAAGGTGTGAGATGATCACCAGCCAACAAGTCATTTTCGAGTTTCCCAAAGATCAGAAATGATTCGGTCCAACAGAAACACCTCAAACCGAACTGAGTCATGTGGATCTGAATCATCTCAGTTTGTGTTTGAAGCTCTGGAGGAATGAAAGCGTTTGACTCGTCCCACACTCCTCGGTGAGCTGCTAATGGGACGGTATCCTCCTGAGCACGTTTCTATATTTGCAGCCTCTGTTATCACTGGAGCCAAGGAGAGAAGCGGCAAACGAGTGTGAAACAGTGTGTGAGGTGAGATCACACACACACACACACGCACACACGCACACATACACGTTTGTCTCGTTCTTTAGATATTCACACTTTTACTGACGTGAATTCAGCAGTGTGTGGAGAACAGAGGGGAAACTTTGCTCCAGCTTCGACTTCTCTGAGGTCAAGCATCGCTGCTTCTGAATCCAGAACAGTTCGATTAAATCACATTTCTATTTAAAAAGCGACACAATTCAACTTTAAAATTGACCAGAATAAAATCACAGGCTCTTAATGACAAACACAACAAAAGTAGCATCAGGTTAATTCATATTTGAAAGCCCTTCACCAAGAGTAAGAGCTGATTACCTCTGGAGGGTGCACATGTTTAACCGGCCACTTTATTAGGTACACCTGTCCAACTGCTCGTCAATGCAACCATGAAAACACATAATGTATGTAGACATGGTGAAGACAATCTGCTGCAGTTCAAACCGAGCATCAGAGCGAGGAAGAAAAGTGATTTAAGTGACTGAACGTGGCGTGGTTATTGAGGGCATCCATGTTTATAGAGAATAGTCAGAAAAAGAGAAAATATCCAGTGAGCAACAAGTAACAGTGAAGTTTTCAGATGGGCTCCAGCAGCAGTGCCGCTCCTGCAGCTAAGAACAAGAAACTGAGGTGCACTTTTCTCATATTTACAGCAAAAGCACTGCTACAGTAGTAACTTGTGGGAAATCAACTACGGATTAAATAAGGCCAGATAATAAGAGATTTCTTTTAGTTTGGGATATTTTACCACCTTCTTTTGGTGTTCACCAGCTGCTTTCTGGTATTGCTGGACTGCCGCCTGTGTATTTCCTTCGGTTGTCATCCTGCCTTTTAAATCTTTAAAACTCTGCCAAGCTACAGATCAATTCCATTTTTTGTGCAAAAATAAGTTTTTGTGTACAATGAAAAATCAAGAGAGCTTAACAAATGCTTGTTGTGTTTTTCGTCGAGGTAAACAGGTGCCTCTGCTCATTTTCATCAGGAGGATCGATTCTTGTCGTGAAGAGCAGTGAATCTCTTTCAGGGTGATGGAGGGCTATGGATTGGACATCAGTGTGCTCTGGCATGCACTGGGACATGTTTTAAACAGATAAATTACCCTGAAACACTGATTCTGTCACTTATTCCTCTCTCTCTCTCATGGGTTTCTTTTAGATACATGACTGGAACTGGCTGAGCACAGAGCTCCCGCCGTGCAAGAAACGTGGATGGTATGAGCACTTCACCGAAAGCAGTAGGTAACGTTTCACATATAATGCACTGATTGGTCTACTGTGTTTCAGCTACTGATTAGTAACTGATCTACAACCAAACTGAGCAGGCATAGGTGAACTGAATCTGGAAAACACTCAGTGTTGAATCACTGTAAACGAATCATTTCACACTAAAACAGAGTTAGTGACTTATTCGTTCAAAACTGAATCAATCTGAATTGAATCAGTTTAAATTGAGCAATCATTCTGAAGTTAAACTGAATCATACCAAGCTGCATCACACTAAACTGACACTGATTCTGAAATGATCTGAATATATCTCAACTGACATTCCAAATACTGTCAGTTCTGAACAAATCACTTTGAGTTGAGTCTCAAAGAACTGAAATAACCAAATCATTGTAAACTAAAGTAAACCAATAACAACTGAACTAATAGAAATGAGGTCACAACCAGACTTAACTGAACTACAGTCCAACTGATAAAACCGGAGTCAAACCAAATGAGTCAAACTGAACTCAACCAGAATAAAAGTGAAATAAACCCGCATCGAACTGGACTCATCAACTGAAACCAGTCAAACAGAACCAAACCAGAGTCCAACTGAATTGAACCAAAACCAAACTGGAATTCTCTAGTCAAACTGGACTGAAATGGAGTCAAACTAAACAAAAGATGAACTGAATTGAATTAGATTCCAACTGAACCCATTAGAAACAAACACAAGGAAAATTGAACCAAACCAGAGTTAAAGTTAGTCTAACTCGAGTTAAACTGAATGGAACCAGAGTTCAACTGAGTTGAAGCCAAGTCAAAGTGAATTGAACCGGAGTCAAACTGAACTAAACCAGTCAGACAAAACCGAAACTGGTCCAACCAAACCAAGCCAAACCAGTGTTGAACTGAAATTCACCTGTAAATAAAGTTAACCGGAGTCAAATTGGACAGCACTGGAGTGAAACTGAACATAAAACCAAAATTTAACTGGAGGCAAAATGAACCGAACTCCGTTCAAATGAACTGAACGCAACCAGTTTCACACGAAACAGAGTGAAAGCGAACTGTATTGGAATGAAGCTGCAGAAGAGTGTTGAATTCCAGCGTAGCGCTCATGAGAGGATTACGGATTACAGCCTGTTCCTGAAACAACCTCTCGATTATGAAAGATATTAATATCACGACTAGCACGATAATCAACGATACTGCTCTGAAAGCGTGTGAACGTACGTGTGTGAGTTGGAGAGAGGACAGAGCACAAACACACACAAGAACACGGGCCAGAAACACACGGTCACGACCACACACACACACACACACACACACCGAGCTTCTCTCCTGCATCTGATGCGTTCTGCTGCCAATAACATACTGTAGGAGAGCATAAACCATAGAGCAGCGAGCATGAAAAGCTGAAGGCGTTCGAAGCGGCGTGGGACGATTCCCTGAAGGAGCCTAAACAAAGCGGGGAAGCTATAGAAGTGAGAGAGAGAGAGAGAAAGAGTGGGATGATGAATGTGTGGGATTTGGGAGAAAGAACGCAGGATCTGGTTCACTCCGTCCCCTGATTTGACCCCATAACTATCAGGAGAACTCCATCTAAAAAATCTTATTTGGGAATAAAGTGATGATTTTTGCTGATAAAGTGGTGGTACAAGCGCAGGACGTGGGAGTGTAATCTGATGCTCGAACCAGATTTAGATCATCTCATACAGTTCTGCCCACTCCCTCTCTCTCTTGAAAAGTGAGTGAACGAGCTTTAAAAGCTGCCAAAGTGCTTATTGAAATGAAGATTCTTTTTAATAGATCAGATTAAAATTGGGGTTGAATCAATCACTGCAGATGAATCTGAGGGAATCTGTCCGTCTCTGGATCAATCCACACGCCCATCCTGATTCACTCATTGATCCGTAAAGTTTTTCTGGAGGAAAGCGAGAAACCAGAGCCGGTGTGAAAGTCTGCCCACGCTCTCTCCATCAGCGAGCGGAGGAGAAGAACCAGGGACATGTGTGTGAGGGGGAGGGGGACACTAGGGCGTCTCCATGGCAACCGTATCCCCAGGACTGTTGTTTAGTCAGAACTCTTTTTAATGTTCATGAGAAGATGAGGCACAGAAGATTAGAAGAGTGCGCCGCGTCCTGGTCCTGATACAAAGGAATCCCTTAGTTGTTCGGTTAAACGAATCTTTAATAAAACTCAAGATCAACTTCAGCGATCTGCTCCGTTCATCTTTCAAGTTTAGTTGTTAAGTGTTCCCCGAACCAACTCTGCAGACCCCAAAGCACTCAACCGAATCGCAAAGAAGAAAACGAATCTAAAGTGAATCATTCGGAAGGGATGAGAAAGAATGAGCCACACTTTACTGAACAATTTTGAATTAAATAATTTTGAATTATTCAGGAGTTAAACCGCACCACAACTTGACTCGGATTAACTGAATTAATCAGAAGTTATTTTGAGTAAATACCTGAATGAGGTTATTTCTTTCTGAAATAAACTAAATTACTAATTAAATAACTGAATTAAACGGATCTGAATCAGTGAATCAACCGAAACTTTCTGAGCTTAATTAAACGTACCCAACACATACTGAGCTGAATCATGATTAATTGATCAAATCTTTTTTAGCTGAACTGAATCAAACTGATTTGACCTGCATGAACTGAATCGTTTTCTTACTCCAGGGTTGAAACCTGTTTCTTCAGAATGCCTCTGGTTTCTACTCCAGACTCTTTCTGCTTTGCTGCAGCTCTCCAGTGCATTATCTGAAAGCGCTGGAGCTTCATCTTCTCCTGACTAGCTGGCTTCAATCTCTAATACCGAGCTGGAGACCTGCAAGCCATAACCACCTGTAAATGAAAGCACAGAAACCGGGGCTGATGCTTTTTATTAACAGACAAACTTCATAACCCACACTTTCATCTTCAGATCAACAACGACATCATCACGTGTTCAGGGAATGCATCATATCACTCTACTTCTTCTCCTGGTTGCTTGATGGATGAGGAACTCCTTCGCTCCATGATGAAGCTCTAGGATGATATAGGGTTCTTCTCTGAGGTTCCATTACAGAACACCAACAAATAAAATAAAAGACTGTTACCCTACAGTTTCATGAATTAGAGTCCACCACTGGATCTCAAAGAGGAGATCCAGGTCCTTTCGGTTGCTTTCTCCACTCAGAAGAAGGAGGTATCCGAGCTGAACGCCCCCGCGAGTCTGAACTCCTGAGGTGTGTGAGAGCAGAAGAGTCGCTGGGGCAGCGAGCGCGAGCCCGGAGCGGGACGAGCGGCACACGCTCTGAGCAGCAGCTCTCGACCAACCGGCGGTGGGAAACAAACACAACTCCCAGAGTCTCCGGAGACACACTCTGCAGAGTCAGTCGGCACGGAGGAAGAGCGTGAGTCGGGTTCATCCAGAGGAGAGAGCAGAGCTGCCTGCAGAAAGAGAAAGAGACAGACTCTGACTGAAACGAAAGGCTGAAAAACACAGAACAGAGAGCTAACAAAGAACTACACCGAAGCCCTAGTGGCACTGGATTAAAATGATCTCGATATCTGCTACTGCCACGTATCTAAGGACCTCGGATGAATTGTAATAACTACTGAGGCACTCAGGGATAATGAGGTACAGCCAGGAAAAGAACAAGTATCATTCTTATTATAAGGAAAAGATATAGGAACAGGGGTGAACCTAAGATCAAAGCTTTAGGTGGGGCTCAACCGCAGATGAAAACACACGATTCATCCAGACTTCTACTCGTTATTAATAAAATATCAGAGAAATAAGTCTTGAATGGTTTGCAGCAACACTGGAACTTCATCTTAGGCCATGATAAAAGCCCCTTTTTTATCTGAGCCAGAACATAAATGAGTCCAAGGCAAGTCTGAGTCTGAACACAAATAAAACCAAGTCAAGTCTGAGTCCAAAGACTAATGGCCCCAAGTCAAGCCTGAGTCTGAAAATAAATGAGTCTGAGCCTGAACACAAATGAGTCCAAGTCAAGCCTGAGTCTGAACATAAATGAGTCTGAGTCTGAACATAAATGAGTCTGAGTCTGAACACAAATGAGTCTGAGTGTGAACACAAATGAGTCCAAGTCAAGCCTGAGTCTGAACAAAAAAGATTTTGAGTCTCAACACAAATGAGTACAAGTCAAGCCTGAGTCTGAACATAAATGAGTCTGAGTCTGAACATAAATGAGTCTGTCTGAACACAAATGAGTACAAGTCAAGCCTGAGTCTGAACAAAAAAGATTTTGAGTCTCAACACAAATGAGTACAAGTCAAGCCTGAGTCTGAACACAAATGAGTCCAAGTCAAGTCTGAGTCTGAACAAAAATGAGTCCAAGTCAAGTCTGAGTCTGAACAAAATAGATTTTGAGTTTCAACACAAATGAGTCCAAGTCAAGTCTGAGTCTGAACACAAATGAGTCCAAGTCAAGTCTGAGTCTGAACAAAAATGAGTCCAAGTCAAGTCTGAGTCTGAACAAAAAAGATTTTGAGTCTCAACACAAATGAGTCCAAGTCAAGTCTGAGTCTGAACACAAATGAGTCCAAGTCAAGTCTGAGTCTGAACAAAAATGAGTCCAAGTCAAGTCTGAGTCTGAACACAAATGAGTCCGGAAGAGACATTTTTACACGATTGTTAAAACCACAGTGTGAGCCTGAGACAGCTTATTGTTTTGCATGTTAAAATGCATGCTTGCATTGACACATGCAAACATTGCTGATTTAGGGACATCTTCTAGGGATCTAGAAAGACAAGTGCTCAACTCTCTCTCACTACTACAGAAACAAACCTCAACATCCATCAGGAAGCTCTGCATACACAGACACAGAGGAACAAACATGATGCAACAGGATTTCTGCCATTAAATCAGAACCTTCAAACTGCCCATAGCAACAGATACAGAGAGACGCCACAAGTATTTTAGCTACTAAACCATGGTCTTGTATTTTGGCACTGACACGTCTCATTTTATTATAGCTTATTGTTTTTTTTGTGGATTTTATAGCTGATTTAAAACATGGATCAAATCCGACCTGTTTACATAACAGAAAGCTAACATAAAATCCTTTTAAAATTGTACACGTTAGAAATAAAGAAACTGCATTGGATGAAAAAAAGGCCTGATATGAAGTGAATGAGCGCGTGAATGATATCTGTACCTCATCACTGGAGTCAAGCGACTGCACAGAGAGAGAGAGAGAGAGAGAGAACACAGACGTGAAGAACACACAGAAGCACAAAGAAGCTGATGCAACCTGGATGACAATCTGGACCCTGGATCACTCATGTGCTCACAGGAAGTCACCATTATTTCTCTAACACTTTAAGAGCGAATGGGAGCATACCCGCTGTGAGCTGCTGAAGAGCTTGTGTATGACGCTCCCAGCAGGACCTCGACCGGCGCCAACAACACACACCTCCGGCTCCTCCAGCAGATCGCTCACCAACCTGACGCATAAACAGAAACACCTTCAGCTTCAGACAGACAGATAATCTCTCTCTGCGTGTGCTCCTGGGGGCCGCTGCAGGCCTCCTGCTAATGAGGCTAGAGTGTGTGTCCAGTTTCTAGTGATGGCTGCAGTAACACAGCCGTGACAGTAGATGGGGCTGAAGCAATGAAATGAGGGATGTGAGAAAAAACTATTAGAGGTATGACGCATGGGCGGGGCTCCACATTCTGTGGGTGGGGCTTAACCCTCCTGTAATCTTCAGACAGGAGCATCTCTGATGACACTTTTTTTTTAATGAAAAATGTAAATTGCACTTTGAACTGAAACTTTAATTTTGTAAAATGGGTGTTTTTATAAAAAAATGTTTTTCAATATCCCCAGAGTGGTTTTAGAAGTCTATACCTCACTAGCTGCTCCCCATCCTCCCCTCGCTCTCCTCCAGCGATGCCAAACTTAGCTTTAAGAGATCTGGAGCGAGCAATGAGAGCCTCCACCGCACTCATCTGACCAATCACATCCTAGGAGAGCAGCACACAGGAACAGGTTCTGCTGTCATCGTGAAAACTGTACGATCAGAACCTCTGGATACAGTCAAAAAAACCATCACACGCACCTCTAGTTTCTTGAGGTCGGGGCTGGGCTGGTGCACGAGTTTACTGGTTTGACTGGTGATCTGCTGCAGTGATTGACGAACAGATGAGATGTTCTCGGAGAACTCTAGAGGAGCACACACAATCAATCAGAATCCCACATCTCCACTCGAGCAACCCCCTGCTCTTGCAGACCCAACATTGAAGCGACTGAGATTGAGCTCCTCGAGTGGCAAATACATCTCTATTTAGAGCCTTTAAAAGAAGAATTCTGCAAAACCAACTCACAAATTTTAAATAAAAATGATGTGAATTCTGTAAAACAAGCACACGATTAAAAATAATTACATTTTGGCTAGGGGATCAATTTAAAAAAAAAAGTCTGAATTCTGCAATACAAACTCAAAATTCATGATTCTAAAATACAAGCTCTAAATTTTGAGTAAAAAACTGAATTCTGCACAATAAACTTCCAAATTTCAAATAAAAATTTGCAGAATTTTGCACAACAAAGTCATAATTCTAAAATATAAGCTCACAATTTTAGGTTAAAAAACCTGAATTGATCTAAATTTAAAAAAAAGTTAATTTTGAAATACCAAATCAAAATTTAGAAAAAAGCTAAAACTTGAGTAAAGGTCAGAAGTCTAAGAAACATTTCTCAAAATTTACAGTTTACGCATTAAATCTGAATAGAAACTCACAACTCTCTCTCTCTCTCTCTCTCTCTCTCTCCCTCCCTCCCTCCCTCCCTCTCTCTCTCTCTCCCTCTCTCACTCACCCTCCTCCTTGAGTTTGATGAGAGCGGTGTGCAGGACACAGGGCAGCAGACTCATGGCCAGATCGGCCGGTTTCTGAACGGACAAGTAATGCAGCACCTGTGGATTGTGGATATTATTTTGGTAAACGGAACAAGATTTAATGAGAAACACATTCCAAATGAAAGAGCATCACATCTCTGCATCCCCGTGTGCTCAGATCACTCGTGGGCTTTATTAAAAGATGCTCTGGAGTTCGTAAGATTTGTGTCCATCTATAACCTTCTCAGCCTCGCGAGTGTCGTCGAACAGCCTCCTCTGTCGTCGGGCGGGGGTATGTGTTGCCGTCTCCCATGTCTCCGCCCACATGTTCCCAGGAATCTGCATACGAGCGCTCAGCTCCGCCCTCTTCACACTTGCTCCCGAAGCCTCATCAATGCTCTCCACCTCCACGAAATCCCTCGGCGAGTACCAGCGCACAAAGTCTAGTAGCGAGCAGCCGGGGTTTGCTGCCTGCAGAGACACAAACACATTACAAATAGCACACACACAATAAGCTGAAATAAAACAACCAAATCAGTAGAGGATGAGCATTTAACAACAGCAAAACAGGGGTTAAAATGGCTGGGGTTTCAAATAAAATGTGCAAAACGACAAGTTATTTGGATGATTGCAGACTTAAGATAAACAGAAATGCACTTGATGGTGATCCCTGCAGCTTACTGGATGACCAGCTTACTGTAGACAGAGATTTGGCCAGAAATTGGATTTCCTGACTTTTATACGCTCCGGAATTCAACACAGAATTGAGTACTCCTGCCACGAAATCCAACCCCTAGCCATTTCAATGTCTTGTTATGTCTCATTTATACATTACATTTAGATCTAAAATATAGTTTCCCAGTAAATAAAAGGCCCCTCAAGACCTCACGGAAGATCTGAGCAGGAATACTTGAAGAACCATAGACTCGAGGAATTAATGACAGAATGTTCTTTTCTGGGTGAAGCATCTCTCCGAGAGCCCCCCATTCATCATCTTTGGGTTCTCTGTGTTCCCTCCAGTCGCAGGAGAGGCTAATTAGAGCAGATGATGCTTGGGTAAGCACAATCTCGGACAGCGCTGGAGCTAAATATACCTCGCTCCACCGCTGAGGAGACCGGAGTGAGAGCGGGGGGAATCAGAGCACTTCATAGGACGCTTGAAACGAAGAGAGGAACTGTAATGTCACCTTCAGTCACAAAAATGAATCAAACAGGAACTCTGTGTGTGTTCGTCTGCATCTTAAGGCGTTTGCTTAACTCCAGAACTGTTCATTTGTACTAAGAATCCACAATTTAAACGTAGATGTTTCCCAGTCACCATATGGCTCTCTGACAGCAAGTGGGTGAGGGCGAGAGTCCTGACCTTAAAGGCCTCCATGTCAGACAGCAGGCTCGCGCTCTGCATGCGCGCTCTGATCTGTGCTCCTTCAGCGGAGGAGCCGAGACGAGCCAGAACCTCCGAATGCTGCTCCAAGAGATCCTCCGTCATGGGGGCGGGATCCTGCAGGAGAGGGGAGACATGAGGGATGTGTGAAGGAAACGTATGCTGCAGGGCTCATCAGAGAAGGCACCCCTCGTTTATCGCGGGAGATTGGTCCCAGAACTGGTGGCAATAGCTGAAAATCCGCGAAGTAGAGCCATTGTAGGGTTAAACCAAGTTAAAAAAAAAGTTAAACTTCAAACACACACCGTCACGCACAGCACTGGTAACGTAAACAGCATCTTTCTACCGAGAGGGCGGGAAACGAAGAAGATGCTGTGGGTCAGAGACAAGGGAAGCTGCTGCGAGTCGGAGAAGCAGTCAAAACACCAATCACAGGCGAGATTACTGCATCTGATTAGCGTTTCATGTTCCTGTTATCGTATGATCACGTTCTCTTTTTGTTTAATTTCATTTGTACTGAATTATGTCATAATGCAATGAACCAACAGCACTAGCAGATATTAATAATTACTCACGGAATTAATGAAATATTTGGGGTCTTCATATATTGCGACTATTTTTTAAATGTCTGGAAAAATCCGCTATATTTTATTCTCTTATAATATACATACGTAATTGAAAAAATCAGCGAAGTCGTGAATCCGCGATAGTCGAACCGCGAAGTAGCGAGGGTTCACTGTACACAGATATATTTTGAGCTTCTCTGAGAGGGTTCCCTCTACTTTAACTGTAGACGTTTACCGGTATCTAATACAAAAATCGTAGACGTACAGTAATACTGTAAATCGTAAACGTTTATCGAATACAATCCTTGCGTCACTTGAATTTCCCCCGTATTTTGTGATCACAATATCTGCAGCTGCTCGACTGTGTTCTCACTATTAACAATGATCACCAGAGACCGTGTTTCTCTTTAAACTGATGGATCTTTTCTCTTTATCTTTAGGGACGTATACCTGTGTGACAGGGATGTAGAGAGGCTCCTGAGAGTCCAGCAGCGTGACGTCTCCAAACGCCTCGAGCCTGCCCTCCGGTCTGAGAGTGAGAGTGCTCTCTTTCTCCTTCATCTCCTCGGTGTCACTCACGCACTCGTAAAACTCATCCTCGCTGTCACTCCACGAGTCACTCCATGGTTTCCCAGAAGCCTCGGACCCGCTCCTCTCCTTAGCTCCGCCCCCTTCTCCTGTGTTTTTCTTTAAATCGTCTCTTGCTTTCCGGCGCTCGATGCAGCAGTTCAGCATCTAAGGGAGAAACAGACTGGGTCACAGTTTCTTAGGCGAGCGAGGAGAGTGTGTATGCAGGGTGTGTTCACCTGAAGCTTCTGATGAAGGAGGCAACACCTGAGGTCCGGAGCTCCAGCCGGCAACCTGAAACACACACAAACACACACACACATACAAACAAGCTGTCGCCTGGTAGTAACGAACCGTATCTCTCTCTCTCTCTCTCTCTCTCTGACCCGGAGACAGGGATGCTGTGCTCCCAGCGGTACCGCATCTCCAGCACAAACTCCTGCCAGAGCTGAGCCACCGCAGTCACTCCTCCATAGTGAAGATTCAGCACGCAGACACACACGGCCAGCCGCTGTGTGAGAGAGAGAGCAGGCGCCGACTTCAGCCGCGAGAACAGAAGCTGCGGAGACACACACAGAACATTCGTTGGTACAGAGACTCTTTGATTTCAAAAGGAAGCAGGATTCAAACCATGAACATTTTGCAGGAGCCATGAGTTCCTTTGTTATTTATAAGTGTTTAAAACAACACAAATGAGGAAGAACAACACAAATAATTGTAGAAAGACAACAGAAACACGTGTTTGAATACGTTCAATCAGCTTCTGAATAGACTTGTTTGGATCGAACAGTAGATCTTCACTCACGTGGTCTTCAGAACCTCTGCTTGGGCTTGAGGGAGCTGCAGCACTGGACTCAGATTGACCTCCTGCTGCATCAGGAAACAGATACTGAAACGGACACAGAAACACTCCTCAAGTGACTGCTCTCTCCTCCTATCTCTTTAACGAGCTCGTATTATGATTTGGATTTCATGCTCTTCATGGATGTCAACAAGAAGTGCCTCCAGTGTAATGAGAAACCTTTAAAGGCCAGGACTAATGCAGCTGACATCAATTATATCTAGATTTATCCATTTAACAGATGCTTTTATCCAAAGCCAGTCGCGTCTGACCAGCGCTGATTAGCTGCTGGAAAGACATTTGGAATCCTTTGTTCCACTTTTGTTTTTTGTTACTATTAACTGTGAGAATAGCGCTGAGCAGGTCGGGGTTGAGCGGGGCCTCCTCCTCGTTCCTTCTGTGGCGACGGATCCTCCGGACCACGCTGGAGACAGAGAGCTTGGGGATGGAGACCACCGAGGTCGGCTCAGTCAGTTTGGAGAGAGCTTGAGTGATGTCACCATGCTCTGATTGGTGCAGTCAGAAAGAGGCGGAGTCAGGGCTTTATATAGTCTCTTACATCTTGCCTTGCACTGATTCTGTGTCAACAATCAGTCAGAGAGGAGACTGACCTTTGCCATCCTCGTCCACCAAGCTGCGACCCAGAATCTCCTCCGTGGTCTCCTTCCGACTGCACAGCCTGAAGAACTCCATTAGGAACTCTCCTGAGGAGGCCAAAAACACTTGCTCTCTTAGACGCACAAACAATCTTCCACTGTCTCTGTCTCGCTGGGCTCTTACCAAGCAAACACTGAGGGTTCTCAGCTTTCCTGATGCGCACAGACCAGTGAGGAGCTTGAAGAGGATCCAGATCGCTGGTGGAGTAACAAAGCTCAGATACACAGGCGTGTTCAACATACTGACTTCTTAGAAAAATTATAATGTTAATTCCTGGCATCATACTTGCTGACAAAGATAAAAAATAGCAAATAAGATCATTTATAAGAGAAGCAGCTTGTGGAAATTCAGTTTGAATTATCAGTTTGAGGTACTACCTGCTGATCTCATTATCAGAAAACAACATTTAAAAGGAATTGCAGGCTGTTTTATTTATTTTATTATGTAATCATACACGCTAAACTGCCACTGTATTAGGTACACCTGTCTGACACACATTTCAATGCATTTAGGCATGCAGACAAGGTCCAGAGTCAGCGTTCAACCCGAGCATCAGAAATTAATTAGCTCTGAATGCAAAAGGGCTCCAGCCCAGAACTAGCAAGCTATACCTAATAAAGTGGCCCCTGATCAAAAACGTCTCTCTGGGGTTAATTTCATGACACGTGAAGCATGCTTGAGGTGGGTAGAGTTAACTCAAGTGTCTCTTTAATAAAACATTTAAATAAAACTAATTTCACTGCAGAAACAGCACCTAGCGTTAAAGCTGGAAGTGTGAAGTAATGCAGTGTGAATTCGCTCCAGTGCCGCGCACGCTTTCGTCTAAAGCTGTGAATAGTTAAAAAGGGAAACGAGGTGACGAATCACAGGTCTGACAGCCTCATGAATATTCATTACCCACGGTGTTGGAAAAAAACTAATGCATCTTAGGATTATCATCAAATCAACAATTCAATACTGAATGAAGCTAGAGTTTCTGAGTGGAAATGTCTTCAGCTTTATATAAAAGATAAACATCGACAGAGAGAATCTACGGCTAACATTAAAGCCTTCGACACAGGAGTGAACACTCACGAGTAAACCTCGTTATCCACGACGATTCCTTCCGTCAGGTTGGGCCACGTCGTCGCCAGATGAAGCTCACTGGAAAATAAATACACCCTTGAATTAGCATGCCCCTAGTATTTTACTAGTATAAATCATGAATTAGCATAATGCTAGCACAAATCAACGCATCAAATCTCACAAACCTCATGTCAAAACGAACGATAATCTCATTAGCATGTCACCAATACGAATTTCCATCTTGCTAGCGTTAGCATCTCATCATAGTATCTATTTAGCATGTCAAGAAAATTAATTAGAAACGCTCAAGTAATTACTAGCATGAAATTACAACTCATGAAATAGCCTAATACTACTAATGACATCCTTTCATAAGACTATAATATTACATATTTAGCAGTAGCATCCCGCTAACATACATCTCAAATCTATCTCGTAAACATCTTGCAAGCAGCAAGTTAAATATCAGCATTACTTAATTTGAATATTTTAGCATGAATTTATAAGTCATGATAAGATAATATGAATTAGTAATTAACTATAAAGACTTAGCATGAATTTACATCTCTTTTGCATGTTGTCAGTTAGGTACGCTTCACATTACCATGAAACCAACATGTTTTGCTAGCATGTATTGCTACATTTTGCTAGTATTTTGTAATAGCATGTTACACAAGTAAAATTGTCACCAGTATTGCAAAGCAAACCAAACATATGTGAGAAATAAATAATAGCATGTCATTAGCATGTTTCTGGATTGAAGAAGCATCTTCTTAGCATTTTGCTATCTAGCATATTGCTGTTGCAACAAAATCTAGTGGGTGATGATTTTCCAGAACTGCTTCAGATTAGAAAGCTCTCTAATGTAGGTCTGGGATTGAAAGATACCTGACGGGATCTTCACAGGCTCCGAAGGGAAGCTTCCCAAACTCCACAGCACCAACTTCGCCGGCCAGGAGAGCATCAAAGTCTGTAACAGAAGAACAGTGTATTCATTTAACTCCGGGACTCTCTTTTCATGTGATCTTAGTAATATCCAGAGCAGAGAAATTAATAAACTCTAGATATGAACAGAACATCATCCTCATCTGCTGGGTACATGCTCTCCTCCCGCTGATTTATTACATGACCCGCTGAGTAAATAGAACACTCACAGAGATGATATTATAATCACATGATGCCATGGCAACGAAGGAAACCATAATAAAGATTCCTACAGAAAGAGAAACTAATCAAATATGTGTTTGCTCTGATCAGACGAGCGCTGATTTTAACTCAGAGGCTCAAACAGATCTTCGGTAACCTCGGAGTAAACATCACCTTCGTAGAGATGTTATTATAACCAAATGAACAGAGGAATAATGTTCTCTCAGAAATAAACAAAGACCTGGAGGCTGCTGAGGCCAGGAGCACTGCTGCCAGTCCTGCAGCACATAGGTGAAGCGGATGGAGATCCTGATGGGAGGCAGAGGAGACACAGAGCATCCCTGCAACATACACACACTGAGAATCACGGAGCTACACACAGCTCAGAGAGATCCACAGCTGAGAGATCCACTCACAATCTTGCTCTTGAACAGGTCCAGCAGCCCCGACAGGTGAGTGTACTGACTGGGGACTCTGCGCAGGTGAACCATCTCAAAGTCTGTTCGAACACCGGGGCCCTGACACTCACCGGAAAACAGCTTCCTCTGCTTCTGCTGGATCTGGACCAAGAGCGGCACCTGGCTGCAGCACACAGAGAGCAAACGAGGGCTTCGTTATCTCACTAAAAAGCAGATCGGCTGAAATAAGTAAATAAAATAATACCATTCCATGTTCTTTTTACTAAAAAAAAACAAAAAACCAAATGACTAAGACTGCGAGCTGTTTCCAGACATTAATTTACCCTAACAACAGAAGTAGCAGCTCGACAGCGCCATCTTTTGTCAGAAAAGAGATAAAAATTTTGGTCCTTGTGTTCTAATAAATAATTAAGTGAAATACATAAAACAGTAAATACACTAAGAAATATATGTATTGTAATATTAAAAAAAATTCATAATGAAATAAATGCTTGTATGAACCTTGAATGTAATTAATGTATTTCTACATTTCAACCAAGTGTGAATTTGTTCATTTCTAATTTTCCTTTCATTTATTTATTTACCGGTACTTATTTTCACGTTTCCACTGGTGGTTTTGTTTCTTTTTAAAGGTTGTGGGTTTACGTTTGGAGATCTAGCTGAGATTTTTCAAAAAACAAAAAAGACTTTTTAAAATAAGAGTTGGTTCAAATTCATATAATAAATATAGCAGAAATAACTAGATGAATAAAGTTGTTGTTGGCTTGTAAAAGTGCTGTTGAAAACTATTCCTGGGCGATAGGTCTTTTAAATCAGTTCCTAGGTTAGACAATCTGGTTGCTATGGAGGAATTAGTCAATAAAATGTCCAATTCTCAGTGCCATGTACCCAGCATTTTCTGGCGCCAAGAAATGTCACTTAAACATTTTCTTATTTTGGTTAGGACAGACTACGGCGATGCACTCACCAGCCGCTGTTGGCCAGAGCGATGGAGACGGAGCTGAGCAGGAGGTTACACTTGGACTCGCTGATGATGGCTTCACAGTTAGCTCCAGGAGATAGCACAACAAACTCCCTCACCCCGAACCTTCAGCAGGAGACATATCATGAAGTGCGCAAGAATGAACATTACAGATAGTATCAACAGAGAAGCGAGGGATGCGATGCCCTCACCATCTGACAAGGCAGTGAGCGCGAGGAGGAAAGTCGTTACTGCAGCAAAGCAGGTCCTGCATTGCCTGCGGATACACCTCTGGAACATAGGGGTCAGAAGTCAATACAGAGGTCAGGGGTCACTCATAGTTCTAAACATCATATCGTCATTGAATCCTCCATAGCAACCGGATTGTTTACCTTAGCAACCAATTTGGTCCATCTATACCTCAGCTTTGGAAACACGTAGAGACATTGGGGTCGCTTTATTTGACTCAGTGAGATGGTGAATGTTGTATTATGTATTGATATAGAAGCCAATTTGGAGACATAGTATAAAAAGTATGTTGACCATATCAAAAGTCATGGTGATGCAGCACCCCCTGATAAAAGTCTTGCATAAGAGTTCTTGAGTCGCCATGAGAGGCCATCGAATCAGTGAAATACATGGGGATGTAGAAGTCACGAGTACCTTCCTGTGGCTCATCCTTGGCCTCGTTCTCCACTCCTTCTTGCTTTAGATAGTGGTGTGTGATGGAGAACTTGAAATCTGCAAAACTGATCTCCTGAGTTGACTCCTCCCATGAGCCGCTGGTGAACACACCCTGAGGGAGGGTTCAGATTCTGATCAATAACACCCCAGACAAGGCTGAGAGAGATTCTATAACTCTATATAGGAGTCAGACACCCCAATGGCCCTTGGTTCAAATAATGTGGAGGAGAAATGCAGGAGAGCAGCTAATTCTGCAGCCCTTGAGTGTATCTCATCACCTTCTCCAGAGGTTTTCCAGCACGAGGTCCGATCAGCTTCCAATCATTGAGCACCTCTTCGATTTTGGAAATGAATCTACAGATGCAGAAAGAGCATCAGAATTTCAGAAATTGCGAATAGCCATTTCGAGAAAAAAAAATCATTTGAATAACAATTTGAATTTGTTATAGCAATTATTTGAAAGATAAACGAAGATTTCATCTGCACTCATCTTGTTATATTCAGTAATTGTTAATAACGATGGGAAATCACTTGTTAGATTTACACGTGAATTGTTATTTTGGATATCTCCTTTAAAACCTACGCATTTATTACATACAGTATATAGTTTCTGAGAGTTCCGTGTACAAATGAAAGTGAGGCAATGCTGGAGATTATTTAGATAAAGGTGTATTTTATACCTCTCCCACTCAGATGCAGTGGTGAAGTCTGTGATTTCGAACACCTCAGACTCGGGCTGGAATCACCGTGATCACAACACAATAGCACAGGAGAATTAGGAAGCAATATTTTAAAATATATCGAATTCATAAGAAACATGACATGTAGAGAAAAGTGGAAAATAATGTTATCGACAAACTCACGTCACTGTCGGCCGCCATTTTGGATGAATGTTTATTCCTGCTCAGGTGCATTGTGGGAAATGGCGTTCAGCCACTCAACTGCGCGTAAACGGAATACAAATTTAAATGTAATAAGAGAGATAACAATATGTTGGCTTTGCAAGCAAGCCAACATAATGATAAAGCTTCTATCTAATAAATAAGAGGGTTTTCTTCACAAGAAGTGAGGCAATAAGTACAGACTGTCTGAGGTTGTATTTCAAAATCGTCTATGGTGGCATACATGTTATTTTATTGATTTGCAAGAAATTTAGTTTAAAGCAGAATTCATGATGCAAATTTGGTGGTTTGTTACAAAGACAATAAAAATTAAAAATGTCTTAGGCATGGGGTGGTATTTTTTTTTATTTCTTTTTGTATCTTTTTTGATCACTTGGGAAATATTTGAAATATTTTGAATATATATATATATATATTCAAAATATATATATATATGGGTGTGTGTGTGTGTAATGTGCTAATATTTTTGTTAATGTTAGTATATTTGTTAATATGTTTGTAAATCTTCTTAAATTACAATATTACAATAAAAGTTTTATTTCTTAATTTCAAAGATCATTTTACTTATTTTAACACGCGGGGTCCGGTGTCGCCTGCTCTGAGGAGAGCGAGTGTTGACCTTTTGTATCGCTATGGTGACGGGACACCCATTCCCGCGAAACTCGCTTTCATGACCGTTACGTTTTCAAACATTTTGTGATAGTACCCCTCCTGATTCCTTCGTACAAAGTACAATTTTATATATTTTGGTCGATGGATCGGTATGAGGTGGTTCGTCAGGTCGGTCGCGGCGCGTTTGGTAGAGCTCTGCTAGTCAGGCACAAACACCAGGACGATCCGAGGCTCTACGTCATCAAACAAATCAGCCTCCCTCAGGTAAAGAAAACATCATAAAATTTAACTTTTAACTTAAATAACAGTGTGTACTTATTAAATAATATCAGAATTAAAGTCCTGAATTTGTATCAACCTCGTTGAAATTTCAATTACAATTTCTGAGGGATTGTTCACCCCGTTTAAACTTCGTCACATTCCAGATCCCAGAAAGGTTGTAAAAATGTTCAGAAGATGAAGAAACTTTGTGTTAAAACGTGGGTTCATTAGGGATTTTCGAGTGGTCCATTTTCACCTGGTAGTTGGTAAAAATAAATCAATGATAAAATAAAATGAATAATTGATAAAATAGGGCATTCAAACAATGACACTTTTACTGTTTTACTTTGTATACGTACATTTTCCCTTCTGTTCTTGAGGGCGGAAAAATCCATACCTTTATGAGTTCCCCCAAGAGTCTGTGGACTACGTTTCTGCAACTGTTTGATTCTGCTTCAACTGTTAACAATGGTCACCAAAGGCTGTAATTAACAGTGCACAATTTTATGTATACATTGAAATCTTAACTTTATAGTTAATGTATTGTGATAAAATGCTGCTACCCATGATCAACATTCGAATGGCAGTCCATTAACCTAAGTGTAAAAGGATTACTTACTAATTAATAACTTTATATCAACTGAATACATAAATATGTATAAGTATTTTTGTCTTTTTTCAACACAAAGTCTTCTTCACATTGAGGGAATGGAGTGGTGGGATGGCTGCTAAGCGCCCTCTACTGACAGGTCACCCCTGCTTTTCATGATCAGAATAGATTACACTGATCTTTATCTGTCTGTGTTAATATTACCGATCAGCTATCCCCTCTGGATCAGGATGCCTCCAGAAAGGAAGTGGCTGTCTTGTCCAAACTGAAGCATCCGAATATTGTGACGTTTTATAAATCTTTCTACGGTAGGTGATTTCACTGGTACCCTAGTAGTTTATAATCCTCTGGGGTATTGAACATGTGATAACAACTGAAGCCTGTGTGTGTTCCAGACAGCAAGCAGCTTTGTATTTTGATGGAATTTTGTGATGCTGGAGACCTGATGAACCGAATCAAAATCCAGAGAGGACGGCCCTTCATCGAACGCCAGGTCTTACACTCAGCCCAAAATATCATTAAGTAAACTTAAATATAAGTAAGATGACTTAAAGTAATGTGTACTGTGTTTCCAATATCGACAGGCAATTTTACAAAAGCCTCTAAAAATGGTACTTTTGCATATGTCATACTTTAACAACCTCCTCCAAAGATTTTTTTCTGTTCACCTCCAAACTTCATCAGTAGTATCTTAAGGCATATGGGATAGTATATTGCGAAGCATTTTTTGACCTCGTTAAACTATGTACACATGGCGGCCATCATAAAACCCCGAAATTCTAAAACAGGAAGTTGTTATAACTCGGTTATATAAAGTGATATCAATCCCAAACTCAAAAAGTATGCTACCAATACATATCTGAGCGCATATACATAGCAGTCTGCAGTATTAGTAGTAGCGCCACCTGGTGGCCATGGGAAATGCTGTAATTAGAATTGATAAAGCTCCTCGTTTACCAAATATGGCATGTGTAACAATAAAATGGTCCAAAGCAATATAAGAAAAGTTTTTAAGTCTCGGTCACAGCGCCTCCAAGTGGTCATTGCAAGTTATTTTCTGGTTTCCATGTTAAATTTTTCAGAAATTGTAACAGTTCTTGCCTAATTTAGGATTGGTTTTAATGTACAGTGCAACACATTGCCCACAGGGTGAGGTGTACTTGAGGTGCTGCTCGAGCCCTTTAATCACTGCTTGCAGCCTAAATGAATAGTTTAATTGGCGAAGGATATTGTAGACTTTAATGGTAGCATTACTAGATGTCTGTATGGATCCACAAGGCAACTTGGTGAGAAAGAGCGTGTATTTAAGATAAATGTTGAGTTTATTGTAATTGAGGCTCTGCGATGTTTTCACGTTTAAGATCGTGGACTGGTTGGTTCAAATCTGTTTGGGACTCAAACACATTCACGACAGGAAGATCCTGCACCGGGACATTAAAACACAGGTACGTGGCTGGCACCCTCCTACCAAACTAACGATAAAGGGATTGTGTTTTATTGTGAACAGAGTCGCTCTCTGCTTCCGACAGAACATCTTCCTGTCTCACGGGGGACTCCGAGTTAAACTGGGAGATTTCGGGATCGCGCGTGTACTGAACAGGTCAGTGTTTCTAGATTCAGACCTGCAGCATGCTGGAGACCGATGAGCCATCAGACCCTCACAACCTTAACAGAAGTTAATAAATCCCCCTAGAATGATCCAGGAGATCCTCTTGATCGTAACTGGTATTAATAAGCTTCCTCGGAGGATGAGGGAATAAGTGAAAGTAATATTCAGCAGCTTCTTTTGTGTCGCGGCAGCACAATGGAACTGGTGAAGACCTGTGTGGGGACACCATACTACCTGTCTCCAGAGATCTGTCAGAACAGGCCTTACAACAACAAAACGTACGTTCTCCAGTGAAGAGGGAGAGAGAGACGAGTTCAGAGAGAAAGCTGTAATAATGTCCTCTGCTCCTCCTGCAGGGACATCTGGGCTCTGGGCTGTGTTCTCTACGAGCTCTGTGCCCTCAGACATCCAGTGAGTCCAGTGTGTCCATCTCAGTGTGAGTGCGTGCGTGTGTGTGTGTGTGTGTGTGTAAGTGTGTTCTTCTGCGTAGTTTGAAGGTAGCAACCTGAGGCAGCTGGTGCTGAGGATCTGCAGAGGCCGATACGATTCCGTCCCTCAGAACTACAGCTCAGATCTACGGCTGACGCTGCACTCGCTGCTGAAGGTCAGTCCGTGCGACCGTCCATCAGTCAGCAGCCTCCTCAGACGACCCCTACTGCTCTCACACGTCAGCAGGCTCCTGGATGCTCAGGTAGCATTGATTCAGAGATGTTTCCTTCAAGTCTGTTGAGCTTTGAGTGACAAAGTGAAGCTAATCAACGATGAGAGGAGATGTTTGTATGAGAGAAACGGTCGGGATGTGAGGATGTTCTTTGACTGTAGATGTTGGAGGAGGAGTTATGTCCGAAGGATCTTCCAAGATGCTCCATGGCAGTCCCTGAAGCTTCAAGAAGCACAGGTCTGGCTTGTCTCTCCATGTATGTTTCTGAATCCCTCCAGAACCTCACTTTTTTCTTGCCTTCCTCAGATAAACACGAAGGTGTCCTGAAGCCTCCCATCATCAGACCCCATCAGAGACTGGATCAGAAATGGTTACAGGACCCAGAGCAGGTTGGACTGAGAACGGAGTAGTGAAGCCACTGCTCAAAGTCTGAACGATGGTTGAATGTCTATCATCAGCAGGTGAAGAGTCGTGGTCCTCATCCTCAAGCTGCTGCAGAAGTCTCCAGACCTGCTGTCGATCCTCTGAGGAGATGGAGGCATCTGATAGAGCCACCAGAGAGCCCAAAAGTTCCAGAAGATCCCCAGCACATTGCTCCTGCTCCTCTGGAGCCGTTCCGACTGTGAGACTCATTCGTTCTTTCTGATCAAGCGTTGAGCTTTACACAGCGTCAAGAATAAATTGCTGATCAAGTGATTTCTCTCTTCATCTTGCACACTTGAGGAGATGTTCTGAAGAATTCTGGACACTGTTTGTTTTCAGAGTGGCAGCAGCCAGAGAGGAGTATCTCCAAAGGAGGCATGAAGCTTTCCAGTACAAGCTCCGGGCTCAAAAACAGCTGGTGGGGACCACTGAAACTTAACATTCTACACAGTAAAATCCTAAGAGTTAAATTAACTCTACTCAGAGTGTATTTGGTCCCACTCTATATAGAGTTAAACCAACACTGAAGGAGAGTTATTTAAATAAGTCTATTTGAACTAAACAGTCTATTTTTGTCTGTTTTTACTCTTTCTGGAGTGGACTTGGTCCCTCTCTGAATAGTTAATATTTAGTTTGCATTTTCCATGCAGATTTTAGAAAAACATGAAGAAAATAGATTATTAAATTACTCTTTCTCAGAGTCGGTTTAACTCTATATAGAGTGGGACCAACTATACTCCGAGTAGAGTTAATTTAACTCTTAGGATTTTACTGTGTAAAGCTGCCTACAGTGAGCTCAATACGTATTCGATCACCTACTCAGAAACCTTGGAGGGTTTATCTCCTGAACATCATGAACTAAAAAATAAAAATGAATGTTTATGTTTCTGCAGGGTCTCAGACCATCCACGGCAGATGCTGAAGAGAGTCAGAGACCACACAGCTCAGAGAAACGTGAAAGCAAAGCACCTCAGAGGAGAGAACGGGGCCGTGAGGAGGTCAGAAATCGAGACACACACCTTCAAAATCAGGACGAGGGTGTGTTTATTGTGCGCTTGTGTTTCAGTACCTGCAGCAGCTCCAGCGAATCAGAGAGCAGTATCATCATGATGTCAGACAGATGAGAAAAGGACCAGAGGTCAGGGTACGGAGCGTTTAGCAACAAGTGCTTATGGTTTTTGATAAACAGATGAATGCGTTGATTGCTTTTCAGGACGCATCTGACGCAGACGACACCAGAAGAGAGACCCACGCTCACAGGAGACACCGGCAGGTAGGTACAGGAACCTACTCAGTGACGTCCGACCAACACACTCACAACACGCTGTCTGCTGTATTTCAGAAAGGAATCATGTTCGAGATCAAGCTGAACGACGATCAGTACTCACAGAGGGGGAAGAGCGAGGAAGAGATGGAGTCAGAGGTGACTTTCTCGGATGTGCTGCATGAGATCCCACTGTGCTCTTTTCATTTCAAAGTCATTTTGGTTTGTACCGGTAATTGCAATTTCTAGATCAGTACTTTTATAAATAGTACTACTGATGATTGATCAAGACAGAAAAACACAATCTAACAAACAACAGAAATAGCCAATGCCTTAGGTTCAAACCTGTGTGTGTCTGACAGCACGAGCTCCTGAACAACACCCTGACGTTCACAGAAGCTGATAACCTTCAGATCGAGCCGATCCAGCCACACACCGAACAGGAAGAGGAGGAGTGTGTGATGAAGAGAGGGAGATGGTGCCGTGACCTGGGCCAGACCTTACTGAATGCTCTGGAGAGGATGAATATGACAGACAGCATCGCTGACGCTTCACTGACAGGTGACACACACTCTTGCTGGGGTGTGTCAAACAGGGGCCACCAAGTTCTGTTCTGGAGGGCGTCAGTCAGCGCCTCGTAGAGCTTAGCGCAAACCCTTATCAAGACACGTGAAGCAGGTCATTATAGCCTTACTAGGTATTCTACAAACTTCCAGGCAGGTGTGTGGGAACTAAACTCTGCAGAACTGGATTTGGCGACCCCTCCCATAAACAAGTGAGTGTAGCCACCCGCTACGATCTCAGCAGTAAAGTCAAAGTTGTGCAGAAACGACAAATTAAAACACATCTGTTTTGTAGTTCCTCAGCAGGAGATAAGGAACAGGAAACACTGGGAGAACCAACCGAGCGACTCCCTTGCTCTGGCGGAGACCACTGACTCCTGTGCAGGTACATTACACCCTCACCTCATTACCTCTCCGACACCTTACTGACCCCATCCCATGGGAACCTACTGTGTGTGGTTCTCAGGTGATGAAGGCAACCTGACTGAGGAAGAGTCTGACGAAGAGGAGGAGCATCCTGACTCTCATTCAGACGATGAAGACACGTAAGTGTCTCTGGCTCTCTCTTTCTCTCCTGCTCGCTCACTCACTAGGGAGTGTTTGCGCTCTTTCTCAGAATCTTCGAGGATTCAGAGGACGAGCTCAGAGCAGAAATTAGAGACTCTATGAGGAACCTGCTAACCACTCTGGAACAGGAACAGGAAGTGCACAACACTGTGCAGGAAGTGGCTAATGAGAATCTTGAAGATCCCCATGCTACAACGAATGATGACACAGAGAACTGAGGAGCTTTCTGAGGTTGCCACATCACAAAAAGATGTTCCCTCTCTCTCAAAGCTTGATGTTTCATCATCTGATGCTCTGCAGACTCTATTTCTTTCTGCAAGATCTTCTCAGAGCTAGTGAACAGCGGATGATATTCAGTTCCAAAGCGGATATCTCCATCATGACTCAAGAGAAGTGTCCTAATCATGATTAACAAGTATTTTACTGGAATGTAGTTTGTGTGTGAGATGTTTCATCAAAACCCTTTAATAAAGAGTCTGAGAGAGTTCTGTTTGCGTCCAAGGGTTCACTGGAAGATCTTCTACACTCAAGTAGATTAAAGAACCTATGTCTTCTACGAGAATGTCCCACTATGGGGGAAAAGAGAAGTGCAGTTCCGAAGCTTCCTATTTCAGCCTCAAGCTTTCATTTCCTCCAGAAGAAATCAAGAATAGAGCTCTGTGTGGAAGGTAAAGCCTCTTCTACGAAACATGAGGGACTCTCCTCGTGTCCAGGCGATCCAAATGTACAGTGCATCCGGAAAGTATTCGTAGCGCTTCACTTTTTCCACATTTTTGTTATGTTTCAGCCTTATTCCAAAATAGATTAAATTAATTTCCTCAAAATTCAACACACAATACCCCATAATGACAATATGGAAAATGTATTACAAATACAAAACCAGAAAAATCACATGTACATAAGTATTTACAGCCTTTGCTGCCGTGAAGCTCCAAATTGAGTTCATTCTATAAATTGGTACATTCTGTTTCCACTGATCATTCTTGAGATGTTTCAGCAGCTTCATTGGAGTTCACCTGTGGTAAATTATTACCACAGGTTGATTGGATTGGACATGATTTGAAAAGGCATACAGCTGTCTATATAAGGTACAGGTTTGGCAGTGCACGTCAAAGCACAAAGCAAGCATGAAGACAAAGGAATTGTCTGTAGACCTCCGAGACAGGATTGTTTTGAGGCACAAGGCTGGGGAAGGTTACAGAAAAATTTCTGCTGCTCTGAAATTTCCAATGACCACAGTGGCCTCCATCATCCGTAAGTGGAAGATGTTTGGAACCACCAGGACTCTTCCTAGAGCTGGCCGACCATCTAAGCTGAGTGTTTGGTGGAGAAGGGCCTTAGTCAGGGAGGTGATCAATAACCCGAGGGTCACTCAGCTACAGCGTTATTCTGTGGAGAGAGAAGAACCTTACAGAAGGACAACCATCTGTGCAGCAATCCACCAATCATCATGGTGACATCATCATAAATAATGGATAGCTGGAGCCTATCCACCTACCACCACTCCAGTGTGCTGCCCTGATGAAGCCCATGGTTCTCAAATCTCAGAGTTAAGTAAGTCACAAGCTGTCGGCCGCCACTCAGCAGCGCTTTACCTTATAAAGCCATGAGTGTGAGTGACTTCCTGTTTGAGAAAGAGTCACTTCCTTCCTCTCGCATCTGAACACAGTCTCTGCAGCCGCTGACAGGAGACGAGAAGCACACCACCACCATCATCCTCAGGTAAGAAGCACATGTTCGGATAAAAACACAAATTATGATCATATGCTGAAAACATTGTATTTAAGTTAAGAAAAAAAAAGCGCTTTGAGTTTCTAATCAGGAATAGCATCGTTGTATGTTAACAAATATGTACTTTTCTGTAATATATGCTTTCATTTTCGGTTATAATATCACATTTTAATCTGAAGCATGCACGTCTAAAAAATACTATAATTTTATTTACCGATACATTAAATTTAATTTTTGATCAGATAAATTGAACAGGAGTGATAGAAATAATCAAGTTTTATCCCTATGAGCACAAGTTATTGCGCATAAATCATCACAATGAATTTGAGAAGGATCTTGAGCAAAGGAGCACTTTGCATCTTTAAACACAGTGCATGTATGTTCCGTATGTTTGGGGGTACGTGTAACGCCCTTGTACTGTTTGACTCAGTTTTAGACTGATTTTGTGCTAATCTCAGAAGCAGAAGTGCTCGAGCTGCTGCTAGAGTGAAACAGGAAACTGTGGTCGAGCGAAATTCTCTGTCTCAAGCTCCTACTCCTTCTCCAGTGCACAAACGCTCTTCTCAACACCTCCACAAGACCTGAGCAGCTTTCAACCATTGAACACACAGGTTGGTGACTGATAATATTCATAAAGCAACATGTAATGCAACGTAATCCATGTCTCCAGTGTAGACGGTATGGGCGTAGTGTCCATGACGTCATCCATAGGTTTATGATGTAAGGGTTGGAGGAGGAGCATAAGGGAAGCAAAGATGCTTGAGTGGCTGAACTCCGCACTTCTGTTTTACATAAAGCAGCAAATATGAAACAGAGTTAGAAAACCTAAAACATTGACGACAAGTGTTGAACCTATGCTTCATTAGTGGGAACTCCAGACTGTAATTTATCTTTTTTAATCTCAACGAGATGTATCTGTTGCAAAGGTAATAGATTGGAAGAGAAAAAGATGGCAGGCGTGTCACAGATCTCACCTGAGGAGATGGCGGAGCTAAGGGATGCCTTCAGTAAAGTCGGTGAGAGCATCGTACAACCCTGAAGAACATGATGAGGATGATGATGATGATGAAGCTGACTAATTCTGTTCAGATGTGGATGGGAATGGCTGGATCAGCACAGAGGAGCTGGACAATCTCTTCAGAGAAGCCAATATTTCGCTGCCAGGGTATCGGATTCGAGAGATCATTAAGGAAATGGACCTCAACAAGGATGGCCAAGTCTGTTTCGAAGAGTACGCCAAGGTTTGACGTCACAAGTTTGTCCAGAATTACATATTATTTATAGTCCTGAATCAGCTTATGGGGTAAAAAGGGAAGAGGTCATAACAGACAGAGTGGTAACGTTGGAGCAATTGGTGAAAGCTGAAAAGTCGTAGCTTTTGGGTTGAGGAGGAAAGGGCTGGCGGGTCAAGCTTTTCTCAACTCTAAAGGTTTCATAAGTTTTAGATTCAAATGTTTTGAGTTAGAGGTAAACGTTCAATGCATATGGAGTCTAAAGGTCAGAAGGTTTAAAGGGCAAAAGGTCACAGAAAAGAGGTGAAGGGTCAGAAAAGGTCATAGCCCATAGGTGCAATAAGTGAAAGGATCTGAAAACTCAAGGGTTCAAAAGGTCATAGCCTGAAAAGGTAAGAGGTGACAGGTTAGAGGTGAAGGGGCAAAAAGCTCAAGAGTTCAAAAGGTCACAGCCAATCGGCTGAAAAGGTGAAAGTTCACAGGTTAGAGGTCAAGTATCAATAAGCTTAAGGGTTCAACAGGTACAAAGTAAATGGCATCTGTGTGAAGTTCATGTTTCAGTGGGTGTTTGGGTCAACACGACAAAGGTCATAGGTCACACCTTATCAGATAATAGTGGTAACAAATGCATAATTCTTAGCTCACAGAATCAAAAGGTCAAAGGTTACAGCTCTTCCGGTTATGTTTGTGCATGTCAGTTTGTGCATGAGATGAAGAGCTCAGAGGTGGCCAAGACCTTTAGGAAGGCCATCAATAAGAAGGAGGGGATCTGCTCAGTGGCAGGAACATCGGAGCAGTCTGGAACACAGCACTCGTATGCTGGTGAGGAAACACACACAACAGCACAATGGTCTGAATGAAGGAGTGCTCAATAACCACTCCTCGTACACAATGTCCAATTCAGGTTTTCTTGAATGATTGGCGTATGGTAGTCAGAATCAAGTTTAACATGTTCCATCACGATTTCCCTGTCTCAGAGGAGGAAAAGGTGGCTTTTGTGAACTGGATCAACAAAGCTCTGGAGAAGGATCCGGACTGCCAGCATGTGCTCCCCATGGACCCCAGCACTAACCAGCTGTTCACGGCAGTGGGCGACGGCATCGTGCTCTGGTACATCAACAGAGGAGCCATAAGCATTGCTGTTCCACCATAAAAATAAAAACTTACTTCTTATGGATTGTTCCGAACCCATTTGAAATCCTTCCTTCTGTTTTCTCTATCCATCTACAGCAAGATGATCAACTTGTCAGTTCCAGACACCATCGATGAGAGAACCATCAACAAGAAGAAGCTCACACCCTTCACCATACAGGTGAACCCACTTTCTGCTGAGATCTCACCCAATGAAGATTCAGTTTCTCACAGACAGTTTCTCCAAGTTCTTCTTCGTCGTCTAGCAAAGTTGTAGTGTACCATCTAGACCAGGGGTGCTCACACTTTTTCAGCTTGCGAGCTACTTTTAAAATGACCAAGTCAAAGTGATCTACCCGCTACAAAAATGTAAAACATTAATCAACAAACAATTCTTTTCAACTTTATTGAGAATTGACAAAACACACATAATAATTAACTATTTACATTTTTTGTGATAAACTGAGTTTAATTTGATGATGTGCACTGAATTGAATCAGCCAGGGACGCATGGTCCGGACAGTAGCTGCTGAGAGCCAGCCTCAAGCACAATTCCAAATGTTCATCAGTCATTGTGGAACGCTATTTGGACTTAATGATTTACTTGGTCCAGCTCCTTCACTCATTTTGGTAACCATAAACTTAAGCATGGGCTAAAAACGGGACGTAATACGCTGATTAGCTTAGCACTAGCTTTTGTCTCAATTTTAACAAAATGAGTGTTGTAGTGGGTTAAGCATTAGAACAGTTGTGTGTGACATGAATTTGATGGTAATAGAGTGATTTTTATGGGAGCAATTGAGCTTTGATCCAAATAATCAAGAATAAAAATGATACTCTAATACATTTTTACATTTTTTATTGAAACTGAGTCGTGCAGTACAATATGCAGGTGAGGAGTGGCGTGTTGCTTGATTTTGGTTGTAATAGAACAATTTAGAATGAAGTTATGAAGCATGTTCTGGGTAAAACATATTTTGGATCCGGTCATTTGCAGACGGTCCCTAAGCAATTCCATGTCAGCGGGTTGCTCATAGACGGTAATGTGTTTCTGCGAATGCAGAGGGAAACTTGTTTTGATAAAAAACGTTTTGTAGTTTGTCCGCTACATAACACAGATTAAAAATAGGTATTATTTGTTTACTAAGAACATTCTGGTCTCGAGCTATTGAGCAGAGAAAACTGAATCCGTAAATCTGCAGCTAACTTTACTGAAGTGTGACGGGATGGATGATCGGCTGGTAATGAGCACCCCTGATCTAGACTATTGAGAGGCTCTGAGAAACCAAACTTGGGGGGGGGGGGGGGAGCCAAGCACTACTAACCCTCTGACAAACACTTTTTTGTGACCCAAAGAGATAGGTGGAGGTAACTAGATCCCAATTTGGTTGTAATGCAGTGACAAAAGCATGAGAGCTGATAAATGTCTAGAGGAGACTCCTGTATAAAGGCAAGGACACAGCAAGCATGGATGGAAACTCACTCGCCTAACACTTTCTCTCTGCAGGAGAACTTGAACCTGGCTCTGAACTCTGCCTCTGCAATTGGCTGCCATGTGGTAAACATTGGAGCAGAGGACCTGAAGGAGGGCAGGCAGCACCTAGTGCTTGGGTTGTTGTGGCAGGTCATCAAGATTGGTCTCTTTGCCGACATTGAAATCAGCCGGAATGAGGGTACATACAGACACTGACAGGAAGATCTTGATTGATGAACCTAGACATTCTCAACATTGTGATTGTTAAGTCAGGAACTTTCAATTAACTTGAGTTTGGTGAAAGTTTGGTGTGATCTTGTGAAACTGGCCTGGGTGATCCAAAGGTTATGAGTTCTATTTTGCTTACGTCTTTGTGTTTAGCTCTGATTGCCCTACTAAGAGATGGAGAGAGCCTGGAGGATCTGGTGAAGCTCTCTCCAGAGGAGCTCCTGCTGCGCTGGGCGAACTATCACCTGGAGGAGGCTGGCTGCCCCAAAATCAACAACTTCAGCTCTGATATCAAGGTCAAAATCACTCCCCAATGGACAACTGAGAATGTCTCATGACCCACAGAATTTCTAAGCAAAAGCTCAACGTTTCTGCAGCTTGTCTTAGCAACCTCTTGTTGTAGAAACGTTGCTATAATTGAAAATGCAACCCGTTAACAACTAGAAACTAATTGCTTGATTTGAAAGTCATCAGGTTGTCCTGCTGAAGTAGAAAAGTACAACTGATACAAATGAGTGATGTATTCTGCAGGACTCCAAGGCCTATTACAACATCCTGAATCAGGTGGCACCCAAAGGAGATGAGGACGGTATACCAGCCATCCCCATTGATATGAACGGCATACGTGTAAGCCTCGCCAAAGAATTTTCAATCAAACCTCACACGCATTGTTCCATTTTGAGGAATGGAAAAAAAGACCTGGACTAACAATCCCAGTCGTGTCTTTAAACAGGAGAAGGATGATTTGAAGAGAGCAGAGAACATGTTGGACCAGGCAGACCGTCTTGGTTGCCGTCAGTTCGTGTCAGCCACAGATGTGGTTCGTGGAAATCCCAAACTCAATCTGGCTTATGTAGCCAACCTCTTCAACAAGTATCCTGCACTCAAGAAGCCAGAAAACCAGGACATTGACTGGAGCTCCATTGAGGGTGAGCATTTGAGAAATTGAGGTGAACCCTGCTAACGTTTAGGTAAATTACCACTTCATCGATGGCCTGGTTTGACTTTGTTTGGGTGGCAGTCGCAGCCTAGTGGATAAGGTGTTTGACTGGAGATCAAAAGGTCGCCGGTTCGATCCCTAGCTCCACTAAAAGTTGAAGGTGGGATGAGTAGAAACTCTTTCTGACCTGTGACAACCATTACTGTGGTGGCCTTGAGAAGGTCACCAGTTTCCCTACACCCCGGGTGCCCCAGCTATGGCTCACATGCGGAGCACAAATTCCTTGTATGGGGCACTCCATACTTGGTCCTTATGTCACTTTCACTTCACTTCACTAAAGAACATCATCACTGTTCAGACTGATCTCTTGTAGCTCGAGAAAACCATATTTTCATGTGTTCCTGTGCTATCCCTTTGTCAGGAGAAACCAGAGAGGAAAGAACCTTCAGGAACTGGATCAACTCTCTGGGGGTCAATCCACGGGTCAATCACCTCTATGTGTGAGTACTGCTCCATGGTGGGACAACCTCTTCACCTCGGTCAAAGGTTGTACCATTCTCTATTATTTCTGTTCTTCTTTCTTCAGGGATCTATCTGATGCTCTGGTGATCTTCCAGCTCTATGAAAAGATCAAGGTTCCTGTGGACTGGGACCGAGTCAACAAACCTCCCTATCCTAAACTGGGGAGCAACATGAAGAAGGTGAAGTTTACCTCTAAATGTCCAGCAATAGAGTTATTGAATAAATTTATATTACATTTCCAAAATGATTACCAGAGTTAGAACCCTCGGGCCTCTAGGGATGAATTCTGTTCTCTATGAGGAGACGTGATCATGAAACTAAGGTTCTGGACCAAGCTGGAGAATAAACTCTAGTTGGACACAGTGCTGATAATATGTGCTCCATAGAAAACCAGGAGCTTCAATTTCACAGGAGCTTCCTCAAAAAGACCAAGGGTTCTTCAGACTCTTGTGCATCAGTATTTTAATGTTTTCTCAGTTGGAGAACTGTAACTACGCAGTGGAGTTGGGGAAAAGGGAGGCCAAGTTCTCTCTGGTGGGGATTGCAGGACAGGATCTGAACGAAGGAAACCGGACGCTCACACTCGCCCTTCTCTGGCAGCTCATGAGAAGGTAACACACGCTCACTCGGTTGGGGGTTCCTGCAAAAAACACCTCCTGATCTTAGAGTCTCTTCCTTTATAGGTACACTCTGAACATTCTGGAAGATCTGGGCGAGGGGCAGAAGATTATTGACGACACAATCGTCAGCTGGGTGAACACCACCCTCAAACAGGCAGAAAAGAACACCATCAGTGGCTTCAAAGTAAGAACCCCAAAGGAACTCAGGACTGGAGTTCAGAACGATAGAAATGAGTAGAAATGTTAGTCTGGTCACCAGAATATTGTAGAGTTGAGCGAGTTTACTTTTCTCCCAAATTCTGGAGCTGGTAGACTTGATGGAATCCACATCTATCAGACTTCTTTAGAAGAGTAGTGTACTGTACATTAGAGTCATGAAACAGAATTGTTGAACTCTACCCCTTCAGGACAACTCCATCAGCACCAGTGCACCAGTGCTGGACTTGATTGATGCTATTCAGCCTGGATCAATTCGTTATGATCTTCTGAAGATGGAGGATCTCACAGAGGAGGAGAAACTCAACAATGCCAAGTATGACTTATTGGCATACATCATTAATTAATGAACAAGTCCTCCACACTGTTATGTGTAGTGCTACACTTGTAGTTCTGCAGATTTTTTCCATTGTTTATGCTGCAGCCGGACTTAATTCACTTCCACTTTACATTTCTGCACACACAACATGAAAATGGTCATAAGTTACGTATTATAATGGTGCAAAACCTTTAAGCTCCATCAGTTTCGTGGTCCGCTTTGGAGCATAGTCTTTTCTAGATCTCTATAAAGATATTCGAAATGCAACGCATGGTAGAAAAAGATGAACACGATGGAGATTGAGAGTCAAAAGATTTTCAGTTTATTCACTTCATTCAAAGGGTTTTCTACCCCCAGAGAATTGATAGAATATTTTCAGAATACACCATGAAATTCATCTAATGTTACGATAGAAATCCTCATTTCCCCCCAAAATATCTTCAAAAACATTTCTTACAAGAAATTCTGTGGAAAAGGTAAGAAAACACTGTGTGCTAGATAAATTAAAATACATAAAAAACACAATCCATGAGACATTTAGGACTGCAAAGAAAACATAACTGAGAAAATTAATTGTATCATATATAAAAAAATCATTCTTGTACACATGCTAACTGAAGAGTGAGATGCTAACTGGAGATAGTAATTAAAAACATGTTCATGCAAGGCATGAATAAAGCAGGACAAGGAAACTGTTCTTAAAGTGCCACTGCCTTCAGAGACTAAACATTCACCAAACTAATTAAACTTCTCGATGTTTACTGGAAAACAGAGGACAATGGCCTTTTAGGAACCAGTTCGCCGTTATTCACTGCTCAGCAGTTCCAGGAACAGAAAGAGCATCTCTAAAATGGTCCATGTGACTCCAGAGGTTCATCTAGCAATCCAAAAGCGAATCACAACCGAAGCTCGTTTGCTAGAGGAAATTTCGGTGGTCAACCATTGGAGACTTAAGAGAGTTTCCATGTAGCACTCGGCACTTTTGGTGACGATTAGCATCCCAAAATTCAGGATGAACCACTAGGGTCACATGGTCTGTTATGTGGAGCTCGTCAGTGGAGGACCACTCAGATATTTTCAGGATGAACCAAAGACTCAATGGTGCAATTATAATTTTTGGGGTGTTTTCAGGTATGCAATCTCCATGGCTCGTAAGATTGGCGCCCGTGTGTACGCCCTCCCCGAGGACCTGGTGGAGGTCAAGCCCAAGATGGTGATGACGGTGTTCGCCTGTCTGATGGCACGAGGCATGAGGCAGATCTAGAGACCAGGAGACACACATGCATTGATTTGTTTCACAGATGTTTATTTTTCTTCTGAATTCAAGAAATTAATAAAAAAAAGTGCTGTTCAAACATGGTGCCGATGTAGACCGTCTATGTTATCGGGATACAGCTGCCAAAAACAGATGACAAACTAACATTCACAACATTTTAACAACTAAAATCTGAATACAGGTAAATGATACTTTTTAAATAAAAACTAGAGAGAAATCATGGATTTGAGGTACGCTGCTGCTTTGCTTTTTCTGACTAAAAAACAGCACGCCAAACTAATCCATGCTTTAAACGATTACATTTTTTTTGCATTGATTCTTTATGGAAATCATTTACAAATGGTATTTGTAAAACTTTTATTTGCACTTCTACATTTTGGTGTTTTGAATGTTCTGCCTCTGCAGCAGTGCGGTTACAATAAAAGTTTGCCTGTTAAAAAAAAATCTAGTGCTTCTCTATTCTATTATAATTAAATGCTCATTTAAATATTAATATTTGACTATTAAGCATTGGTCTTAGAAGAGTTTGATACGGATGGTTTTTCAGCATCTTGCAGCTTCTGGATCTCCCTCTTCTTTAGTCTCAAGACCCTAATATGCAAATAATTCCCAAATCATCCAGTCAAATCCCAGTATGTTAATATCCTGTACGATTCAAAAACAACAAATGTTAACTGTGTGTTTTACGACCCATTCCTGGAATTCTTTATCTTTAGGGCAGCTCAAAACCAATCTTAAATTCAAGGGAAACTTGAAACAGTCACGTTCCTTTCCTCTCAGATATTTTATCTAAATTCGAGAAACACATATAAATGAGATTTAATCAAATTCATCATTTTCACCTGTATTGGGTAACCGAAGTGCACATCCCTCCTTATGAAATAATTTGATGCACAGAGCATTTTCACGCTTAAAATGTTCCTCAAACTCTACTCTACTCACACACTGCAGGAAAAATGGCGATTTGATTCAGGTAAAAGCTCCTTAAAATAAACCTGATATTACACCACAGTTCGCTGTTCTCTTCGGTGGAGTCCTAACAACACAGATCCTCTCACCAGTTACTTGGCGGGTGCCTCTCCGCTGTCGAGGGTCTTAAGCAGCCTGAAGAGTCCGGCGGCTTCTCGGATGCGGCTGAACTCGATGCAGAAGGCCTGCACCTCGATGAACAGATCCTGAACGTTGATGATCTTGTTACGTATCAGAGACTGCAGGAACACGCAGACGAGACGCACCAGACGGTTCTGCACACATCAAAATAAGTCGTCTGAAGTGAATCACTTGCTTGAACCAAACTGACTCATTCTGAACCGAATCATTCGAATGACGATCAGTTCACCTGCATATATTTATCCTTGATCTGCTCACAGGTGGAGATGCAGTTTGAGATGTAGAGGTGGATGAACTCCGGAGGGAGATCCACTGCTGTCGTTAACCTGCGCTCAACAGAACGACAAATAACATTCGGATCGCTTTACAAATCAATAGAGAAGAATGAGCTTCAATCGAGGCCCAGGAGAGCTTCGTTCTTCTCCACTCCCAGGAAGGACCTCCATGTAATTTCTGTTCTGTGGTCGCACCTGTTGACGACCTCCATGGAGTGCAGGGACATGTCCATGTTGACGAGCACAGAGAAGTACTCCGTGATCTGACTGGAGGACATGAGCTTCAGGAGCATCTCGATCGCCACCAGAGGATTGTTCTCCACCAGCTCTGGAAGCTTCCCCGGGGTCAGTCCGGTGTGATAGACCAGCTTTAGATCCCTCTCAAGCTCACAGAGCAGCTGTGTGATTTCACTCATATCAGATTAGTTTTTGAACAAACTGGTTCATATTTTTCAGACTATATAAAAATGTAAATGGGTTTATAACTTCACTATGAATCAGTAGAGTCCAGAATGATTCAGTCAATGTCAGCATTAATCAGATCAAAGCTTCATGCCATGATGATTCAGTCTCAATCAAATTGATTTCCTCAGGGAAAGTCTGTTTAAACTGAGTTCTGCTCAGTTCAGATAAACTGACTTTGATTCACCGCGTCAATAAAAATCCGAAGATTCAGTTCGGTCCAAACGATTCAGTTCCAGTAACTATGAATCAGCTAAGCTCAAAGTGATTCAATCTGAGAAATAAGAGTAAAGAGTTCATTTACTTCTTTGCAATTTGGTTCATTTTGAATGAGTTCAGCTCAATATTATTCAGTCAGTGGCAATAAACATCGGTTTAGATCGATATGATTAAACGGGGGTCAGTAAAATTGTGTCAGTTCCATTTAATTTCATTCAGTTCAGGTCAATATGAATCGATTTAAGTGCGAATCACTTCATCTCACACGCCCTCACCTGAGTCTGCTGGGCAGCCGTCAGCGGGCTCTTGAAGGCTTTAGCCATGATGCGCTTGATCTCGAGGCCAGTACCGCTGCGTACACAGACGCTCCGATCCCACTGCACACTGTGATCCGGTTCGGTCGGGTTGAGCCATGCGAGCTCGTCCTCACACAGCAGGAGAGGTGGAGCGGGCCGGATCAGCTCAGGCCGGAAATGACCTAATGGACACTCGCAGATTACACACTGGAAGCATGCACCATCCTCTTTTTGGGGATCATCACTCACTCTCAAGAGGCGGGCGGGGCCCGGTCACCAGCGACTCTGTGATCTGATTGGCTACAGAGCTGTCAAAGCCAGAATTTGACGAGTCTGGGTCGGGGTCGCTGATCAAACTGGGGAAGCTGGCTTTGCTCTGGGTGGGCAGCTCTGACTGCCGCTCTGCAAGGGCTAGCTGCAGGCCGCTGATATCGATGCTCTGATTGGGCGAGCTGATCTCCATACTTGAAACTTGGCGTGGGGTTTTCTTGAACAGCTCTCGGGGCGGTGCCAGCATCAGCTGCGAGAGGAAGAACTTCTCCGCCTGCGTGATGGGTGGAAGAAAGCCTGGAGAGAGGCGAGAAATAAGATGCAAGAGGTGGCAATTTGATGCAAATCAGATGTAATGGAAGGAGAAAATATGCAAAGGAGGTGAATTATTAACTTCAATCTAAAACAAAATATTGTTTGGTGGAGAATACAGCAGCAATTCTTCTGGGTACACGTTTCTGAAGGAACTGCGAGGTGGCTGCCAACATCTCGAAGAACGAATGACAGATCTTCTGTGGATGTAGCTGTCTCATATACTTCAGTCTCTTCATGTAATCCCAGACACACTAGATCACCCAAATCTTTACTGTGTCTGCCATTTTTGAGCTGGATATCAATATTCAATGTTGCCCATTTCTTGGTGTTTCTCTAAGAGATTGAACAGCACACCTTTAAAACCCAGTCTGTTATGAAATCTTTGTCTGGAAGAAACCTTGTTGATGCAGTGTAGCTACCTTGTGTCTTGCTGCTTTCCCTGACGTGAAACTGCCTTTATTAACCCCTCATTGGCAGCTCTCATCTCAAGCCTCTTACACAGCTGGTTCTGTTTCAGTTCATCCCACAAAATCCCTGACTGTACAAGTGTATATATGTGGTGTGTATGTGCAGACGTACCCGAGAGTGTTTTCTCATGCTCATCGGCAGAGCTGGGGTTCAACAGGTGAGCAAACACCGCGGCGAAGGGGTTACTCGCTATGGGCTCACTACGGTACATCTCCCAGAGCAGGAAGAGAGCGGAGAGGCGCTGGGCAGGTGAGGGCAGAAGATCTGGCTGCTGGAGGAGAAGAACCAGAACGGAACCCACCCCGAAGTGGTCCGATCGACCAAAACATTGATGGAGAGACGAGGAGAGCTGATCGAAGCTGCTGGCACCGCACGATTCATCCGAGAGGAGAGAGAGGAGACTGGAGAGCTCTCGAGGGGGCAGAGTCATCCTTAGAGAGCGAGAGAGAAAAAGAGATGGAGTGCATCATGAAAGTGAAGAAAGTAAACGATCACTCTTATTTCTCTGAAAAATATTACATAGAGAATCCATCAAATTTACACAAGAAGATACAATAAAGTTGTTTCATCAGCTATAGTCATGAAAATATTATGAGTGAGCCCAAAATACACATAACAAATACATAAAGGTATGCATTTACAAAAAAGCAAGAAATGATAAATACGAGAACGAAAACATATAATTACTAAATTTTCACGAGGAAGGTTAAGTCATAACTTATACATAATCAAAGACCGCACCCAAATCAATCTAAAACATGAAAGCATTGTTGATTTGAATAACTCGTTTAATTTAATCAGAGTGTCATTAAGTTTATTAAACGTTACCTGAGCGCCGTTCATTTAAACCCTCCGTGATTCAGCAATAATTAACAAGGATATCCCAATACCAACGCAACAATTACAATCGGAAACAACCATTTAAAGATAAAAAGAGACTATTTAAATAAAATAAATGTAGTTCTACAGTTCAACTCACAACCGTTGCGTTAGAGTGCGAATACTTCCGGTAGCTGCCTTAAACTAAAACGATTACCAAACGGCTCAAATAACGAAAACTTTTAAAAATTAAAAATTAAATAAATTTCACACTATAATGAATGTTATGCGTTGTCCTGTTCAAAAATTTTAATGTATTAAGAATTTAAACGTCAACGCGAACCGGAAGTAAACCAGAGCTCCGCCTTGTATGTGTCCCACAATCCCTTGCTCTTCCTTTCCCTCATTTACCACACAGAGTGAGTTGCTTCGTATTATTAATCCATCCTCATCTACGCCGTGGATTGATATATGTTAAATTCATGACTATGTTCTAGTGTTATGATGTGTTATATGTTTATTTTACATTGTTTGGATGTGTGTATTATGCGTATTAGCCTTTAAAATAGAGTTATTTCGGACCTGTCAATAAAGGGACGGTGCTGGTATTAACGCGGTATTAAATGCCTGCATATCTATTATCTCCGTTCTTAACGGTGTTGTGTACTGATATCGTTTGCTGTGCCGGGTTTTATGTCCACAGTTTCTGAAATGGTGTCCAAATTTGTAAATTCCTCATCGGTTAACTCGCCAACGTAAAGTTCAATCTGTAACTTAAGCGACTAAAAAACGGATGAATCAAAATATCCAAGGTTAAGTTGATGAGAAGAAATTCTGCGTAATAAAAGGATCAACTATTCGTGTTTCCATCTTGTTGACCAATTAAAATCTGAATGTTCTGGCTTGCTCGTCAAGTTATTATTGATAGCTTTCAGTTTGGTTGCCTTTAAATGCATTAATCTGAATATAGTTTCAAGAAGTTTTTCTGTTCAATTTGGTTCCACCTGTATATATGCATGAAGGCTAACGATGGATCCTGAGAAGAAATTAACTTCTTGATTTATGTAGATGGCTCCTAAGAAGGGTGAGAAGAAGAAGGGCCGCTCTGCCATCAATGAGGTGGTGACCCGTGAATACACCATCAACCTGCACAAGAGAATCCATGGCATGTGAGTGACCCAACGCAAGAAAACCAATAATAAGGCTGCTCAAAAAAAGAACTCAACTAAAATGTGTTTCTTGCTCAGCTCATTCAAGCGCAGAGCTCCCCGGGCGCTGAAGGAGATCAGGAAGTTTGCCGTGAAGGAGATGGGGACCCCTGATGTGCGCATAGACACCCGTCTCAACAAGGCCGTCTGGGCCAAGGGAATCAGGTGTGTGTACCGAAATAATGGTTGCATCTGTGACCTGCAGCTTTCAAAAGCTCTGGTTGCTATAGTGATGGATATTCCGGCTCAAAGAGTAGTTTCTTTCATGACCCTTTTGAAAACTTTAGGAATGAGGTTATTGATGCACTTGTGTGTTTCAGGAACGTGCCGTTCCGGATGCGTGTACGTCTCTCACGAAAGCGTAATGAGGATGAGGACTCTCCAAACAAACTCTACACGTTGGTCACGTACGTCCCCGTCACCACCTACAAAGGTGAGCAGATGCTTGCAACAGCATTTCAGTGATGTGGGGATGTGTGCGATTAAACGAAGACGCTGTGACATATTTATTTGTGGTCTTACAGATCCATGTACTCGGATAGTTTTAAGAACTACAAACTTTGTGTCCTGGTCGATCATAGAATAAATATTTGCTGTATTAACAATGTAATTGGTGGCATGGCAGAAAAATGCAGCTAGATTATTTCTGGACTGATCGTAGTGATTGTTTACTTTTACGGAGTTCAAAATGAACTTTTTTAATGGTTGGGGTCAAAGTTTTTAACTTTAAAAAGCCAGGGGGAAAATGGTGTTGAACACAGTTTTGTTGGTTAGCAGGAAATCAATCTGTAAAATGTATTACATTGAAAACAAATGAGAGAAAAAGAAATATTTTTGTTATGTAAGGCTGCTAAACGTACCAATTGAAGAACGAGTTGCTTTTCTGCGCCAGGAACGTGGGCGTGGTTTCTGTTGATGCAGTCGAGCCCATTCTCAGCTGCACATTGATGTCAGAAATTATAATTTTTTCTTTGTACATTCTATCTTGCACGTTGTGGTGTTGCACAATGTTTTAATGATTAGTTGAGCGGTGGTTGATTTTTCTTGGTGACGATCAAACTGCACCAGAACTAATTTGTATCGTTGTGACCGGACCGTCTCTGTTTGGTGTGAACAAATGTTCAGGTGGCAGGCATTTTATTAAATAAAAAATGAAATACTGCAACTAGTTAGGACCTGAAAACTTTTAACACTAGCAACAGCTTCAGCTTGTATATCAACAAAACTAACTTTTTAAGTTTTAGGCTAAAAAGATTAACCTATCCACATTTTCTGAAGAGAGCACAGATCTGGTTGCAGTGACAATATTTCCAGCAGTAAAAAATGTTGATGTGTTGCCTGCCACAAACCCGATCTCCGTGGAACAATGTCGGCATACAACTTTAAATTTATCCACTCGTTTATCCCCGTTATTGTATTTTTAACAGAGAAGCCAAAGTGTTCCCAAACGTTGTTGCCATGATGCCATTTTCTTTCTCGTGCTCTGCTACTCGTGGTTGTGTAGTTCTACTGTGCGTCACTCAATAGCGTCTGTGCGGAAACTCGCCTACGAACAATGTTCCGCTGCGCATAATATCGCGCTAATAATAAATTTATATAATTTAATAAAAAATACAGAACACCGAAACGGTACGCAAGTGTACCGAACCGAACAGGCCGTACCGAAACGGTTCAATACATATTGTGAACCGTTACACCCCTAATAAATATGAACTGCACCTATAGCTGTGTAATGATCTGAAATTAAATCTTGATTCTACGCTATAATTACATCTTTTTGGGGTCTAAGGTTTTTGGAGATTTTTTTTTTCTCCTAAACATTAAAAAGTTAAGCTTGGTAAAAAAAGTTCATGTAAAGTTGAAAACACTGAGTTTACACGGAGTAATTTTCTCATTTGTAGAATATTGCTTTATTTTTGCTGTTGCTTAATTAACGATATGGTGGTGTGTGTTTCAGGTCTGCAGACAGTGAATGTGGATGAAAACTAAACTTTTCTTCACGTTTGTTCGAATAAAAACACAAAGGAAATTTGTTGTGGTATTTTTATTCTTCACAGATGAAAAGGCTTAAATACAGAAATCACAAGACTTTCATAATTAGTCACATTTGTGCTTTAAAAAAAACATTATAAATCATCTCTTTACTTGAGCTTAAACATAGAAATATTAAACTTTTGTAAGGAAACATTAACACAACTGAATAAAAAAAAATTTACGTAGTATTGATTTATAAAAATACTCTTCTGATTATCTTTGGATTCTTATTTGGATAAATACAAGATGCTTAAGGAGGAAATGGTATGGCAACAAATATTTTTAGCTAGCAATATTGTTAACCAAAATGTCCTAAATTTTTATTTTTATTTACATTCACAGCTTTCGAATAGAAATAATATTCTTTATAAAGCTAGCCTAACATCCCAAACTAAAAATCATACCAGAATATTTTCAAACATGTTCTATTTTATTTATAACAATTATGTTCATGAAACGGTCTGAATGTTGACATTTTAAGTGCTTTGTTGCATTTTTGGGTTTTAGGAGTTTCTAGCAACAGGTTGAAGCAAATGTCAGAAATTTTGTGCTTGTGCTAAAATATGCTTTAGCTTTTACATGAGTCCGTTTTCCTAAACCTCTTTTGTGTGCCAAATTAGAGCAGAAACCATCGAATGGCTGTCGCCACTTGAAAGACCATACACATGTGCTATGGCAACTCTTAATGTTAAAAAGGCTTGCCATACCGTTCGTGTAAAGTATGTTCCGCGGCTGTGTAATTTAACTTACTATTTCTAATCATTCTTCTTAAGTGTTTTCTCGCGCTTCTGTTTACAGTATACATTCTTTCCAACGATAATTTGAAATATCCTATAGCGTTTTTGTTTTTTTGGGAAACAATAAATTGTTTTACAAAATCGACACTAGAGGGCGTTCGATCACAAATGAGCAGCCATTTGAATATGGATTAGAAAAGTACAGGCCACTTCTATATAAGCGACTGATGGTAGTTTTTTACTTTTATAAATTGTACATTTAGCTAAGAGAAGTTTGTTAATTAATAAATAATTTGAAGAGTTTGTAGAGAAGTCAAATGTGAATTAAAAACGTACATTCTCACCGTTTAATGATAAAATCTGATTCGTGCTGCAGGAACAAGGACATGGGCATTGTTTTATATTACTCATATTGACATAAGAAACTATACGTCTTGACGACTTTTCCATAGCAACCATCCCACCTGGGACATAGTGACGTTACAGTCCATGCATATATTACTTCTTTTCTACATGTTTGGGGAAGATATAAAGAATTGTGATTTAATAAATTAAGCAATCTAATGATTAAAAAAAAAAACTTTCTAGAGAGCTTTCATAAATTTGCATTTTGTGATGTCACACACCGTATAGTCATGCCCCTGATAAAGAATACATATTTAAATCTTTTATTTTGTGGGCTTTCACGCAAGTGAAACAGGTTTGTGTGCAAAAGCCTTTATTTTGTGACCACTGGAGCCACTTCAGGTCATGTTTTAATAAAAGTAAAATAGCAGATATAAAACCCTCAGCTGCAAGTGGTAATGCATAAAATAACTGAGACGTGATTCCCTTCATTCAGCAGAGAGGAAAAGCTAAAAGGCCCTTCAGGGGAATCCCAAAACATCAGGGAAAACAGCACACGATTAAAGCACTTTTTGGTCAGAACAGCATAAAATGCATCCGCAGCTTTGTTCGTGATGAAGCCTCACGTTCAGGTCATGCTTGAGAGAAACCCGGGGGGGCGGGGGTATCTCTTCACCTGTGCTGGAGCATGCTCAGAGCGTGGTTCTGCTGGTACTGGCGCTCCCGGGCCGAGTGTATCGTCTCGCTCAGGTCTCCACATCGCTCCAGGAAGCACACCAGTGCTGGCTCCGTCAGCAAAGAAGCCACCACCTGCTCTAGACTCAGCTCCCAAGGATGGTCCTGGGTTCGAATCTCACCCATACGCAGCAGCAGACTCGTGACCAAAGCCAGAGACTGGAGCAGGTCCCCAGACTGCCCATTATCACCCTCTTCCTCCTTGTGGGCTCCAGAGGAGGTGCACAGAGAGTAGAGCATCTTGCTGAACTGAATGAACTCCCGCTGCGAGGGCGAACCACACACAGGTGTAACCAAGAGTTAGCCGAGCAGAGGGAAGATGTTATGAGGGATTGGCACCTGATTCATGTGAGGAAGCTTCTTCTGCTCCTCTGATCTCCGTAGAGCAAGATCCTCAATCATCTGCTGCAGCTGCTCCTCGTAACTCTTCATCTCACCTGTGCACACACCTCTCTGGTTTATTGGTTTATTTTTGGGGATGCACGCAGCGAGACACATAGACGCACTCACCGGAGCCGTTGGGGAGCCTGGAGGGCAGGATTGGACTCGGGGAAGACGCCAACTCCTCGTTTTCACTCAGAGCTAAACACACAAAACACACCAATGAGGATTATCTTCAAACACCTGCTTCCTTCTTCATGAGGGAATTATTTGATGGATGGAGAGTTCTGAACCTGGAGGGATGTGCAGTCGATAGAGGAGCCGGATCTTCTCATTCAGATCATCACTGTACAGAACGTCTGCAGAGAGACGAACACAAAGTGGATTTGATTTTGAACCAAACTTTAAAAACAAAAGTAACCCTGATTCTCGGAGTTCAACTGAATGTATTCCTTTGAAACGATTCAGTGGAGTTCTATACGATTCACTTCAGTTCAATAGGACTCTCTATTTGTTAGTTTGGTTCAATAAAAACGATTCTTTATGATTGTTGTTCAATATTACTTTCAGTTTACTCATTTCTGTTCAGCTAAATATGACTCAAACCAACATGATTTGATACTATTTGTTTTATTTAATTCAGTTCAATTGGCAGCACGATTCAATTAGAATTGAACTGAATCATTTATTGAAAATGATTTGTTACAGTTGTATATGATTCAGTTTGGTACACAGCTCGATAGAATTCAGTTCAGTTAAACTTGGCACATTTTTTTGAGATTTATTTGATTGCATTTAATAAAGTGTTAAATGGTTCAGTTTGGTTCACAATGATTCATCCGTTTGTTATGATTCAGTGTAGTTCAATTTGCTACAGCTTAATACAACAAAATAGCTCATAGTTTGATATGATTCTTTTTGGTTCAAAACGATTCATTACCATTTTTATGATTATTTTTGGTTTAATATGATTTGTCAGTTTGTGATTTCATTGAACTAAAAACAATTCAATTCAAAAAGATTTTTTATCGCTTGATTCTGTTTGTACAATGTTATATGATTCACTTCAGCACATTTCGATCGGTCACTGTTTTGTTTGATTCAGATATGTAGAATCTGATTCAGTTCCGTGCAAAACAATTTTTTTACTCTTCGTTCAGTTTGGTATGATTTATGATTTTCCATTTTAATAAATCACATCGTCTCTTCTGCCTCATACACCCTTCATACCAATCATCTTGACGAATTGTGAGAAGCTGACGAGAGAGTCGCAGTCTTCATCCAGCAGTGTGAACATCCGCTGAGCTAGCGTGTCAGTTTGTGTGCCGCATCTCCATGGGGTCAGCAGCTCAAACAGACTCTTGAACCGGACTCTGTCCACAGAGTATCGCTCTGCAGCAGCAGGCCTTTCAGAAGAAGCGTTACACACACCTTCACCCCAGTACACCCCCAGAAAGTGCTCCGTCTGAGGGACACACACACAAGACAAGAAACTCCGGAGATTCAGTGCTTAATTCACTATGATTCAGTGCCCATCTGATTCAGTTAAGTAAAATTTGATTCAGATCTAGAATCCATACCATTCTCTTCAGTTTAATATGATTCAGTTCATCTCCAAATGATTCAGTTAAGCTCAGTATAATTTAGTTCTATAGTCTCTATACAATACGATTGTTGATTCACTGATTCACTTCAACTCAGTGATCAATATCACGTCTGTCTGATCCATTTCAGCTCTGTATTATTAAATAAAAATCACAATACGATTCAGTTTAATCTCAAAATGATTCAGTTCAGCTCAAATTGATTCTGATGATCTTAAGAGTGATTCTGTTGACGTCAATGTGATTCAGTTCTGATTTAGTTAATCTCCTAATGATTCACTCATTGTGATAACTGAATTATAGTGATTCAGTTTAGCTCAGTAATATTGAGTCTGTGTGATTCAGTTCAGCTTTGATATTAAATGGATCTAAACTGAATCACATATGGTATTCAGCTCCGTAGGATTAATCAAATAACAATATGATTCAGTTAATGGCCACATGATTCAATTCAGTTCACTATGATTCAGTTCACCTAATTTAGATAATCTTAAAGTGATATCTGTATATTTATATTATCCATGTAAACTTTATCTGGCATTTATAGGTTCTGTAAATGTATTGTTTTGGTTAACGTTTATATAAAATATAAATTAGTCTGATTCAGTTCGGCTTTATATGATTCAGTTCAGCTCACTCTCAGGTCTGAGTGAACCAGTTCATATTTCTAAACATTATTCATGATTCAGTTAATCTACATATGATTCAATTCAGCCATTTTTTTGTTTTAATTATAAATATTTTTACTTCAAATGAATGATAAATAATACGGTGCTGTTAGCTTTGAGGTCTTGCTGAGACCAAAACTGAATCACAGCATTTTTAAATGTATGCAACACTTTTTGAAATGGTGTTTAAGAAGAGTTTCTGATACCCTTAAGAGATCGTAAAGCTCAGAGAGATGATCCTGGGTCAGAGAAACCTCCGGAGAAACCAAACGCAACTGCAAACACACGACACTTAACCGTTTACACTTCTGAGAGACACTTGAGCAATCAGTTCTGGGTGTGTTCTGGTTCTCACAGTGTTGTCTTTTGTGGTGTCCTCATGCGCCTGTAGCACCTGAATACGGTGGCGACCTCTCAACATCTCCAGATGCTTCACAGTCACATTCCCAAACCTCTGCATGAACAATTGTACAAAGTGAGAGTGTGGAGAGCTAAAATCAATCACTGTGTGGTAGACTGTATAAATAAGCACACCTCATAGGCATCTGTTATGAGGTCAGTGATGGTCATGTGATTAGCGCTGGCGTTTTCTGAGACAGGAAACTCATCCGCGTGTCTGATCTGCTCAAAGAAGCTAATACACAATCTCTGGTTCATTTGCTGAAAACGTCTGAAGATGAGTTCAGATGTTCATTCAGAATTCACCTGTTTAGAATGGTGAGGGCCTGTGCATCATCTGTGCTAGCGCTGAGCTGTGTGGCATTAGCATGTAGCGCCGCAAGGCCAATTTGGAAGAGGAAGCTGACGCCGCTGTAGAAGAAGCAGTCGAGCACACAGACAGCGCTGCGGAAGGGAAGAACGCTGAGGAAGAGTGTGAGGAACCAGCTCAGAGAGGCCGATGCTAGCACTGACACATCTGGAACCGCTAATGCTAGCTCAGGCAGACGCTCACACACCAGGTCTGCAAACACTGACTGGTCCACCTGAGCTCCTGAGAGACAGGAAGTGACATCAGAGTAGAGAAAACACAAACCTATTCCTAGATGAATCACTTCCTTGATGCAGCCTGGATCTGAATGAAGTCATATCATACGGAATCAAATCAAAGTGAATCATATTTAGCTGAATCAAAAGAATCTGAATCAAAACCAGCAAAAAAAAAAAATCAGTACTGTTTCATGACCCAAGTCATCTTCAGTCAATCCCATCCAAATAAACTGAATCGTTTAAATCTGAAATTAACATTTAAACTAAACTTTGTGACGATTCAAATCATATTGAGTTGAATCATTGATCAATCAGAATCAGTGACCGTGTTCAATCACACACCGATGACCCTGCGGTTGAAGTAGTCTGGCAGCATTCGCTCACACACTGTCGTCAGCAGCCAGAAAGCATCTTCCTCTCGGGCGTACAGCAGCATCACAGACGCCAGGATATTCATCGACTGAGCAGATAAACACACACACACACAAAACATTGTTGATTCTTCTCGGCTGATCCCCATCTAGTGTTGTTTTCAGAGCGTGCATTCTGACCTGGCAGTAGCCTATCTCTGGATTACGATGTGCATATGCAGTGAGCAGCCTGCGGAGGGCGCTGATGCCTTTGCTGCTCTGGAAAGCTGGGTGTTCAGGAAGGGAACGGTGCAGGTCCCGCTCGATCTCCTCAGTTGCAGCCGTGGACTCTCCTCGGTGCTTCTCCAGCAGGTCGGTGTAGTAGTGAGGATGGAGGCTCCGGGATGAGAAAGCGTCTGATGGAAACACAGATCTGAGCTGCTTTTTTCAGTGTGTGAATCTGAATTTATAAAACGGATTAGAATGCAATTTTACTGAATTACTCATGTGGAATGTGAATTAATTATACAGAGCTTAATCAGATTAAGCTGCATTTTGTGAACCAAACTGAATCAGAACTATCTGAACCAAATCTTATTAAAAATTTAACATTGAATATGTGAAAAAACTGCACTGAATCAAACTAAAACACATTAACTGAAATAAATTGCTCAGCTAAATCTAAAATGAACTATACTGAACTAAAAGGCTCTGACTTGAGCAGCTTTTTATAGAAACAAAATGATTTGTTCAGAATCTTTCTGAAGTTTCTTCTGAATCAGACTGATTCAAATTTATCTGAACTGAATCTTGTTATACCTGTTAGTTCAGTTAATCATCCTGAGCTAAACTGAATCACATTGAACTGGATCATATAAAATTGATTCTTAAGGTACACAACGAAGACACCCTGGGTGTTTATAGTAAGCAAACAGGAAGTGAGTTTATCTGTAGTGCCGCCTTGTTTTGTACCGGAGAAGCTAAGCCACATCTCTCCGCGCAGAGAGTCGGGAATCCCCAGCGCCACCAGCTTTCGAATCTTCTCTGAGTGGAACATGTGAACACCTCGACCGAACTCTGAGAAGTGATCATGCCAGAGCCGCTCTCGGACCTGTTCTCACACAAAGACACAGACACCTGTCTTTTCGTACTGAGGAATGGAGAACTTTGTCGCTCTCTCTCTGACTCTCTTACCGCATCATCCATCTTGTGGAAGAGAGGCAGGAGCGGATCTTTCCCCATCATGTAAATCAGGGGTTGACTGAAGATGCTAATATGTGAGTCTTCTTCATCTGACTCCACCGTGTCATAGCAGAGGTTGTAATAGATCTAAAAATGTAAGAAACGAAACACAGCTTAAGGTTGTTGATCGTGCTGTTCATAGGTATAAATACAGGATGATCAAGCAGTACCGTACTATTCCTCTGGGACTGCTGCTGTCTACGGATCTCCACTTGTCTCCCCTTGAGTTCGCAGAGATGCTTCGAGAGTCTCTCGGTAAGTTGGTCTCGATCCTGCAACTCGATAAACTGGAACACTCGATCCCCCCACAGACAGATGATGAGAGGGTTCAAGAGAGAGCTGGAGCTGTCCGGCTGCTCTACTGACCTGATCTGCACAGATCACACGGGGATACTGGGAATAACGTTATAAGGAAAGAAGTGGATCCATTTATTTTCTTCAGATCTGCAAAACTAAAGGCTGCATTAACAGCATTAACTCTAAAGCAAAACAATTTAACATATTTGTTGATCTCATAAAACAGATCCCTGGCTGACAGACGGCTCCTGCAGAGTTGACATGGTGTACCTAATAAAGTGGCCAGTGAGTGCATATGAAAAGCAAGCTGTTGTGTCTGTTCACCTCAGTGAGGGGTACGAGGAGGCTTAACTGCCCCTCTCGTGTGCTGCTGAAGCACAGATGCCCCTCGGTGATATAAACCGACCCGGGTGTGTGGCAGCGGGCGTGCGGAGTCCAGACAGAGCACGACATCACTTCCTGTACTCGATCGCCCAGGGGGAGGGAGAATAGAGATAGAACGTACTGAGAGAGAGCCTGCTCCTCCAGTAGCCTGTAAGAGAGCACGGATGCAAACGTCTGTTAGGAGGAGAAAGATGTAAATGCATCATGACTTTAGTCCACAAACCGCTTTCACAAGGTCTTCATCTTACTGAAATTAATCTAGTATTTGTACAAACACTGAAAAAAAGGGTTCTGATTGAGATGTGTGATGCCCCAGATTTTTGTTCTCACGTGTGATATTAATGTAGAAATTGACCGCATACTGAAATGCTACTGGTCTGATTGGATTTAATGATCTATGCTAAGCTAATGCTAACAGCTAATTTATTGCAACATAGTTTTAACAAATTTTGTAAATTTAAGGTGACAAGTATTTTGTTAATCCTCTGATCTGTGTATGTGTTTACAGTCCTTGGAATTTGTCTTGGTGTCCTTTTTTTTACATGTTCCTTTATTTTACCAAGAAGTATATTCTATTTATCTATAAAAGACAATTACACAAAATTGGTAGACAACACTTTGAACACAAAGTACATAATGAAACTAGGAATGTAATTTAATCACCAGAAGAAAAAAAACATTGAGCATTTCTCTGTTCTGCTTTTCTTGCTTTCTCTTTGCTTTCTCATAAAAAAACTTCCTCTTACGAGCAGGATGTGTAAACAAAACCTAAACCTCGGGCAAACTCGACAAGCCTGACACCCGTGTTCTCCAGAACAAGACAAAATGCATGTTTTAGTTATATTAGAATGATGAAAGCAGATCAGTTAAGCTGTAAATAGTTCTAAAACGTTAAACAAAATCACAAAAACTTGCAAACCGCTTGGAATTTGAAATGTGTGCACGCTTGGTTGACAATAGGAACTATTTTCATTTTTCTACACCAAAACGACTTTCTTTTAGAGAAGACTGGGAGAAAAGAGACATTACTGGTGCTCTTATACGAAGTCCTTAGGTTTCCTACGTCCTTAGAACGTTTTTGTTTTGGAAGATACGAATCAAAGCTCGATTGAATGTTGTTTTTCAAAGGTTTAAATTCCACCCAGCAGATGAAGCGGACTGTTACTCAGTTGTTGAACAGATGCACTATGATCACAGCTCCCTTGATGGATGTTTGGGTCACCTCTTGGTGATATTAGCAGGATCTTTCAGCGAGGGGTGCAGCGTGAGTCCTCCACTGTCCAGGATCCTCCGGAGGGCGATATCAGCCAGCTGACTCATCACACGCAGCACTTCCTCCACATTCAAGAACATGGAGAATTCTCTGTGCTTGCTCCGAGTGTGGACACGGATCACGTCTGTCAGCAAGCCTAGCGTCACTCGCTCCAGACGAACAACGTCAGCCCAGGGGGTTAGCAGCTTCACTGCACGACACAAGGATGATATTCATGTGGGTTGCTGAGGTTTATTCTAAGAATCATTTTTTCTTTGTCAATCCAAACGCGACTGCAGATTTTGTACTGTACACACCCTCCTTCCCAAGTCTCTGTGAGTAGAAGGCCATGTGATTGGTTGCGAGGTAGAGTTCTCCTTGCCGAGGTACCCTCCTCCCCCAGCAGCAGCAGGAGTAAACCAGCACTAGTTTCTCTCGCTCTGGGAGGTTGAAGCGCTGCTCAAACCGCCTCAGATCTGCCCGGAACCGGCCCGGGTCAGCCTCGCCTGCCGCCTGCCCACCCTGCACCTCCTCTGCTATCAGACCCTGATAAATATATGGAATATATATGGACCACTTTCTTTTACATAAAAGGCCAGTGTGTAGCGTAATGGTTGCCGACTGTCTATACTTTGATTTTCCCCTGAACGAAGCATGCAGCATCATCCTTGTTCTCAAACACAGCCATGTACGGCATCAGATTGTGCTCCAGCCATCTCCAGTGCTTCTGCACCTCCTCCACAGTCACACCTGTGCAGCAAATAATCATTTATTGCATCAAAAATGTATGAAATTAATCCAATGGCAAACCCGTAAGTATGGAAGTCAATATGCTTTGTGCTAATAGTTGCTAACGACGGTTGGTTTCAAGTGGAGCATAGAAACAGAGACGAATGGTCCCTAGTCCAGGTATGAGTTTTATCGATTGACGTACATGGGATTGTGTGATTGAAAACGATTGAACTCGTTCAACGTCATTTGTTATATGGAATTGGTTTGGTTTGGTCTTGCCTCGTCAGATACCGAACCAACACCACCCCACTGCAAAGTCTCCTACCACCAACATTCCTACAAACAGTTTCCTACATGAAAAGAATTATCCACGCTGCAATCTGTAGCACCCCGACTGGTTGCTCACCACTAGCGATGACCCAGCCGGTCTGAGATCCAGAGACGTGAAGAACGATTCGGAACGGAGCCGAACGACCACTGGAGTCCAACACAGAGTCTAGAGCACCCACCAGCAGCCCTGGAAAAACATTAAACACTATTTACACACTGCTTTAAAACTAGCACAATGTAAAGACAAGCTTTTAGAATTATGATTATTGTATTTTAATGATAAAAGTGCGCTTAAACGCAAAGTGGGTAACAATAGATGTATAACAATATATAAGGGAAAAATATATTGTGATGCAAAAGTTACTTAGAGATATCGTCTAGAATAGTGGTCCCCAATCTTTTTCACACCGAAGTGATGTGACAGTTATGATGATGAAACCATTAAAACTGGTTTCAGTTTTACTGTTACTTTTTTTACTTAATATTCACTGGTTTCACTGGGTTGTTTTTAAAAAAACTCTGAAGCACTGATTTGAATTCATTTTCTGTACTAGCTTGAAAGTGTTCTATGTGTACGTCTTCTGATCAATCCACTTTGTACCAAACTGCTTGATGTTTACTCCCGATGTAAGTCGCTTTGGATAAAAGCGTCTGCTAAATACATAAATGTACGGTAAATGTAAACTGTTTATTAAAGAAGGGAGTCTCTAGCTGTGTCCCAATCCAGGTTCTAAAAGCCTTCGGAGCGTCCTTCCTACCCAGCCTTTATGGATGTGGCTGGGGAAGATCCTCGGAAGGCTACAAAACCCCTTGGTAAACGGGAAGGTCTAGCCTCTGTTGTTTTTTGGCAGTTTGCTTCCGGTGCATTAGCGCCACCAGCTGGATCAGTAGTTTGGATCTCGAATTGAATGAATTAAACGTTCTTCTATTATTAATATTTTTCTTTAAGTGATTGTTTTATATTTATGCTTTGTGCATAATAAATTTGTAAGATCACTGTAAGTTCTTTTGTTGCTTAATTTATTTTCAATGGTTTTAGGGTTTCTTTTTGCCTTTGTATATGTTGAATACATTGTATTGAAACATGCTCTGTGTTTTCGTTTTGATTACATTGGTCACATTTCCCACATTTATTTTCTATTTTATGTTGTGTGTAATTTAAACCAGTATGACGTTCTAGCTTCATTCTGTTTTCAAAAGTTTTATAAACTCCCGCGTCTGCGTCTTAAAACATAAAGACATCCACCAATACTTAGTTAACATTTAGTTGGTAATGCGTGTGGTAATGTTTACAATTAGTGTTAAAAATAAAAATATGTTTTACCATTTGCCGATCACTACCAGCATTTACAGCTTGAATATACTGTTCTTTTATTTAAAAACGCGTTAGTTACATGTAAATACAAATTCAAGTGTGTTTTGTGTTGATTCTAATGAAAAAAACAACCCACTGCAAAGCATTGTGGGATATCTGAGGCCACGAAGGAGGGTCGCAATGCATCCTTGGAATTCAGGGGAAAGTAGCACGCATTTCAAGGACCCTTCGAGTTTTGCCGAAATGAGATGGCCTTGGCGCACCGACGTAAGCGGCGTTAAAATGCGCACTCGGGAGGATGCACACTCCTGGATTGGGACACAGGTACTGTGCTTCTGCTGGTGGCCCCTTGTTCGATGCAGGTTAAGAGCTCTTGGTGGGATCAGCACCATGATGATCAGGTGCAGACGTGTGAAGCTCACTTCTTTGAACAGCTGCAGAGCTCAAAGTTTACTCCTCCTCACAGCAGCTAAAACCAACTTTACAAGCAGATCATGTGACGCTCAAAACGGGGGAACTTCCTGTAAACCTCGCAGTAGTCTGAGGAACTTTGATCTTTAAAATCCATAAAATAACAAAATACCAAACAACAATTAAGGACTGCATGCAATTTTGAAGGAAGAAAAAAAATCTTTTAATCATCATTTTAATTTTAAATTTGTGTATTTTATTGTGGGCTGCAAATGATTGGGTTTCCTTTGGACAGCATGGTTTCTTTTCAATGCACAATATAGAGAAACAGTTTCTGAGAAGAGACAAGACCAAGCAGCTCGAGTATGCACAAAAACAACTCGGGTGAAGAAAAAGTGCAGCAGGTGCTCTGGACTGATGAATCGAGCACTAGCAGTATCTGGTTGTAACAGAAGGCAAGGAACCCAAAAGATTTCTTGCCGTCACTGACCATACAGAAGCAGTGGTTAGTTCTACAAGATTTTTGGAACAATTTTCCAGCAGATTTCCTTCAGAAACCATGTGCAAGTGTAACAAGAAGAACTGCTGCGAACCACAAATCATGATGTGATTTAGAGTCTATTGTTCATTTTGTTAATTGATAAAAATAAAAAAGCATATTTTTCAAACCTGCCTACAACTTTTGCACAGTACTTTAAACAATCCTTTGTAAAAAAACAAAAGCTGATAAAATGCAAAAAGGACTAAAGCTTGTAAGGTTTAATAAACAGTTATTATTATGGAGGTTGTCTCATTAAAAGCTACAGTATTTTCTCCTAAAGGGAAGGAAACTCCCTAAAGAGAAACAGCAGAGGCAGCCCAGACAATGGAATCCGCTTTACTTTAAACACTCAGCTTTGATCTCAAAGTAAAGTTTCCCCAAACACAGAGAAAACATCACTGACAAAACTCCTCCGACTGTGCAGGAGTTAGTGTTATGAAGCACATATCTACAACTTCAACCACAAAATTCAGTTACAAATACAAATGTTCTTTGGGGTGTTTCCAGCACTGCTGAACAAATAAACACAGTAGTCTCCAAGTAGAATCTCAAGTTTCAGTTTCATCTTTAGCTCCACCACGTCGCTGTCCATTCTTTCATTTAATGTGATTGACAGTTCAATCAGCAGGCTCCGCCCACTTTCGAATGTTTGAAAACATTTCAACAGTTTTGAAATCGAAGAATGGGAACAAAATACTAATTAAAAACAAAATATTAAATTATCTATGTCAACAACTAAAAAAGACAAAGAAACAAATGTCAATTAAACTTGAAAACTTGACTTAAAATAAAATTTTTTAGTTTAGGTTTAATATTTTGTTCCCCATAATTCAGCTTCTATTTAGAATTTGGTTTCATTTTATTTTTTAATACTTGGTTTTTGTTTCATATTTATTACTCATTCATTCATTTTCCAAAACGCTTATTCCCTTTTTGGGGTCAAGGGGGTCTGCCGGTGCCTATCTCCAGTGCACATCGGGCGAGATGCGGGGGTACACCCAGGACGAGTCAAAAATGGGCTGTTCATTAGTTGTAGGTAAATTAATTTGGTTATGATTTTGCACTGTTACTAGATATCAAGTATTAAACCTTGGAAAAAAAAACAATACACATCGTTGCATCAATCTCACCCATTTATAGCACCATATATGACCATAAGATGCATAAAATAGGATGCTGTGGACTCAAACAGCCACTGAGTCGTGTGTGGGGCATCCTCTGGGATGATTGGATGCTAGTGTGACAGTGATGAGCGGGTTTCTCTCTCTGTAAACCACTAATGATTACCCAGAACAGTGGGGTTTTTTTTTTTTACTTTTTTTTTATGAAGCACTGGTTACAATAATTTTAATAGATAACTTTATTAATGGATTAAACTGAATAATTCTGAATACTTCAGCAATAGTCTGGATGTGATTTTTTTTTTGTACACTGTATAAGAAAAACTCATAATAATGTGTTCGTGTGGACATGGCCTTAAACAACTCACCTGTGATCTTTCCTGCGGAGTCTCCATGTCCTCTCCGGTGCTGGAGGAGGAAGAACCCATTGGATCGATCCGTCACCCAGAGTTTGAGAGCATGCTTGAGGGCCACTTCCTCAGGGGAGACCCACATCTTCACTATTGCGCATTCACCTAGTGTGCAGTCGTCCTAGAGCACACTTGTTTCTCCAGATACTCACAACTCATTTTTCCAGTAGTCCTTACTTTGAATTACTCCCTTGAGCTTCTGCTGCCATTCCAATAAGCACACATGGTCTCTTGATTACTGTACCTTTATCCCAGTGTTTACCAACTGCACTTGTTGACTATGTAGACCGCACTCTGTTTCCTTTGTTCTTCCTGTACACACTCTCCTGTTGTCTTCCTAGTGGTCACTCAAGACATTGTTGTGGTCACTCTCAGCTCATGTTTACTGCCTAGAAACTCACACAAGACTAGCTTACAGATGTTTTTACAACAACTGTTGTCTTTCTAGCAAGCATACTGTTGAAAGCGTAATCAAACTAAGGCTCTTGTCGACTATCTAGTGCTCATTCTTTTGCTTTTGCGTGCAGTCGTTGATCGTCTGGACTTCTAACGCCTCCAGAGATTTTTTTGCGACGTCAAACGTTACTCACTTGGGTTGTTACAGATCCTGTAGTCTTTCTACATCTCTTTTGAGGCTTTTGTTGTCTTTCTTGCGCTCTCTCGAGGGTCCGGTCTTCGTAGTGCGCAGTGACGGTTGGTCCCCTCAACCGTCCTCAGTGGTGTACAGTAGTTCCTCTTTCGGCTCCAGGCAGGATCCGCCTCGAAGCCGCTGTTTATTTCCGCTTTTCCCGCCCTTTTTCCTGAGGGCAGTTTCCCTTTTGATTATCTCGAGTCTGACAAGACTCACTCGACGTTTATTTTTGTCACTGAACAAATTTTCTTGTTCACGGACTCGGTTAAACTTGTTACTGTCCCAAATCGTACCCAAAGGGATGTTAAAGTTGCAGAGGATTTAAAAAAAATAAAAACCAACATTAAGAAGGTTAAGAATCACGCCTGTCTTCAGTCACGTGACCGCTCTCTTTCACCGGCGGGGATTATTAATGTAATTAAACAATAACTTTTCAATTTAATATTCTTAGCTGATTTTCTACAGAGATTATTTTGTCTTGTAATATGAAATGACCAACAATAATTTCAATTAAAAAAAAAAACCATAATCTTTTATTTATTTGAAAAAAAAGGTTTGCCACCACACATTAGCAGTGACTGCTGCATGGGAGATGCACTCAGACAAATGGGGTGATTATTGAACAAAGTGAACTCGAATTGAGTGACATTGTCAACCAACTAAGAGAGAGAGAGAGAGAGAGAGAGAGAGAGAGAGAGAGAGAGAGAGAGAGAGAGAGAGAGTGTGTACAGCTTTTTATACAACCCGTGAAACTCTATCATTCACTCTCATCCAATCATCTCACTCAAACATACGAATATAAAACACATGAGGAATAGTAGAATTGAACTAAAACAAGGTAAACAATATTCCAGGGATTTTAACACCATCATCCGAAACGCGATCAATGACTCCAGAATCGGCCAGAAATGAATGGCCGATTCATATTGATTCAAGAGAGTGACACTGAGGAAGCTGTTGTGAATAGTCAACTTAAAATTCGCTTGCATCGGTTTATCATATACAACCCAACAATATATTTAGCTGATCCTCAAGGACTCGTCTCAAGCCTGATAGGCTGCCCTTTGTGACATCGTCAAAGTGTGGAAGTCACAAGTCCAGAGGATGCTTTTTGGGACAGAGTCCATGAAGTACACAAGACTGGAATACTACTTTTGGGACAGGCCCTTCATAAGTCTTTCCAAATGTGAACTTTATAGCATCAACAAAAAGTTTAAAGTGTTGTGTCCCATAAAAATAAACTTATATCCCATAAATAACTATCTCTGAAGCCAATAAAAATAACATATATTCAATATAATATTTTTTAGTGAAGTTGAGCTGAATTTTTAAAGAAGAGCGTCTGTAGCTCGTTTGATTGACAGCTCGATCTGTCTTTCACGTGTTCTGCATTACAACTCCATATATGGACATTGAAAGACGCGACGGAAACCGGTGCCACACTAATAATCGTCCCACTGTCTTCTCATCGTGATCATTTTGAACACCCAGACTCCGTGGACAATCTCAATATAAGTGATTATATTATAATTCTAATTGTAATGATTTTGTGATTTAATGATACTGTCAAAAAGGAGTACGATTTGATATTCTGTCTTGGATCTAGCCGGAAGAGTTAGAGGAAACTCTTTCTCTTTCCGGTGGGGAGAGCCTAGAGAAGTGATTCTCACAGCAGAACTAACACTCATCAAACATGCAGGTCTGTCAGCTTCAATCTTCAACATTTTACAGCTTAGTTTGTTTTACCTCCGGTGTATAAAGTTGCAATGGGGATTAATTTCGGTCACTGTGTCGATTACATTGATTGATTTTCTGTAGTTAGGAATGTGTTAAAATTTTTCTACATCCCTTTCTGTAAATGTTTTTAAGTGTGAATGTTTAGTCTGTTTTTTGGGATTGATTTGTGAGTAAATTCCAAAAAATGCTTGTCATTTTGAGTATTAGTTGAAGTAATACATTTTACATAATAATAATAATAATAATACTGCATGTATGGTCTCCTGTTTTTATATTTAAAATATGCTTTTTTTAAGTATATCATTGACTTCAGTGTGTCCTTTCAATGATGGCATAATTGTTTATGTGCTTAAATATAATCTGTACTTTTTTTTCTAAATAATTAGCATTTAAATTAAACAACTGTTGGCTTTTCAGGACCCAAATGCAGACACAGAGTGGAATGATATCCTAAGGAAGAAGGGGATTCTACCTCCTAAAGAGAAGGAGCCAGAGGAAGACGAGGAGGACCAGATCCATCAGCAACAGTCTGTGGGTACGAAACAGCTTAATTTAATAATTTTAGATATTTTGGATCCTATCCAAAACTGCTTTACAAAAAAATTGCTAGAGAAAAATATCGAGTTAGACGTTTTGTTTGCATTTTTTTAGTGAAGAGCTATGAGACCATGACTCTTGAGGAGCTTGAGGAGAACGAGGATGAGTTCAGTGAGGAGGATGAGGCTGCCATGGAGAGCTACAGGTATAATAATTAAGTTAAAATAAAACTACATCTGTCTGGTCTATATCTACGATGCATAGACTCTTAAATTTTTATTTATATAGCCATTATTTTGTTTTGTGCTTCTCTGTGTATCAGGCAGAAGAGGCTGGCAGAGTGGAAAGCTCAACAGATGAAGTGTGTTTTTGGAGAAGTGAATGAGATCTCAGGACAAGATTACGTTCAGGAGGTGAACAAAGCTGGAGAGGGAATCTGGGTCGTCTTGCATCTCTACAAACCAGGGTTTGCATTCACAATCCAGTCTCTTGAGATTCTATTCAACACTTGCATCTGTGTAAAAAAAAAAAAAAAAAAAAATTTTTTTCTCCTCCATCAGAATCCCTCTGTGTACACTTATCAATCAGCATCTGTGTCTCCTGGCTCGCAAATTTCCTCAAACCAAGTTTCTGAAGTCCATATCTACCACCTGCATCCCTAACTACCCTGACCGGAACCTACCCACACTCTTCATCTACCACGAGGGGGAGATGAGGGGGCAGTTCATCGGGCCACTGGTGTTCGGTGGAATGAACCTCACCTGTGACGGTCAGTTCTGTTGATGTCTTTTAGATTGTTGGTCAATACGTTTAATATCAGTTCCTTGCGATACAGGTCACCTTTAAGAAATATAACTTTAAGACACCCAGCAAAGTCCAACGTGAATGCAGATATTGATGCATGTGGTTTAATGAGTGTTTCTCTCTCACTGCTTAGAGCTGGAGTGGCGCTTGTCGGAGACTGGAGCATTTAAGACTGATTTGGAGGAAAATCCGAGGAAACAGATCCAGGATCAGATGATGAGCAGCATCCGTTCATCAGGAAACTCTCTCGCACGTTCACATGCCGGAGACGAGTCAGACGATGACTGAACACACACTATCTCATGCTATCTCATGCAAACCCTTGCATAAAGACTCATCACATATCACCTTTTATTACTTTTATATGTCAGATTTGTACAAATACAATGTTTGTCAGCGTAATTAATTTCACGGATCCATGGATAAAGCCAAATTACTTCCTGGGTGTTTGAGTGGGTTCATGTGCATACACACACACACACGCACACACACACACACACAAAGAAGTTGGTTGAGGAGCATTGTAACTTTTTAAATGGTTAAAGTTAAAATGACTGCCACAACGGGATCATGAGGTCTTTTGCTAAGCGTTGTCAGGTCCTTGTATGACTAAACCAGGATCTCTAGGATTCCTATAGCTGGCAATACGTCAGACTTGTTCTCAGGGCATGCTGGACTTCAGTGGGGCTGACATTTGTCACAGGTGAACAGGATTTCTAGGTGCTTATTTTATTTTTATTATGTTTGTACTTTTAAAAGCCAGAAGGGTTCTTTATTTAAAAAAAAAAAAAAATCCAATGTTTTCCGCTTTAGACCTTCTCTTCACAGCTGAGACAGCTCTTTGTTTCATTCAGGCTGTTGGCAAGCTCAGGCCTTTGACCCCTTCATTAGATACAACAATATTTAAATAATCTACTTTTGGCCTATCACTGGTTTATCCCTGGGCTAAACAATATATCTTAAGGTTTGTTTCATCACAAATCAATTAAACCCATATGGTCCTGAACTCTCCTGGTCACTGGACCCAACGAACATGAGACAAATGTTTAAGCTCCTTGAGTTAATCTAGAACGTATGTTTTTTTTTGTTGTTTTTTCATGATACTGCCTTAATAAACCAATGTGTAAAGCCAAGCACAATGTCACATTTATTAAAATAGTTTGTTCTATGTACATGAACGTGTTGGAGAGGAACAACACAGTTGGGAGAGACTTCACAGTTTTGGTTTGAAACCCAGGAATTAATGGAGAACATCTGTAGAGAAGAAAACAGGATTAGAATCAAAACACTGTTCTATAATTAAGGAGAATGCCACAAAAATGAGAGTGAACTATTTCTTAAATTTCTTGTTGTTTTATGATCCATGTTTATAGATGCTGAGTATCGACCTAAAACCAATCAGCAAGCTCAGAAACTGTTAATATTGTGAAAAGGTTCCATTTAGAAGACAACTGGTGCCACGCTAATTAACTCAATACCCTCAAAGACTTTTGAATGCTCTCTTGGTCCAATTCTGTAAGCTACATAACCATGCAGAGGATTGTTGAATTGACCAACATCTAGAGAGGATTGTGAAACAAAAATGCTGTTTCATGAATAAATGAAAAGTGTGTAGAAGGATTGTGTGACTAGTAACCCCTGGTCATTCCTCCGTGCTTGGGGTGTCCACTCACCTCGAGTGTTTCTCTGGGAAGCTCTGCAGGCATTCTTCAGCTTCTCTTTGAAGAAAACATGTGTTACTTGAAAGAAAATTAATAAATATAATAAATTTCAGTATAAGGTGTTGAATCAGTTTAGAGTTATGATGTCACAGCTATGGAAAGGTGGGAGTGGCTGAGACCTGCTGTTTCTTCCTGCGCAGAGAGATTTTGGGAGAGAGACGCATCAGCGGATGGACGGAGTGGGACTTCAGAGAGAGAGAGAGAGAGAGAGAAATGCTTATACAACATAATGAAAAACAGAATTAACAGAGCGTGATTATAAAAAAGCAGTATTAAATCTCTTTACCTCAATGGAGCCAAGTGAGTTCTGAGCTTTGGAATAATGAAAGAGAAACTGAGGAACCAAGAAAGATAGATAAGAGCCATGTTTAACAACGTTCCCCTAAAAGTTCTTTACAGAAGGTTCTCAACTTATATGACTCGGGAAATGATTCTTTTCTTAACATCAAAGGTTTACGGCAACACACTGCAAAAGTTGCTTGATTTTGAGCAATTACTTACTCTTTTGAAGACATTCTGTATCTTCTCCTGAAACAAAATAATCACTTTAAATGTAAAGCTAAATCAATTATTCAATACACATTTTTTATTGTGCAGAATTTATTTAAACTGTCACAGGGAAGTAGACCTATATAGAGATTCTATTTTTATTCACAGGTGGCGGAACGACAAGCACTTTTACTACTTTATTGCTAGAAACAGATGCAGCTCAATTATGAATCATTATACTTCTCTAAAAAATTTCACCAAACATATACTATCACCTGCTGGTGGTCCCTCCTCTGCAGACCACACAGTGAACTGAGGAACCCCGAACTCTGGGAAACACAAACACCATCAGGTTTATTAGAATCACATGATGCTGTAGCAAGGGAAGTTCTCTCTCCCATCCCCTCAGCACATCTGATTACAGTTAAACTGCATCCTGCAATCGATTAATCAATTCTGATGAATCTGTACTTATCGGGTGTATTCAGGGAGTCTCTGTATCATTTGTGGTTGTAGACCATCTTTAATGGTGCTAAACAACCCCCAATTCAGCTGTTTTATTTCATATTTATATTATTAATTAAAACTGGGAATAAATGTGCTTGTTGTATTTGTTGGAAAAGAAAGCAGAGGCCAATGCCCATTAAAATAGTATTTTATTCTGATACATAATGGGAGGAACATATCTTTCCAATGCTTTAGGTGGCAACATTTCTGAAGATGAGTTGAGACACTGAGATGAAGAAGTTGCAGATGGTTAACAAAACATTGAAAACATTAAAAATGTTGAAATTTGTGAATAACTTCTGAACTTGTTGCTGGCATTAGGTTGAAAACAGGTTAAAGAGCTGTTAGACAGCTGACTGAAGATTGGGTTCAGACACCTGTTTTAAAATTAAAACTAATGCAATGAAATGTTGTTAATATTCATACCTGAACATAATCTTCATAATCATCACAATTTTTCAGCGTCATTGGAAAACTTTCTGCAATCAAACACAAGTTAAAACATTATTGATTCATTTCAAACATAACAAATATATCAGTTAACTGGCTACCTAAATGTATTAATTCCCAATTCAGTCAGTACTGAAATACTGCCAAAACCGTTCATTTGATGCAAAAGGCTTAATTACAAAATCAAAACAAAATATTGGTGTGGAAAAAAATGTTGGTTAAGTTTGTTTATTCTCAGTAAACCATTTAGTTATAATTTGAAAGCAACAATTTAAAAATTAAATTGAATTCTAACAAAATTCAAATTAGTTTCACTGTATAATAACATTACTTGATGATCAACTTGATTTCTTTTATTTTCAGCTGGAATAACTAACTTTTAGTAACTGCAGAAGAAAAAAAAAATTTAATTGGCAAGCATAAACAATTATCTAAACAGCCAGGAGACCGACATTTACCTATCTATACAAAACAAAAAACTATTTGTATCCAGGCCACTGCTGATCAAAATAGCAGTTTGTGCATTTATTCTCTATGTTAACAATTGTATAAGTAAAAAAAAAAAAAATGGCATGCATTTTAAAATAGTACACATGAAATTCCATTGGTGAAATAAAAAAGTAAACTTAATTAGTTTATTTACTCACCGACAGCTGAATAAAAACTGCAGATAAACCAGAGTAAACACGTTAATGAGAAGAGGCGGTAATTAAAAGTCTCCATTGTGGATTTTATTGAAACTAAATATTTAACAGACTAATTTTAAATAAGATAGTTGGTTGTCTGACTTTGACGGTTGGTTAGTTTCACCGACACCGAACTGAAGTGAATCTGATGTTGGAGCGCGAAGTCTTTCCTCTCAGCGACCAATCAGCTCCAAGAACGAGACATGCGCCATCCCAAACGGGACTTGACCGTTAATAAGCGCGCGTCCGTGCTGTGGCGGGAACTGTGATGACGAATTTGGTTGAGTAAATGATGTCATTTTACTCGCGATTTTTCTCATTTTTATTGGTATTTTCATGATTTTTAAAGTTTGATTATACGTTTGTGAGGTGTGTGGGTTTATTGGAGAAGAGCGTTCTCTAAATCTAAATCATCACAATTGATGACAGACTACAGCTCTCTATTCTGTTGATTTGAAAACGCACATTTATTTGGTTAATTTAATGTACATAAAGATTTAGCATCAATTTGAGACTAGCACTCTTATTTGTTAAATATGTAACAAATATTTGTTACAAACTCGTATTTGTTAATGTTTAAGACAATATTTTCTATTTTAAAAATTAGACAGTAAAACTGAAACACCTGAAATATATTGCTCTAATGAAACTATTGCGAACAATGCTTTTACTGTTTGTCATTTCAAATCTTTTTAAATTAGGCCACTTTTATCTGTAAAATGTTATTTTCAAATACACCTTTAAAATAATCCAACTAGCACATCTTATTCAGTCTCAATTTTTTTAGACATCATTGTGTGTGTTTTCTTGGTTTTGTCATCTCTGAAATTACAGGGAGGCTGGATCCTTACATCGACATCACTTTGATGACAGGAACAGAGGAATATTATGCAACAAAGGAAATTACTGGACTATAAATATAACTAATAACATTTTCAGATGGAAATTCACTTTGACTCTTGATTCTTTGTGCATATGGGTTTAACTGTTTCTTGTTTTGTTCAGTCTATTGAAATTCTAATTGAGTCATTTGACAGTGAGCACGGATTAAATATTTTGTGTTTAATTAAAAGAACACATCTCCCAATTATGTACATAAACAAAATATTTCCAACAGTGTGCATTACCCACCCCAAATAAAGAACTTTGTTGACCTCTTTGGGTTTGGTGAGCCTTATCTTAAGCTGTTTTATCACAATGAATCACATTTGTCTGGGCAATCGTTAATCAATTATTGTTGGTGAATTAGCTAGCTGACAGTGACTTAGCAAATTACTTGTTTGGTGATTAAGTACAACATTTTGCTTCAATAGACACTCACACAGAACTTCCAAGCCACACCGTTTTGATTTCAGAATTTTATTAAAAAGATAAAACACTGTAAAGATCGATGACTCTTCCATCCAGAAGCATTTGACATCAAATTTATTGACTATTTTCTCTAAGACCAGGAAGAGATTTATACAGTTAATAAACTGTAGATTAAATGATGGGGTGGTAATGTGATTTTCCAGATTTTTCTGAATACAAGAAATAACTTTTATTGATCTTTTTGTGACTTATTTAAACAAAAAGAGCATGAGCTACAGCACAGAGAATTTTAATATAAAATAATCTACATTTTGGAGCCGTGTATACTTATAATAGATTAATCTGTAAGAAAGGTTTGGAGGAATGGCGACCTAAATATCCTTTATGCCCCATAGTAATTTCTATCTGGCCCAACTCAGGCTACAGAGCATCCCTTTATCTGACCTGACGTCGTCATTATGGCTCGTCTCATTGGAGCTCAACACTTCTGCTTTTGTGAGCATCTGAAGGGCTGTTGAGACAAATAAATTTGTAATAAGCACAATTTAACATCTGGATGGCAACGTACACAGCTCCCGAGTGTGTTTTCAGAAGAGATGATTCAATTCATGATCCAGCTCCTCTGATGAGATTCCAGAGCTATCACACAATAAAACTGAAACACTGTTAAGTCACTGTTAATGTATTACCAGCCATTCTGGTACAAGTCCTGGGTGGTGTTGAGAGGGTTTCAGGAACTCTTTCTGGAGTTCACTGCAGTGGTGTAGTTTGTGTTGCAAGATGTATAAAGAGAAATGGGATCGCTGCAGTTCATCTGTGTTTCCTGGCCGCTCAAAGTAAGAAACCCTATAATTGGTTTAGATATCCTGCAGTGTGTCTCCTGACGCTCATGTTCTACACAAACACATACCTTTCAGCCACCGGACGCCAATTAAGAGTCATGCTCAAAAAAGCTTTGTGCGTCGTTAACGGTGTCTGAAACTGAGGGGAGAAAAATAACAGAACTGAAAGAAATGTGTGAAAGAGTGGAGTGTGAAAATGTCTGGACAGGCCTAATAATCGTGAAAAGAATGTAGAACCAAATCAAACAATAGCCACTGAGTTAACACCTCTGTTTCTCTTTTTAAGTATGAAAATTACAAAGTATTCCAAGTATTAGAGTAACCTCTTGTATACACTGTAAAAAAATAAAAAGTAAATTGTATGGTGATAAATGGCAATTGAACTTTACTGTCAAAAATATAGTGACAACGCTATTGGCACCTGTATTGTAAATTTTACAAAATGTTTTTACGGTTTATAACTGTCTAATTAACAAAATTAAGTTGCTATGAAAGGGATACGATTGTAATTTTACTTTATTTTCCCACAACTTTATATATTTATATAAAAAAATTCCCTTATTATCCCCTATTCCCTTATACTGAATGTTTTTGGGATTGTCTTCTTTTATGAGAAAGAGTTAATCTGCTGGAAAAAGATTATATTGCAGCTTCTGTGTGCGGCGAGTAGAGACTTTTGTTTTGACATGGTGATTTCCGCCGGAAGTTGCCGTGTGTGTTTACGATCGTTCGGCGGCGGGTTTAAAGGGCGGAAGATGAGCCACAAATCAGATTCTGATCTCGATGAGAAAATAGAGATATTAAAACTTAAATATCTACAGAAGAAGAGTCAGGTGAGAGAAAGCGAGCTTACACATTGATTATTATTAACGTTAGAATCAAAACTGTTAATATACGGTTATAACCGACTATCTGCTGTTTCTCAGCTTGTTACAGGAGCTGGTGCAGTCTCTTCAGATGAAGCAGGGGTCGGGGGTCAGTCTATTGATGATGATGATGATGATGATGATGTTTTATGAGAATGAAGTTGATGGTAAATATGCTTTTGTGCTGCAGTGAGGAGACAGATCTCCAGGATTTTAAGTGAACGTCTTAAAAGGTCAGAGCAACATCATTGAGAATATTAATATTGATATTAATCACACACTGATTTACTAAATAATATTTTTTAATCCTCACTATTATTACTTAATTATAGCCCTGATTACCGTTTAATAGGGCACTGTTAATTGTATTATGTAGTTATTGCCATAAATGTTTGGTTTTTAATTTTTAATAAAATCATGTATTTTGCTCTTGATGTTCCTACAGAAGAGCTGACAGTGATGAAAATCAGAGTGTTTGTGAAGATGAAGAATCAAATGTGTTCTGCACAGAAACAGGTCTCGTCACATCACACGGACCGCTCTTTGAATTTATTTGAATTTTTTAAACACCAAATTTAGTTTTTATTTTTAATCCTGTGCATTATTTTTTAAGTAAGATTCAAATGGACGTTTCCCTGCACCATAATTGCTGACAACCTTGTGCATCATTTGTACAAGTTCTTCTGAATCAAGTTCATGTGTGTTTACAGATGTGACGTTACCCTCAGACCTGGCCCGTTCCTCTGGGTCTCCAACACTTTCTCGAACCCTGAGAGTCTCCAGTAGCTCCCAGGCAGCAGTGCATGTTTATCAGGAGATGCTGCACATTTATGAGAAGCTTCAGGTGATATAAACTGTTTGTGTAATTGTGCCATCCATGAAAAGCACTGAAAACATAAACTAGACCTAAATGATTCTGAATGTTTGGTTTTGATTTATTTCAAGAGAGTCTTTTTTGATTCAGAAGAGTCAGATTGATTCACAGAACGATTGTTTTTTGCGTGCAGGCGGAGCGTCTCTCTCAGCAGGCCTGGGCTGCCGACCTCTGTGAGCGTGAGCGAGATCTTCAGATGAGGGAAAACAGATTTCTCCAACAGCAGCACAACTTGCACAGTCTCAGAGGAGCTGAAGCCGAGAAGCTGAGACACGCACACACTCTCCAGCAGGTTTGAGATAAACACACCCCAGCACCTGTCAAATTCACTCCTGTCAATATGATTCAGTTCCAGATATTGTGATTCAGTTCTGCTCAATATGATTCAGTTTAGCTTCAGTTCAATGTGATTTAGTAAATCATGATTCAGTCCATCTCCATGTGATTCACTGTTTCTGTTCACCTCGATAGGACTGTGAACAAATAGATTTTATTCAGCTTAAATAGTTTAATATTATTCAGTTGAAAATGATTGGGTTTAGCTTAAGTTGTTTGCTTTGTTACAATAATTCTGTATAGTGTTGAATATTTAATTATTATTGTTTCTTGTTAATTTACAGCAGTATGATCAAGAGACAAATCGTCTGGAGGCAGCTTTGAAGCAGAAAACCCTAGAGAACAGCAGGATGAAGAAGAGCTTCGATGCAATCAGGGAAATGAACGAGTCCATGAGGAAACAGGTCAGAACTCCCTCAGCGGAAAAGAGAGTTTCTTTTATAAACATTTATCTCTTTTAATCAGTGTACATATTCATATCTGATTTTTGTAGCTGAATGAACTGGGCGAGCAGAACAAAAAACTGGAGAATCAGTCCAGGAGACTTCAGGCTCGGCTCGAAAACCTGCAGGTACTGCTCGCTTTCTCCCAGGACCACATCATGCAGAAGTTCTAAACAGGCTGCTTTGTTTAAAATCATACGGTTTTATTTCTAGATTATGTTTATAGTGAAGAACCTGATCAGTATTTGCTTTAATAGAGCAGGTAAGGACAGTGGGGTTAATGTAATACATTGCTTTTAATTTTCTCAGAGGAAGTACGAGTCCTTCTCCACCTACAGGAAACCAGAAGCTGCAGCTCTCAAACCAGAAAGAGCTGAACCAGCACCAGTGAAACCAGCTGCTGAAGTGAGCCAAACACACACAGTTGGTGTTTTTTTTGTTTTGTTTTTTTCAACTGTATTTTATTGTTAAAATTCACTCATTCATTTTCCAACACATTCCCTTTTTGGGGTCACGGGGGTCTGCCGGTGCACATTGGGCGAGAGGCGGGGGTACACCCTGGACAGGTCACCAGTCCATCACAGTATTGTTAAAATGTACTCCTTAAATCGACTTAATGTTTTTTTTTCGTGTATTATTTGTGGTGTGCATATTTTTTTACAATATTTACTTTATTGTACTTGTGTTTATTGATCTGATTTTGAATCTTTATTCAAAGCATTGTGTTTTATTGCTCTATATTATTAAATAATTTGTTAAATGATTTATTTTGTGCTGTATTTTCTTAAGTGGATTTAGAAATTAATAATTAAATACTCTTTTATGCACATTCATCAGATTTGTTTGATGTTTTTAAATTTATAGTTTTATTGACATTTTGAATTACAATTATTTATTTTATGCTTTTATAAAATTAATTTAGATTTTTTTCAAAAAACATTTTTTTGTGTTTGGTTTTAATGTTTTTAATTTAATTTATATGGTGTATTTATTTCTTTGTTTAAAATATGTTAAATATTTTTTTATTTTACGTAGATTTCACATGTGTTAAATGTTTTTTAAATAGAACTAGTCTGTTATTATATTATATTATTAATTATTATATGCTCTATTTTATTATTAGTTTAATTAAAATGTAACAATTTATTTCTTATTTTAAGTACTAGTAAAGTATATTTAATATTTTTTCTGTAATGTCTTTCTTCATATATATGCATCACATTTGTTTGATGTTTTGAGGATTTGTTTTTTTTTATTATAATTTTTTTCTCAAATGTTATAGTTTACCTAATGGCATTGCATTCTTTTATAATGCATTTATCGTTTAGTATTATTTTTATTATTTGTATATTCATCACATTTATACATTGGTGTTGATGTTTGTCTTGTTTCAGTTGATGTCTTCTATTTATTTTCACTATTTCTGCCTTTTGTTTTAATTTCTTTGTTTGATTTCTATTGTTTTATATTTTGGGTGAAAATAAGATTTTAAATACATTTTATTATGTGTATAAATATTATCATATTTATTTGAATAAACGATTCTTAAGAAAAGCTAAGTTTTTATGAATAAAACGAGTCTGTGTGTGCATGCTCAGTGTTCTCGGAAGCTGCTGGTTCTGCTGTTACACTGGGTTATCAAGGATTCTCTCAGAGAGAACCAAAATCCATCAAAAGCACTGCACGAGAGATGCTCCAAGGTTAGAACCGCACCATTAAACACTGTGTCACCTAAAATGATTGAGCTTTTGAAATAAAAGTGCGTATGATGTTTGTTCAGGCTCTCCCTCTGTTGCTGGAGCAGCTTCATCACATTCCTGACTCTGATTGGCGGCTGCTCTCTGCTCTGCTGCACTGTATCTACTGGAGCCTGCTCAGTTTGGAACATGGCACACAGGTGATATCTACAGCACACCACGCTAACCCTTCAAATGGATAAATACGATTCTGGGCTTGTGTTTATGTGCAGCAGGTCGTCCTGAGCTCCACCCTGAGACGTCTGGGGGAGCAGGTGAGCCGTGATTGGCTGCTAAAGAGCTCCTGTATGCGGACTCGCTTTTTGAGCAGCATCATTCTCATCAGAACCATCAGTCGAGGCGAGTCTCTGATTGGATTATCGAAACACTTAAAATAAATTAATAAAATTTGGGATTTCACATAATCAGATCAATGAGGTTGATCTGATAATCAGTTATTAATGAGGTTTGGTCTGTTCTGCTATAGTGGACTTGGTAGCCCGAGCTCTGACTGTCCTGACTCAGGCGGTCCAGACGGAGGAAGGTCGGGAGCTGTTTGTGGAGAACCGGGTTATCTCTCTTCTCCTAGCTTTGCTGAGTGGAGCAGGTTCTGGTTCAGCTCTTCAGGCTTCGGTTCTAGATATGCTCCTGCTCATGAGCTCTCACCCAGGTGAGTTGGGCTCTTATTATGAAGTTCATAGAAAGCCTTTACAGAGCGCTCAGTCTGCTTAGAAGGACTCTTATTCTGTAGTTCATAGAAAACCTTTTACAGCGTTCCCAGTCAGTTGTGCAGGACTCTTATTATGATGCTAATAGAAAGCTCTTTACTGAGCTCTCGACCAGGTGAGAAGGACTCTTATTTTGAAATTCATTGAACATTTTTGCAAGACTTCTTATGAAGCTAATAGGAATAATTCACAGAGCTCTCAGAAAGGTGATCCTTTTTATTCTGAAAGTCATAGAAACTTTTTGCAGGACTCTTATTATGAAGATATTATCTTATTTTTTTTAAGTTTATATTAAATGTTTTGCAGAGCTCTGAGCAAGTTGAGAACTCTTTCTGAAATTCATAGAATAGTTTTAACAAAACTCAGAGTGAGCAGGACTCTTATAATAAGTTTAATAAGGGCTCTTATTCTGGCACTCACATTCACATTTAATTATTAAAAACACAACCAGAATATTTATTACATAACACATTAATATGTATGAAATTAATAAAATGTAATAATAAATATTGACGGTGCTATAAAATAAATCACTGAAGTCTTGTTTTGAGCCGTGTGTGTGCATGCGCCCGTTCATGTGAACTTCACGTGTTTCTATATGAGTGCAGCTCCACAGCCCTGAGCTGCTCCAGCCATTAGAGCTCTTTACAGGAGAGCGGGGGTTCAGGAGCAGGTCTCAAGTGTGTTTCCAATCTCCGCATCCGCTCAAATCCACTCCATGTGTCTGAATCAGCTCCTAAATCAGTCCAGGGCTCTTTAACGGATGATCCTCAGAGCCTTTTCCATGTTTTACTTATTTTCTGCCTCTGGTTCTTTGTTCTACCCAGTGACGAGGTGGCTATTTATTTGGTGATATGCAGTGACTTATCAGCAGGCTTTTTTAATCATTCATGATGAAATATCAAGAAAGCATTCACTGTGTTCGTCTGGAAATATATCACAGTGCTTCAGTTTTCAGCGTATTGTTCTTTTACAACTTTAAACAAAAATGAATTAATTAATTACCCACACCATCACACATTAAAACAAAACACTTTTTTTTTTGTTTCTTTCCAGTATTTTTTTTTATTAGAATTTTATGAGGGAATATGTTTATTTATGAGGGGAGTTTCTTTCAGTTAATTAAAAAAAATGTCCTCCCTTAAAATTATTAAGTTTTCAAATGAGTTTTGTAATGATGGACTTTGTGATTTTCAGTCAGATCTTCTTGTTATTTGTCCATCAGTGCTGGGCTCCGTGTTCCTGGATCAGTGCAGCTCCGAGGATTTCTTCCGGTCGGCCTCTCAATTTCTTCGAAAGCCTCATCTGGAGCCGTCACTTCTGGAGAAGATGCTTACTGTCCTCCAGAAGCTCTCCAGCATGCGGTCAGTGATCGATAAACTCAAGTAAATTCTACATCTCATCGGTTTGTATTTTGCTCACCCACACATTCTTAGATACACCTTGTTTCTACCAGCGTCAGAACACCAGGTAGGTGTGAAACAGTAGGCTGGATTCACGTCTCAGTTGATTTAAAAGGGGTGTGGTCAGCCCCGAATGATTGAGATGCCATGGGGACAGCTTTGGGTGAAAATGAGCGTGTACTATCCGGGCTCTCACGTTTACTATTTTCGCTCACGTGTAATTCAATAAGAGTGTTGGTGCTTCATAGAGCGGAGTAGAAATGTGTCATTTTGAGTAACGTGTAAGATGTTTCTCTACTTTGATAATTAGAGACTCTGCTGATCATTGTTAACAGCAGGAGCACAATCAAACAGCTGCATGTATAATTTCAGCCTGCTGATAAACTGATCAAGCTCAATTGTATTTCCTTTTTTATGTGAAATTACTCTAGTTGCTTTAAACACAAGTCACTTCCTGCACCCAAAGTACTTAGAAATGAATAACGGGGTTGTACATTTTTTTTTTTTATCTGTGTTTTTAGGAAGAACAAGCGTCTGTTTGAAGCCTCGTCGTTGCATTTACTGCTGCAGGAGATGCACAGAACCATGGATCGCAGCCAAGCGTTCATCTGCATGAACCTCAGCTCCATTCTGCTCCACCTGGGCATGCTCTCACGCTCATGATGCACGAAAAACATTGCATGTGGTGCATCATGTGAGCTATGCATTGCCAGTTTTCTCATCACACAGTGCCTAGAAGCTTTTATATGATTGTGTAATTTATTTTATTTTGTATCAAAATAATAAGTTCCTTTGTTTAGATTTAATAAATATTGTCATTTCTTTGTATTCATTCTGCTGCTACATATGTTGCTCCTTCATGTGTTACATACATCGTCCTTCAGGAAGTTTGTCTCTCTTTAGTCACTTTATCCTTTGTCCATGTGCATGGGATGACGCTGATGCATCCTTCCCAGCTCCATCCACTGGGACCCTCAGAAGTCAGCGTTATATAACGAGCTTTGAAAGTAATGATTATAACATGAGAAATCGCATGAAAGTGCGTCATACTACAGATTAGCATCATGATGATTTTAACATGCCACTGACAGATAAAACTGCTGCTGACTGGTGTCAGATGGATTGAGGCCTGTTCTTTAGTGCACTGAAAAATGTTCCAGTTTCATTGTCCAAATACTGCCTTAAAACGTCCTTTGCTTAACTGAATGGAGTTTAAGTTTCATTGTCCAAAACTTGAGTTTTATTCCGAGTAGTGTTTTAGTTTGTCCATCCTCCATTTAATTTAAACATTGAAATATACTCAAAAGTTTGTTAAATGTTTGCTTTGATGTGAGCTATACACAGATGGCAATAGACTAGAATGGGAAATGTTTGAGGAGAAGCCTGTGCACTAATTAGTGAAAACAGGTGTGGGGAGAACCCCTTCAGTGCCCATACACACCTGAACTCCACTCTTCCTGAACCTTCTTGGGACATATCATGCGAGTGTGGTCATCAGCGTCAGGTCAGATCTAAACTTGTCCTGAGTATGTTGTCTATTATATTATCAATGTAATAAAATGTAATGTTTTTTTATATGTTCATTCCATTTAGTCAGTAGAATGAGTGATTTCTTATTCCTTGAGACAGGTCTTCAAAATTCAGCTTTGTATTTTATATAACCTAAATTTAAATGTGTAAATTAGGTTTCAAATCATGGATTTTATGGCATGGTTTCTTGGTTCAGGTCAGCTGGTCTGTGTGTAGTAGCGTCTTTTGCAAAAATCCACTTTCTTTACAATGAAATATCAAGAAAACCTCTTGTCTACACTATTTTTCATTTTTGTTACCCCCAAAGGTTTTAGAAAGCATGGATATTGGCATTTAATTACACAAGCATTCAGCTAAGATTAACGGTGATTGAGTCCGTTTTTAGATGCGTCTACGCATGCGTGAAATTATTACTACTTCCGGTCTGTCTTGGAGAAACGGTCAAAGCGGCTCTAGTTTACAATAGTTTTTGTCATATTTACAATATTTAGCAACGGTGTTCATTTTTCTTCCACCACCATCAGTGTTTGTGGCTAGCTGGCGATTTCTGATAAATTTTCCAAAAAACGGTTGCATCTAAGTGATGAACGTCCCCTAGTGTCCGTTGTGTTGTGTGCAGGGACCTTTTTAATGCCGTTTTGTTATTTAAATATGTTTCTTTTAAAGCGTTTGTCTAAATACAAATTGTTCTATAAATATCCAACCAATACTATTTTTTTTAATACTTAAAAATGATTTCTGACAACTTAAGAAATATTTGAAAACCCCTGACAGTAATGCAGTTATGGAAAAGCGAGTCAGTGAGTTATTTGAGAAATAAATAAATAAAACTCGTGTCATGATTGAGCTTGTTTATTATTCAGGAAGCATACAGTATGTACAGTAATAAGTTATATTTACACTTGAGTTTGATCTGAGGGCGTAGTCCTGAGGGCCATGAGAATAATAGCTGGCCCTGCTTCACTATCAAATACTAATCCCGATGATCATGTAAACATGCACATGATGATCTAGGTCTAAAAAAATTATTTGTTCATAAAGATAAGCTATATTGCATAAAGTATGTGCTCACCATTCCTAGTAATTGAGTTAAGATCCTCTTTGCATGAACACAGGAGATTAAATCAAGACTGCGTTTGTAAAGAATGGTCCTCTCTGTGAATTCCAGTGCAGTGCTGTGATTGCATGAGCAGCTATCCAGTCGTGAAATTGCTACTGAATATTCCACATTCAAATCTCAGTATTATAACAAATAACGTCTTTTTCTGAATTTAATGGATGAGTCTGACTGCATGAAGGGTACATGTATGATCTACCTTGGGGTGGTGCGGGATCATGTTTTGTGGTTGTTTATCAAAAGATGTGGTTTTCCTTCAGTGAAATGAACTCTCATCCAAGATTTGAAGAGTGCATCTTATTCAGATTTTCCACAGGATTTAGTAACAGCAAGGACTGTATGGCTTGGTGTGTCATAGCTCTGCCTATGTGTATCCAGCTACGTACAGTTTCTGCTGTTAGCTTGTTTTAAAAATGTTACTTAAGATGTTTCACGTTGTTCTAGTTCTGTTTGAGACATCATATTGACATCAGCTACTGACATGCACAGTCAGAATTGTGTCAGTGATTATCAGAATATAGCTCTCACTAGACACTGTTTTCTGTGATCAGTTAAAGGAAGGTCTACAGCTCCTCGTAAAGTCAATTTTCTCTTGAAAACAGTACAAATTAATGGTAGAATTGATAAAACATTTGGTTGTTCCATGTTTTTGTGACACACTGTATTTATCCTTTCTTGTCAATCAGTGAGCTCAACAACTGACCAGTCAGTGATCAACAGGAGTTTTTCTTTCAGTTCAGGCGAAAGCATAATCTTGGCCTAATTTTAGAACCTCATCCACAACTAGTACCAAAAAGGTACAGCTAAAAACACAGTGGAGAAGCAAAAGGCAGATGAACATCTGGCAATTGGTTCCAGCTTTGTGGGAGCCGCTTTGGGATGGTCCCTGTTCCAACATACAAATACATCTTGCAAAATATTTTTTTATCTTAAAAAGAAAACAAACACTGCATCAAATCAAGAAAAAACCTCAATGCTGATATTGATCCCTCATCCTCATGGGGGGGATTTCCACCTAAATCTCTGGATCAGATTTGGACGTCAAACTGTGACGCTTGTACAGCCCTCAGCTGACCCCTGTGTGGTTCTGCAGCTCCAGCTCCAGACAGAGAACGATGCATAATCAGTCTTTTGTAACTTTGTGAAATGTCTGATTCCGAAATTGAGCCGGAGGCCTGCTCCATTACTTTCCACTGACCCGGAGGAGTCCAGACATGAGCGGTGCTCGCTAATGAGCGTACACTAGAAATGGCCGCTAAAAACTGGACCCTGGGCAGTAAACCTTGCTCCAGAGCAAGCGGCAGCTCATTAAAGTGTCTGGCTGAACCTTCTTAGCTGTCCTTGGAGGGCTTTATTGGCTAACGAGGTGCTGGAAATGACCGGCTCGTAAAACACCCGCTTGACTCCAGACACACCCCCGCAGATGCTCTTGCACATGTTTTAGTCTTATAGTCAGCTAAATAAAAATACTTAGTCCTGCTGTTTGTACAGGAGATAAATATCAGTCTGAATCAATCCCAGATCCTCTTCATTATCATAACACTGTGTTGAGATTGCGCCGGTGTTTGTTAGACGCTAGCGCCACAGGGTGACACCGCTGTTGTGGCGGGGTTGGCATTGCTGCAGGGCTTGTCCGGTGCAGCGAGAATGTCATAACAGAGCGCCTCCACCGCATCGAGCCTCTCGATCTGAACTAGCCGAGCTAGCAGCTCTGGGATGCTGTATCCAGCGGTGCTGATGCGGTCGAAGAGCTGCATGGCATTGTTCATTCCTCCGATCTCGTCACGCTTTAGCCCAAAGCTCTCTGCGAGGTGACGCCAGGTTTTCACCACCGCTCGATCTGAGCTGTAGGTGGCGCTCAACATACGGCTGGTGCGCTCCAGACAGTCAAAGGGGAGCTCCGTGGGAGATAGGCCTGAGGATGAAGAAAGCTATGGTTAGATGACAATATTTGAAATGACAAAAATGCTTTGATTTTTAAATGTGCAAAAACACTGGATTCAGAAACAATGTGTGAAATATTCTAACATGAAAGAGACAGCTAGGCTTCTGTTGGTCAGTTATTTTTCTCTCAAGAGGTGGTTATGTTGGTTGTCTAGGCAGATACACATTAACACTTAGTAGTCTCTGCACTATCCGCAATCGTGCTGTCATATGGGATCCCATTCAAGTCAATGGAATTTTTATCATAGTGTGACTGTTCCATTATTCTGATGGCACTGATTTGAAAATTTCAGACCGTACCAAAAGAAAAATGCACTCTAGTGTGATTTCAACTGAAATAAACAAAGCAGCTATGATAGAACTCTTAGGCCCGGGTCCATGTGGACGTGAAACTGTGGACGTTTTTTTTCTGGACTTTTTCGTTGTTGTCATGTTCCGTCACTCATCTGTTTGAACACCGAACAGAGCTGCCCTTTTGCAAACTTCAATGTTAAATACTCGTTTTAAAAAAACCTGAATCTACCCAGTTGGAGTCATAACAGCCTTTCAGAGTTTGATTTCCAAATTGAAAGATTCTTAGTGGTCTCACCTTCAGCAACACTGCAGGCTTTACTGTAGAGATCCAGGATCTTTTTCCTTCTGCTGTGAATCTGCAAAAAATACAGTGTAATCAGTCCTGTCTGAAGTGTTCCTACTCTTTTTATTTATTTAGTTTCTCTTATGTCCCAGTCCTTCACCCTTTTGGCTCTCACCTGCAATTCTCGTCTTTCGATTAGTCTACATTAATCAAGAATACTGTCAAAAACTTGAATCTGATCCTGGTGGCGGTTTTTAACCGTTAGTGTCTTGTTTTATATGTATTTATCCTTGAATACTCCTGTAGCCACTGTATCGCAATATTTTACTACACATTTTTAAACAACTTCTGAAACAATCGTTAGAAAAATGTAATTTAAAAAGGTTAAGAAGGCTATAAGGTCTAGTTTTGAATTGTTTGGGAGCATTTGATGCCATCCATCCACTAGGGGGCAGAGGTAATGTTTGCATTAAGTCATCTCTATTACTCTAAGGGATGGAGAGAGCTCATTTAAAAATCTTTCTCGATTAAAATGTGAATAAAGTATAATTGTCTACTATTGAAAATTACACACAAGAAGACATGGTAAAGAAGTTTCAGAAGTGACTAGAATCACAATCACTCCAAGAAGCTAATACACTTCAGCTCCTAAAGGATAACGCCCAGTAGCCCCACAGTACGTATTGTGACAATTTTGTAAATATTGTGCCCTGATATATTCAACAATAAAAGGTTTTATTTTAGGTCATTTTGGCACTTCCTGTTGGTGAAGTGAAGTGTCACATGGTGAAATGATATTCATGACAAACTACCCAATCACTTAATTTGCTTTGCCACAGACACTTTTCCCCTCCTCCACTACCCCCCCCTTTCCTTTTCTAGATCATATAATGTTACAGTAAATAAAGCAGTGTTTTCTGTTAAATCTTCTTCAAAACATTAAGTAAGAGTTACTGTAACACTTTGTAATGTTGAAAACCATGAGATGAAACCAGATTATTCCCCCAGAACTCTGTACTGACCCCATTGACTCCGCTGCTCTGCTCCGTCTGCTTCTGGTTGTTGCTGTGGTTGTTGATGGTGTTATTGAGTGTGTTTGTGGTGCAGTTCTTGTTGTCTCGCGTCAGATGCACGAGCGAGAGCAGACAGAGTTCCGCATCTGGAGTCAGTCGCTCCGGGTCTTCATCGCTGTCCATGCTGCGACTCAGGAGCTGCTCGTTCTCTGAAGAGGCATCGTTCTCACTGACGCCAGAATAGACAGAGAGGGGTCAGTCACCTTCTAAGCCCGAGGCACCAACGTAGTAGCTTCTTATTTGTAACGTTATTACAAAATAAATAGAATCCAGTGTCATTGGTTCTCCAGAAAATGGTGACTCGTCTGGAGATTTTTTGTTCACAGTAGCGTACTGTAAGTTTGTGCTGTGATGATCTTCAGGCAGCGACTGGCCTGATTTTTCCAGTCTCAGCACAGAACCCCTTTGTTTTGAGAAACTCGATCCCTGGCAGCGAATGATGAAATCGGTCGTTTCTCACACTCTCTCTCCAGCTGACTGACGGTCAGAGCGAGGGATGGTGGCGGGTAACCTGAGCTACTGAATATAACTTTTCCAATAACTCCACTCAAATAGATGATCACAACATTTATTTAGTAATGGCTGCTTATTAAATGTACACTGGCCACTTTATTGGGTACACCATGCTAGCACCAGGTTGGATCCCCTTGGCTTAGTTTGAACACCACACACAATCAACTTAATGTGGGTAAATAGGGAACTTAACCCCCATAGATATATTCTCTGACAAATTGTGGGCGGGATCCGAAGGTTTGTGATGTCACAAACAAAGCACTTTGAAAACAGCTTGGTCAACCCTTCTGACGATTAGTAGAGCACTGTCGTAAAGATCCTGTTTGCACTCACCTCTTTGCTGTTTTAGGAGATGAAGGCTTGAGTTTGTCGAATTCCTCTTTCTCTGTGAAAATCACTACCGTCTCTGTAGACATTCAGAGATAGAAGAGAGCTCTATCAGATGGGATTACTGTCATCGGTCACAGAATTGATCATGCGATACTTTGGGTGTAGCTGAAAAAGCTGTTTTCTGACTCTGACCTGGAGTGTCCTGCTCAAGCTCTGGCTGGTTCTTCTGGATCTCCACGGCTTTGATGATTTGACCTGAGCAACACCCTGACAGACAGACAGAAGACAGAGAGACATACAGACAGAGAGAGACTGCCTCAGTTTAAATGAACATTGGAAGGTGTGTTTCTGTGCAAGCTTCATGTTTGGCGTACACAACAGATGATACAGCAAGTCTATGTTCAGTTAAGTCTATTTTACTGAAGTTATTATGTTCAAACACAATAAATTGAAAAAATGACATATTAAGTTATAAAAATTACACTATTTTGTAAAAACAACTATATCATCAAAATATCCTAATGAAACATAAAAGCTATAGAATAAATTGTAAAAATAACATCATCTGATAAAAAAATCGTAAAAACGTGATGTTAGCTCACGAAATTCACATTATTTAAAAAAAACACAAATCAAAACTAATAAATTGTAAAAACATATTTTCAAAAATGAAATATCTACAAAAAGCAACATAATAAATCGTAAAAATATAATATTATTGTCCAAAAATGACATTATTTCGCGAAAACTACATATCACAATAAAACAACATAATAAATTATTATCTTGTTAAAACGACATTAAATTGTAAACATGGCTTTTTTATTTTGTAAAATCTGTTTAAATGACATGTCTTGTGTTCATAAGGGTCCATCACCTTGTCACTGTACAGTCACTTCTCTGTGGTCAATCGCTCTGATACGCCATCGCATTTGATGGTAGCGTTTCTCTGAGATTACCGTAAAGCGTTGGCACACCAGTAAACGCATTGGCAGCTCACTTGGCCACGAAACATGAATGACTGCTTATTTCACCACAGTGTAATAAACTTTACACATATTTTCGACAAATTTTATAATGTAATGTGGCTCTCGGTTAAAAAAGGCCCCTGCCCTGCGGCGTGGTGTAGTGGTAGTGCGCAGGACACATATGTGCAGTTGCACAGGGTTGACGCGAGTTCGAATCCCGAGTCCGTTGTTTTTTCCATTTACTCTTCTCCTAATTTCCTGTCACTCTCCACTGTCCTTTCCGTTAAGAAAAAAATCAATAAAGGCTATGGCCAAAAAAAAGTATCTTTAAAAAAAGACCCCTGCCTTTATTAGTCATTTATACAAAACTTTACTTTTAATTGTGTTTTCTGCCATTCTTTTTCTGACCTTGTGCACTGGGTTTAGTCTTTAGGATGTAGAACATGAGGATCATCACTATGGTGATGGCCATGATGAAGATGGTTGACATGGCGATGATGAGAGCGGTTGCTAGGTGACCCTGTCCGGTCGGATCTGGAATACCATGATAGAGTCAGTACAGTGAGGATGGGTTCAAGGTGAACATCTATGTTCCTTCAGACCTTTCTCTGGCTGGGGCTTTATTGTGGTGCTGCTGGAGGAGACGCTGGGAGCTCGACCCGAGCCTGGTGGAGTGGAACGCATACCTGCAGATCGAATACCACATATTAAAAACAGAAATATGCACACATTGTGAAAAGCGTGACTAAAACGTATTAGAAACTCATTCCACAATTTTTTAAAGACTTTTCTGTGAACTCAACCATTTCTTTCATAAAAGCCATTAGTACAAATCAATAACATTTTAAGGATGCATGAGATAAATAAAAAATATAAAATAAAGTGTTTCCTCCTCTTGAAATCATTGAGAAGGTTCTCGACCAGAAGACATCTCAGCTCTTCTTAAAAAATGAAAAGAACGTAAAAAATAAACACTTCATTATTTCCTCCCTTATAGCAGTTAATATTTTCTGGAATTAGAAGCTAGAACCTCATCTGTGAGCACTTCTCATGATTAACTGTGCTCTACAGCTCATGTGGTTCTAAGAGCCATGCTGCCTCTAGTCACTTCTTTGTTTCATTCTGAATTTAGTAGAACACAATCCTCCTTAACTCCCAATTTTATTGAGAATCAAAGAGGATGAACACGAGAGGCTGTTTCCTCCTGATCACTACATGCTCTGAAAGTAAATGCTGCCTCCTAGTGGCCGGAGGATAATACAACGCTCAAATATAAATCAAACTAGACCCTGTGTTTTTTGCTTTACGGTCTTAAAATGTTTATAAGTTAAATAAATGGATGAATAAATAAACAATAAACCAAATGTATACTTAAATGAATGTATAAATATAAGTTTAAATGTTTAACAAATGTATTTATATGTTTAATAAATTACCGTACTAGCAATGTGTTGAAATTAAGAATTACAGTAATTAAATGCATATATTCATATTCATATATATTTGTTCATGCATACATTTAATTAGGATATTCATTTTGTGCATTTATTTGTACATGTAATATGTATACATATTTTTGTAATATATATTTGTCACGAGGGCTTGGGGGGTGGGGCTATGAATTTCCATAAAAAAGGGAGTGAAGGGAGGCAAGGGAAAAAGTTGAATTTAAACAATTAAAGATAAAGAATTTTGTTTTCTTTCATGGATGTCTTCCCTCTCTCCAAACTTTTTACATTTCATGAAGTGTTTATAAAGTAAAGTCGTTCGATTATTTTTAAACACCGAGGATGAAGAGCGTATGTGTGCGGTCGCCGGATGCTTCTCCAGCATGCAGCAGCAGGTTATTAATCTCCCGATTCCCTCAAAGCTCTTAATCAAGCCGTCGTCGTCAGGCAGGCAGACAGGCAGCCGTGCTCCGGGCTGAATAATGCACAGATTAACAGACGAGTGTCGGCTTGTCCTCCACCGCTGCATTCTTTCTCTTCGACAGCCTGTGTTTGTTCCCTGCTTTTAATTAAATATCATTCATTCAAACGCTCTCTAGCTAACCGCATGCACGGAGCGGTGAAAACACTTAGAGAGAGCAGCAGGATGTGATTATGAGCACAAAACAGAACCTACACCACATAATGAACTCTCTCCAACGCAAATCAACTCGACTTTTACTTTGTGAGAGAATTCAGCAGGATGTGAGTGTAAGAAACAAATCATGCTTCATAATGAAGTCGTACACTTCACGGGCTCTCGGTCAAACCCATAAAACACCAAAAGCATTAACTCAAAGGGTTAGAGACGAGTACATTTCGTTTGTGCCTGGTTCCGTTAAGAGCCAGAAAAGAACAGCAGGATGTGATTAGGAGAGCAAAACACACTTAAACTCACACAAAACACTTCACACTCAACTAAAATACTTTACAATGGAGAGCTGTTTTGCATCTACGGAAAAAAAAAAAAAACTAAAAGTTTGTTGTTTCCAACAGTTTTGGGTTATTCTTGTGAAACGCAGCAAAGGAGGCTGTGCAGAGTTTTAGCAGAAGACATAAAAAAACTACAAAGTGCCGACATCGACGCATAAACAACATAAAATACGGTCCCTGACAAAAGTCTTGTCGCTCATCTATTTTGTAGAAACACCTGCTATTACCCCAACTTTTAATTAATCAACCGGTGTTACTCATATAAATAGCTCAAATAAAATGCTAAAACCCTCCCAAATCACGTTTACTGCACTGAAATACATTTGTTTCGCTGAAAAATAGAAATCAAATTGGTGAGGCAAACATTTTGTTGCACATATAGAAGTTTTTAAATTTCAAATTTGCTCCAAATACAAAAAAAAGTTAATAAATGACGCAGGGGTGCTGTGAGATCCAACTGTAATATCTTGCATGAGCTTGAAAGGCTGCATCCCTGCGGTTTGGCAAGGATTCATACGATTTATTGATGAAATCATCAGGACTACCAAAGAAAGCAGTCTTGCATGCCCCCCAGAGTTCATCAATATTCTTTGGTTTCGTTTTCCACGCTTCATCATTCATCCAACCCCAGACCACCAAACTTTGCCATATTGCTATATCGTTTTAGACTGCTACCGATAAAGGAATCCTGGTAAATGTTCCAATGACTTAACATGGAGCCAAACTGTGTGAAACTGAAACAGAATCTCATAGAAACGTCACACTGACCACTCTTGTGGAGGTCCTCAGAGTCTATATTATATATTGGGTCCTCATATATTCGAACCCAAAGCTCTAATATGGGATAAAGAGAGAAATAAATGGGAAAAGCAAAGAAGATATCTTCGGATTGAAATTGTACAAACGCTTGGAGTAAAAACGTTAACATTTTTATGACATTATTGACAGCTCCCTAGAAACCAAACCGTTTACCCTAGCAACCACATTTTCTTATCTTTAACTTGGGTTCGGTAAATGATAGAGGACAGTGACAAAAACTTTTATATCGTCAAGAACTCCTCCATAGCAAACAAATTGGCAGAACCATAGTTCAGATTTGGGAAATCATAAAGACATGGAGATGCATTGTATTTGCTCCATAGCAACCGAATTATGTACCATAGCAACGAGTTGTATATCTACATATCTCAGCTTATAAAATCATAGAGACATGCAAGGTGTTTTTTTTTTTTTTTTACTCATAGTAACATTAGGAGCACTTTAAAACTTTACATCTTTAATCTCATCCCAGATTATGGATAACTGGACTGATGAGCTGCGTAGTGTTCTAGAGTGACTCGACGCATTCACATCCAAAGCTTGGGATTCAACATGAACCTGTCAGGTGATTAAGGCGGATCACAGGGCAGCTACTAATTGGGGCCACATACTTGACCTTTCACACCAAAGCAAACCTCAAAACCACGTTTCTGTCTACGTTATAAATGAGATTACTGCTGCCTGAACAGACATCTAGCAGCAACCCCATCCTTGAATTCCATCCTGTTTCTGTCTCTAATCTTGCTGCTAATGTTTCGACACTTCCTCCACGCAGCATCTGGATCCTTTGCTTCGATGCTAGTCACCTTTTAAACCCGAGCGACTATAAATAACAGTCCCGGAAACACTGTGAGCAGGCGTACAACACTGAGTAACTAATGATGTGTTGAAGGGGCTTTCGTTGTTTTACAGCACGCTCTCGTTCTGAAGTTAAAACCGTGTGTTTCTGGTAGATGAATGATTCTGTTTTGCCAATCGCTCCTCGAGTCTTTTATTCCATTACGCAGTGTTTGACATCCACAACGAGAAAGAAATAAGCGTGGACGTCAAACTGGTGATGAACTGTGCTGGTCACATCCGCAGCTAAATTAAAAACGCATGGTTCCAGATATTTCCATGAGGGAGGTGGTTGTACTTGAGTTATTCGGTTAATTACTGTATTTTACTTTTACCAGTGTTCCGAAAAATCCATAGAAATGACATTATATACTACATCAGCTCAAACTAGTCTGGCCATTCTCCTCTGAAAACCCTAGGTTGTGCATGAAAATCCCAGTAGATCAGCCGTTTCTGAAAAACTCATTTAACTCTAACAATCAAAGACACTTGAATCTCCTTTCCTCCCAATTCCGAAGCTCTCTTTGAACTGCAGCAGATCGTCTTCACCACGTTTACATGCTGCCATGTGATTGGCTGATTAGAAATTTGGACAGGTGTATCTAATAAAGTGGCCGGTTAGTGTGATGAGGGATTATTGCAGTTGTATCAGTACAGTACAAAAAATAAAAATGTACAAAATTGTGCAGTTTCTCACACTCTTTGATGTTTTTGGGGGCATTCTGACACGAGTGACACACCATTCCGTAGATGTTCTTTGGCCGGTTTTCCAGGATGTAGTACCTGATTTACAAAGAAATATACACATTATAATTAAGAAGAAATAAAAGTTCCAATGAGAAAATAAAAACATCTTAATAAAGTATTTAATACATAGTTGAATTTTCACATTCTTTGAATGAGATCTGGATTAATTCACCTGAACCTGAACTCATAACCTGAACAGAAGACACTTGTCTACCCCTCACTTAAATCTGTCCTCTATGAGCAAAAACCAAAGAGCTGGACACCAAGGACAAAACTGTAGACCAATCACAGTGGTCCTTTTTCTTTTCACGGATTGAACGACTGTGTCTTTGTGAGGGATTATGTATTACCCTGGCAGGCACGGGCCGCACTCGGCATCACTCCGGGCTGTTCCCGGCGTTTGTACGGTGGCTCTGTACAGCGAGTTGCAGTCTTTGTGTCGCCGACAGATCTCGTACTTCCCTCTGGAGAACTTCCCCGCTGGACACGGCACACAGGAATACTCTTCGTCCTTGGAGCCATAGCCACAGCTCTGGGAAGAACAAACAAAATTAAATTCAGGTTTCATCACCTTCGGCACAAATATTACATCTTTGCCTTTAAATGAACTGAATCATTGTCATTAAACCAGCACTGAAACAAATCAACATAGAATCAAATTAATATCAATAAGAATCATTGAATTACCCTGAAAATAAACAAGTCTCTTTCAAGCCAAACTGAATTACTGAAAGCATACTGAATCAAATCAAATCGAATCAATTACAAACCAAACCAAAGTTCAAAAGTAAGCAACCAAATTAATTTTTAAATGAACTGTAAACTAAACCAAAATGCATCAAAAATAAATTGGACAGAATTATTTAGAACAAAACTTACTAAACAGAATAAACGATAAAATGAAATGAATCAATTTTGATGTGATTCAACCAAATCGAAACCAAGGATTGACCAAAATGTAATCATCTTTAATCAGAACTAAACGAAACCTGAAATCAAACTGAATTGAACACTCTAAAATACAACTGATTCTGACCTGAATCAGCACAAACCTAAAATGAATCAAATCAGTTGAACTCTGACGTCTGATGTTAACCCCAATTGTTAAAACCGAACTGATCTGAATCACCTCTATATTGAACAGAATCTCTCGTCTTCAGATGAACTGAAAGCAGCAGAGTTCCTGCATCTCATTTTTGATCTATTTTCCATGATCTATTATGTTTTCTCACAGAGAATCTGTTTTGAATCAGTCAGTGTTTGTAGGAATAACCCTGATGAGATCTCGGAGGCTTTAACTTCAGAAATCACTTGCTTTTAATCATCCAATATCTGATTTCATAACGAATCTAATAAAAACCATCTTTACTTGGTCTGCTTCAGATCAGCGTTTCATGATCCATGTTTATTCAGGAATAATCCCTCATCATGTCACCGTATCAATATTCACCCCGTGCCTTTATTAGCATCTAAGCATTTATTAGCATATTAGCATTTAACCTCAAACTCAGCCAATCAGATTAAGAGTTGATCTGCTCTGTAAACAACAGAATGGTTCTTTTTACTCTTTGGCTTTCTTATTCGTTTATTGGTCTCTCGAGGCCGTGTCTGCTCTATGATTATTCTGCTTATTATTATCTCGTCATATTTCTGTTGTATTGCAGGTCGAGTTGCAGCTCGTCTGTCATTAGCTTTAATGAGGCGATTAGTGCTCCACTCAGGTGGTAGATCTCTCTCTCTCTTTCTCTCTTTCTCCCGTTGCCTCCGGTGACAGATTCAGGAGAAAAGAGAGATCAGGAGACACACTCAGACTCTCAGATAAAGAGATGGAGAGAATGAACTTTCGACAACAACAAAGACTCAAAAACACTCCAGAGCTTGCACATAATCTCAGAAATGTCTGCACGTTACTTTCCTTGATGAAAAGGCATTCACATTTCAAAGAGGGGCACTTAAAAAAGATGAGAGAGGCATAAAATTGTCATCAGAGACAGAACGGAAAAAAAAAATCTAAAAATCACAACAGATTCAAATGTAAACTGAACTGAATCAATTTAAAAAGATCCAAAAGTAAACTGAACTGAATCAATTTGAAACAATCCAAACTAATTCAAAAGTAAACTGAACTGAATCAATTGAAACGGTCCAAACTCATTCAAAAGTAAACTGAACTGAATCAATTGAAACGGTCCAAACTAATTCAAAAGTAAACTGAACTGAATCAATTTAAAAAGATCCAAAAGTAAACTGAACTGAATCAATTTGAAACAATCCAAACTGATCCAAAAGTAAACTGAACTGAATCTATTTGAACCAATCCAAACTGATCCAAAAGTAAACTGAACTGAATCAATTTGAACCAGCCCAAACTGATTCAAAAGTAAACTGAACTGAATCGATTTGAAACAATCCAAACTGATCCAAAAGTAAACTGAACTGAATCGATTTGAACCAATCCAAACTGATCCAAAAGTAAACTGAACTGAATCAATTTAAAACAATCCATACACATAACAGAAACGATTCTGGACAGAACCAAACTAAATTCAAATCGATTCGATTCCATTTTTGTTTGCCTCTAACAAAAGCAAACCACACTGAAACAACCATGAACTGAAATAAATCAAAATCCAAATATTTGTTTGCGTCACGTGATTTAATACTTCACGTAGTTTATCTCTCAAACATCTCTCTCTCCCCTCTTCCTCTCTTTACCATGCTCGGCTCCTCCCCCACAGGACACTGTGGGCAGCTCTGGCATCCATTGATCGTTTGATTATAAAACTCGTTTTCTCCACAATTCGAGTACTCAACGGTGGCCACACACACTCCGGAGACCTGGAAGGAGAGACAGATTGATAAAAGCTCGATCATGAAGTCAAAATGAAATAGACTTCCTTTAAAAGACAGCCTAAGAGGCATCTTGGATGTGTTTAATACACCGGCAGAACATTATCTGATCAATCAGGAGAGATTAGAGTGTGCTTCTGTTATTAATAATTGTGTTTTAAGAGTTTATCAGCAGCAGATTCTCCTCGACAAAGGCTCAATTGAGAGTCAGAGGCGTAATAATCAGGATTATAGTGATCGCAGCTCATTCTCTGATCCACCTGACGACTGCAGCCCTTTCAAACCTGTCATTAGATCTGGGACAGGTGCCAGACACACGGAGGGGGAGATGAAGGATGTGTTGGAGACTCTTTCAGTGGTGGATTATCAGCGGCTCAGGGAACCGTCTGAGCTTCTGTTTACTCTGTGCTGGATCTGCTCCTGCTCTGTCTAGATTCACATCGGTTTCTCTGGGAGTGTGAGCATGTCTGTCTCTCTCTCTCTATCTCTCTCTCTCTCTCTCTCTCTCTCTCTCTCTCTCTTTCACACAGAGCGCTGAATCTGAACTGCTGGAGCACTTTTATCCAATGTAGCGGAACGCCACAATCACAACACTTGCTGTTTGTAAAATTCAATGTATTCTCAGAGAAGCTGCTGCAGCTTAAAGCATGGTTTTGTTCTCTCTTTAATGTTAGCATGACTTGATTTGAACATAATGCTACAGAAATAGTAGGAGTGGTGTAAAGCATTTAAAAAGTCTGGACGTTGTCTTTCAAGTTACAACAAAAGAGATACAGCTTGAGATTCAATGAAAACAGCAACTTTTATCAACATGAAATCCAGAATTTTTTGCCAATAATGTGTGAGGGTGTTAGAAACTCAGATCGGTCTGGAAGAAGCTTGAAAAGAATAATTCATTATATTCAATAGGTTGGGCAGCAATTTTTGCCAACTATGGAAAAGATGGTATCTGTGTTTAAAAAGCTAATCAGGATTTTTGACAATAAACCAAATCTAAAATTCATTAACATTCTTAAAAATTTATTATATCGGTGAGGTCAAAGGTGTAAAAATTTTTTGGTAATGCATGATTTCTGACATAAATCAAAATGGCTGACATGGTAACATTGGGTATGGTTTAACTCAGCTCGATGCTTCAAACACTTTGAAACAAATTTCAGGATTTTGAGTTGAAATGCTAGAAAGATAAATGCCTAAAAGCCATTCGTCCAATATCTCCGAACCACAAGGTGGCATTGAACCAAAACTGTGCATACAACCTCAGATCATGGTTGCTCCAACATGCACCAAGTTTGGGGTCAATACACTGAAGTATTTTCAAGTCTTACAACCATTTTAGCAAGTTAAAATCTGTAGGCTTTTTTAAAATGGTTACACTTGAATTCCACAAATCCGTCTTCAGATTATCTGTACAAAGAGAATTTTGCAGTTTTTAATTTTAAAGTGGGAAAACAAACAGTTTCTTTCTACGAGTACAGTATTCGTGTGAACATAAGTATAGATTTGGGCAAGTGTTGGTGCTTGAGAGTTAGAGACCGCAAACTTGGTAATAGCGAAAGGTCAGTCTCTCCTGAAACTTATAGTTTGCCAATTTTCATAACTTTCCTGCAAACAGTTTTATTGGGAGTCGTAGATAATGGGAGGAATCGGAAGAAAAACAATAATCTGAGCAATCAAAATAGGGTTCTATGCACCTTCAAATTAACCTCACAAGCTGCCTAGACGTGACTAAAAAAGAGAGACGATATTATTTTATATAGTTTGTATTCAAATCAGACCAAATATGAAGGCTCCAGCAGTTTTGGTTCTTACCATGGCTAGCATCAGGAGGAATGAGGGAGTCAGTTCTCCTGCAGGACCCATGCTGTCTCTTCCACCTGAGCAGATCTGAAAGAGACCAGAGCATCGTTCAGGGTGGGAATCATTCAAAAGTTAGTAAACACTTTTGAGCGAGTGATGCGAGCACGTCAGTACATGAACACGTCAAGTAATGCATGCATGGATCATCTGGAGTGAATGAACGCATGCTTACGGGGTTAAACCGATCATTCAGCCAAACAAATCAAATTTAGTCATTCATTGGTAATCCGCAAGAGTCTTCGGATCATCATCAGTACACAGCTGAAGGGATCAGAGCCAGCAACGAGATGAACGAAGGATTTCAATAGAGCAATAAAGTAGAAGATGATGTAAATGTACACTCACCTGCCACTTTATTAGGTACACCTGTCTAACTGCTTGTAAACACAAGTTTCTAATCAGCCAATCACATGACAGCAGCTCAAAGCATGTAGACATGGTGAAGACAATCTGCTGCAGTTGAAAGCAGTTCTGCCCCAGTGTAGAAATAATCAGACAAACAATAGATTTGGAACTTGAGTTTCACCTCTTTCTCAAAACCTTTTATCAACATGGCGAGTTTAGTAGCATTCAGAGAATTTCAATTGAAACTTGATGAACATCTTTCGTGAGTTAAAACAGACCCCGAGTCGCTCTGCGTCTGATTTATGAGCTGGAAATGAAAGAATCTGAGGAGGAATGGGGCGATATCCTGCCGATGACACACCGAACATCAAGCACATACACAGAGGAAACATCAGTTTCATGTCGAGAGGAAAACCTCATGAGAAACAGGCTTTCTGTGTCGTCTTGAGCTGCTTTGTATTGACTACATATGGGTACAACGAGATGTCAGATTTCTGTGATTTATATCAATTACTTCCTTTTTTTGCTTTTATAAATCGGAATGTGCTTTGTCCGGAACATTCGAGGATCCACTGTGTAAAATATTAGCATGTTGGAAAAAGTGCAATTTATTGTGTCAAATAATACACTTTGTATGACTATAATATAAAGAAACTTTAATCTACAGAGAATCTGGAAGATGATCAGTATAAATTACGATAAAGACTCAATATCTGTGCCTTCAAACTGGAATTTAATTTCTAGTTTTCTGACATCTCTGTATCTCTACGATAATCTAATTTGAATAACTAAATATACAGCAGCATCACTTTGGTTACATAATAGTGGGCCAGGTTACATCAGAAGTCATTTAGAATGACATTTTCTTTAGAACAGGCCTGTGCCTTGTGCTTTTATTAAACACACTAATGTTATTTACTTTATTTAGTGCACATGCCATTTTTCTCTCGATATAGTCATTTACAGATCTCTGGACTATTGCACTACTTGAATCAGTTTTGAACTCTGCCGTTTGTTTGTTTTAACCGTGGTTGTCTGTTTGCTTCCTCATTTTGTTGCTTTTCAAATAAATTATCATTGTTGTGCATAGTGGAGTTCCTGTGAACCTAGGGGAAGAGATGAACACCGTATCGGACACAGGGACTGAGCCCTCATGAAAGAGGAGCTCAAAAATACAGGCTCTCTCTCTCAATCTCTCGCCCGCACACTGATCATATCGCTCAGCCTTTGATAAACATACAGGCTGAAATTAAGAATGCAATCTTAAGCCATGTAAAATTCAGTTCTCACACGCTATCTTTTAAACCCCTACAGAAACCTTTCAGGAGATTCTGATTAATATTCAATAATAGAATCACACTCTACACACTTGCACGCGCTCTCTCTCTCTCTCTCTCTCTCTCTCAGTGATGGGGACGAGCTGGATCCTTGCTTTCATCTTCACATCGGAAGCAGAGCAAGACCAGTGCACTGCTCATTTCCTCTCTGATTACACAGAGTGTGTGATCACTGATTGCTCTGATTATTCAGCAGCAGTTCCCTAATCTGGCAACACACATCAGTGCGGATGAAGGAGAGAGAGAGAGAGGGAGAGAGAGAGAGAGAGAGAGAGAGAGAGAGAGAGAGAGAGAAAAGCTGTGTTGACATGGACACTACTAATCTGATGTAAGAGGTGTGACCCTAAACTAGCTTCAGTTCGGTTTCAGCTTTGAAATAACTGATTCTGGATCAGTTATCATGTCTGTTTAGTTCAGTTTCTATAATCAGAAATTTGTTTCACACAAATGAAACAAAGTTTCTGTTGATGTGAATCAAAATGAATCATGTTAACCTATTGAAGGCAAACGACTCAGTTCAGTTCCATATGAATCAGTTCAGTTTAGAAGTTACTTGGCTTGATTTTAAATGCATCAGTTGATATTACATTGAATCATTTCTGATTCACTGAACTCAGTTTATCTACAACAAGCAGCTCAGTTCAATAGTAGTCTGATTCTCTGATAATCTACAGCAGCCATGTGAAATGATTCAATCTGAATAAATTCAGCAGTTGCTGGGTTTGAATGAGAAAATGATTCAGTTCATATAAGTGATTCCTTTCTGATTCACTGAATTCTGTTTTACATGTATATTCATGCCTTTGGGAGAGCGTTTGATTGATCTTCAACCCTTCCTTTGATCTCCAGATATCAAAGGCTCCCTGAGACTCAGAACAAGGCTATGAATATATTATAAGATGCTTTGTATCTAATGATTTATGGCTGATTTTGATGGAATCAATTAAAATTAAAAAGTACAATATTATAGGTCAAATAAATACTGAACCAAAGCTAACACAAAAGTTTGAACCAGGAACATCTTTTCAATTTGATTTATTAAATAAACTCTTGCTCTTAAAGCAAGAAATGTGTTCACATTTAAATATTTGTAGTGAAACAATGGGAACTTAAAACCCATGTGCTTCAAGGTCTGGGAAGATTTGTTTCTTTTAATGTTCGCTTTCGAACTTCCATGTCTCCCAAAATGCAGTTTTTATAGTGTAAAAAATGAAATATGCACATAACTGGAGCTGTTTGAACTCCGCCTTTTCATTACGGCATCTATATTTCTGTTCTGTATACTCTACGTTATTTCTGCTTTGGTCAATTTCTCTGCTTCGTGTTGTATCGAGATGAATCTTCTCTAGCCTCCGGAAGAATATTTGTTGAGTCGATTCAAGGGCATTAAGGAAGGTTCCTATCTCTGCTTATCAAACATTAGCTCCCGGTTGGCCCAGACGTGGAGATGACGCTTTAATCTCCATAATGAGGATCTTGGTCTGGTCTCGTCTGGTGTTTTTAAAGAAGAGAAAAATCCTCTGAGTCGTTTGATTCTTTCCCCGTGTGTTTGATCTGGTCGAGTCGCTGCAAACTCTGGCTTCACGCCGCAGGGACTGCGCCACTGTGTTCCCCTCGTAAGAAAAGCCTGTGATTGATGAGTGACTGTGTGAATCAAAGGCTGCGGTCGCATGAAAAGACAGATCTGCGCTGCTTTCGCAGGAAGAAACTGCAATTAAAAGCTTCAAACGCAGAGGAGTGTTTCAAGAATCAAAAGCTCTGTTTGTGCTCCTCACTGAATGAACCTGGGCATTAACTCTGCTTTCAGACGCGCTTAACTTTTATCTTTTATTTGTCTTTTAAGTGTGACTCCTCTTTGTGGACATGCCCTTAAATGACACTCGATTTCTTTTCATTCACACAAACCATGTTTTGAGTCCACGACTGGTTTCTAGGTGTGTTTTGAATCGTTCTCAGTTGCTATTTTGGGTTTACTGGTAACAACAGACAAAGTGATCTCTGTTCAAGTTGATTTTGTTTTAGCTTGATTCGATTCATTTCAGTATGATTCACAGTATTGATTCAGTCAAATGATTTGTTCTGTTAAGTATGAATCAGTTAATTTCTACAGAATCTTGATTTCTTTTAGACGAGTCATTTCAAAATGATTCCATTGAGATCACAGTGATTCTTTTTCAGGTCCACAGAGTTTGATTTTCTAGGCGAGCGGATTCGGTTCTGTTCTGGATGAATCAGTTCTGTTCTGTATGAATCAGTTCTGTTCAACAGATATTTTGATTTTGTATCTCAGATCAAAATGATTCCTATCAGATCAATCGTAATTCAGATTTATAGAATTATGCTTTTCTCGATTCACTTCTGTCCAATATAATCAGTTCAATTTGGTTTTAAATGAGTCAGTTCAGATCCAAATTTCAGCTAAAATCAAATGATTTGTTTCAGATGTATAGAACTCTGCTTTTCGATGTACATTATATGATTCAGTCCTGTCTAATGTTTAATTTCACAGAAGCAAGAGCAGTCAGATCAAAATGATCGAGTACAGGTCAAAGTGATTCATTTTAGATGCAAAGAATTGTTCTTTTCTAGGCATGTTACATGATTCAGAGTCAAAATTGATTCAGTTCCAATCAAAGTGATTAGTTTTAGATTCACAGAACTACACACTGCTAGGTATATTAAGTGATTCAGTTCTGTTCAACATTAATCGTGAGAATGCTAAGATCAAAATGATTCAATACCTGTGAACCTGATTCATTTCAGATTTACAGAATTGTTCTTTTTTTAAGTCACATGATTCAGTTCTGTTGAGTATGAGTCAGTGAAATCCAACAGAAATTTGATTCAGATCATAAGTTGAAATCAAAGGGATTCTTTTCAGATTTGACAGTCAGTAAAGATCAAATGATTCCTTTCAGATTCACAGAATGTGTTTTTTAGGCAAGTTAATGGTTTAGTTTTAAATGAGTTTGATTCTTTGGGTTTGGTTTGGTACAAATCAGTTCAGAGGATTCAGTTTAAAATGATTCAGTTGCTTAAAAAGCAGATTTCTGCAAATCAAAATATTTTCTTTCACCTCAAGAGTGAATCAGAACAGCTTTTTTTCTCTACAGTACATCAAAGGCATTTCAATCACTTCATTTAGTAGAACTGAATCACTGGAGTCAGGTGGATTGACTCAGTGATGCTTCCGCTCTTTCTGAAGCGCTGAAGTCATTTAATGTCTACAGACAGGTAGAAATTCCTCAATGTATTCAGTTGTTATGAAAATATCATTTGAATTTAGTTTATGGTCCAATTCAGTTCAAATGAGTCAAATGAGTGAATCATTTTAAACACATTCACACCACAAAGCTGACTCCTGCCTTATTCTTCCCTTTTCTGGTGAATTCAAAATGAGGAATACAGAAACCAGTAATCAGAAGAATACAACAAGCACCAGCTTTTTTCAGAAAAGCTTTAGAGCTCAGCAGCAGAAGATGGTTGTCCTCCTCCAGCGACGGCAGTTCAAACACACTACACACATGAAGGCGCATGCCTCACACACACATGCATGCAGGAGTTTCCCTCTCGTCGCAGCCAGACAAACCACGAGCAGAAATAACAACAAGCCCCTCTTTAACAACCAAAAAAACCTTATGAAAACAGCATGTCACGAGTCAGAGAAGCGTACGTTTCTCTGGGATACACACTGCTGCAGCTTTAGAGGCTTCCGTCTGCTTTAGGTGCTTCTTTAGCAGCCAGGAGAGATCAGAAGTGATGCAATATTTACAAAAGTGCGTAGCTGTGTTTGAGTTATTTGTATTGTAAATATGTTAAACCATGTCAATGATTATTTAGTGAGTTGTTTGTCACGGTGATATTTAACATTTGATAAAAAAAGATTGCAGAACTGACGAGCATTATATCAGTTTTAGATTTAAGATTCTGAACACATGCCCTTTAAATAAAAATGGAGCAGGGTGGGGTGTTCAGCTTTTATTTGAGCACTCATTTTTAACGTTAATTGGGATGTACAGACAGGAAGAAATCGGTTTGGAAACCAGTGCCGATTGGAACCTCTTAATTACACTTTTCTAAAATAAAATCTGTTTATTAAAGCTGGTGTAGAGCAGTATTTTCATAGCATAAAAAAACATCATACACTCACGACGCATGTCAATAATATTTAAATATTTGCCCCAACATTTAAGTAAACATCCATGAACTGTGACTCATTTACATGTTGAAAATGTGATTATTAAAAAAAAACACATAATGAACCTAATCTTCTATAAAAACCAGATTCTTTTAATTCATCTACTGACTTTGTTAAGGACATGCATGAGAGATGGAGAGGCTGAGCATCTGATAGAGTGACCCCTCTGCTATTATTCTCTTTCGATCATCTCTCAGCAGTCGTCCTCCAACATTACGGTCTTTTTGTCCCAACAACTTTCCAGTGCCTTCTTTATCAATCTCTGAGATGAGTATAACCACAACCTTTCCATCTTCAATCACATAAAAAGCATTCTCTCCCCATTCTGATTAGATGGATTTGACATCAGAAGGTGACAGCACCATTAATGAAAAACACCCTAAAGCAACAGACCAAAATAACTGCACTGAACATTCCTCAGATGGACATTGAAACTGAAACCCCTGGCTCCAGATCTCAGTACAGCATTGTGTTGTGAGCATCAGTGTTTGGTGAAAAACCTTTCCAGTCACTGGTCAGACTTTTGGATATGTTTATTACTGATGTGCTCTTGGAAGAATCAGTGAATTCTGGTCCCCAGTTTCAATTTAACTGTCCAAAGCACAGTGCGTAAAAGCGAAGAATGCATAACACACTCATCCAAAACAGACAACCCCACAGCCGTCCGAGATATTAGATAATATTAAGCAACTTGGTTTAACTTTTCCTTCCCTCCGGTTTACGTAATGCGTGTTCTGGAGCAAAACTAAACTCAAAACGCACCCAAATCTCTCCGTTGGAGGCAGGAGCACAATAAAGCATAAGTAGAATACTCTCTGGACTGGAGTCGGGATGAGTAATAACCCGCACAGAGCTCAATTGAGATGCGGAATGCATGCAGTTCCCCTGCGGGTGAGAGAGAGTTAGAGCCCGCATTCCTCAGCAGCTTTACCTGCGGCATCCGAGCCGGAGCAGCGCGGGAAACCTCCGGGAAGCGCGGGAACTGCAGCGGGTCCGAGCGAGTCGCTAATCAGTCGGTCCAGATCCAGATAAAGCAATCATCGGGAGACTCGGGAGTTTAGCGCTGAAAGAGAGCGCGAGAGTGCGCGTGAGAGTGAGCGAGAGAGAGACTCCTCCCACACTCAGGCCCCGCCCATACTCCACCTGAGCTCAGGTACACCGCAGAGTCTCTCACACTGCTGCCCTCCAGCGGTTGAACTGAGATTAAAGCATCACAAATAATTTTTTGCATAATTTTATAGACACTTTTATTTTATAAGTAAGTCTGTGGTGATTATTTTTCGATATAACACTTTAAAACATTTGACACATTTTTACTATAAAATATATGGTTTATTTATAAATGAACCATAATTGTTACAGCAACCTTTAAAAATAATTAAAATATATTCAATTTACATTATAAAATCAACTGCCGTTTTTTTACCGTAAAAATTTTGTTTTTGTTTATTAACCATATTTAAGACACAAACCTTAAATTAGACAGTTCTGTGCTGGTGATGAAGATGGTGATGAACCGTAAATATTGCCATTTTTATTTTTTTTATTTGATGTGTACAACATTTTTATAGCCACAAAAAATATATATATCCTGTGAAAAGAAATTAAAATCCATACTATTTACAGTAAATTCCTGAAAAAAACCCCCAATAATGTATAACTGTATATTTGACGAACTTCTGCCCACAGTGTACAATTGATGTTTTTTACAGTGTACAATTGATGAAATGCAGTTTTGCACTCTTTATATACACAATGATAACAATAATAATTTCTTTATTTAGCAAATGTATCAAAAATAAGCTTTCGAAAACCTCAGCACCAAATACGTCTCTCTTTTTCTCTCTTTCAATTTATACCTCCCCCTCTCTCCATGCCTCTCATTTTTTTAACACTCTGTTTAGTTTTTAACCCTCAATCCTCTTCTGCTGTCCTGTATTGTTCATTAAACATCAGCAGGGGACGCTGTTTATTCACGTGTCGCCACATACACCATTAATTTCTGTGCTTGATTTATCGTTTAATTATTATAAACGTAATACTGGAATGAATGTAAATATATTCAAATCGTTTAAAACGTGTTTTTTAATGCTGTTCTGTGGCAAAAAAATAGTTTTTCTTACATTTAATCTACTTTTAAAAATGGTAAGTAATATATATTGTAAAAACAAGCACACTTATAAGAATTGTAAAAGATACTTGCAATAATATATACATGATCAAAAAGTAAATTAATTATAAACAACAGAACTGAATAGATTTAAAGTTTGAATGATTTTTTGTCACGAGATGGACGCTTTATAGCCAAAAGTATTAACTTGCCCATCAAAATAATTGCTTCCAATCGCTTCGTGGTGCCTGATGTAAACCCAGCAGCTCAGCAGCAGACTGCATTAGTGGAAGAATGGGCCACTTTATTAGGTACACCTGTCCAATTGCTCGTTAACATAAATCACTCAATCACACAACAGCAACGCAATGCATGTAGGCATGGTCCAGACGCAGTTCAAACCGAGCCTCAGAATGGGGACGAAAGTGACATGGTGGCATGGTTGTTGATGTCAGATGTGCTGGCCCGAGTTTTTTAAAAATGCTGATCTACCATCAGATGCCTTGTTGATGCCAGAGGACAGAGGAGAATGGCCAGACTGGTTTGAGCTGATGGAAAGGCCGCAGTTACAATCGAGGTTTGCAGAAGAGCATCTCGAACGCACAACACATCAAAACTTAGGGCGGATGGACTGCCGCAGAAGACTACTCTGGGTGCCGCTCCAGTCAGCCAAAAACAGGAAACTCTGGCTACAATTTGCACATGCTCACCAGAATTGTACAATAGAAAAATAGATGTACAATTGTATAGAAAAAATGTCGCCTGGTCTGATGAGTCTGACCCTTACAGCACACGGCATTATCGAGTTGAAAAGGTCTAAAGTTTGTTATTTTTAGACCTTTAAAACTGTTATTTTTAAGGAGCCCCTCTGCATAAATCTGAATTTCCACCTTATTGCACCGCTAAACCTTGAAAGCCTTTCCAGAGCAGTTGACCGTGTTATAGCTGCAAAGGTGAGAAGGAGGTGGCAACAGCGCAGTCACTCAGAAATGTGTTCAGAAGGTAGAAGCAGGTTACCGAAACAGGATGAATCTTGAATATTTTGTCATGAGAGCAGAGGTTTCTGAGAGACTCAGCAGGAGCAAGGGGAAGCAGGAGGGGAGCCAGGTAGGTGAAGTCACTCTGGTGTAGATCTGATAATGAAGAAGGTGCAGGGAGGAGTCTTTTAAGGTGACGAGTGATTGGGAGATGGCTGTGACTGCAGAAATAACTGAATCCCTGACAAAAGGAAGTTATAGATTAAGAATGGGATTTGTTGGCACTACTTTCTTGCTCAAAAGTTGCTCATGACGTCACAGATCAGCATCGTTCTACATCACGTGAACGTTGGCATCTTCTACCACCGGTACCCAATTTATTGTTCTATTGTTTTGAAGCTCGCTCTCGAATGCGCGCACCTCCATGTGCATGTGCGCGTGCATACGCAGCACAAGTGCACAGCTGTGCGCGCTCCCGTTGCTCCAGTCCGCGTCTCTCGCTCGCGATGGCTCAGACCAGCCGCGCTCTCGCTCTCCGCTCGCTGGAACGCTAAAATGCCCGCACGCCTCCGCGTCTCGGGTTCGGAGCATGGACGAGTCGTCGCTGCTGGATCTGCTGGAGTGCTCGGTGTGCCTGGAGCGGCTGGACGCCAGCGCGCGCGTGCTCCCGTGCCAGCACACATTCTGCCGCCGCTGCCTGGAGAGCATCGTGCGCTCCCGCCGCGAGCTGCGCTGCCCCGAGTGCCGCGTGCTCGTGGGCTGCGCTGTGGACGCGCTCCCCGCCAACATCCTGCTGGTTCGGCTGCTGGACGGGATCAAACAGCGGCCCCGGGGCGGAGGGAGCGCGCCCGGTTCGGAAGCGTCTTCTCCGGTGACAGCGGCGCGCGAGATGACCGTAGCCACGCGGAGCTCTCCGGTCAAGGTGCGTGATGGAGATGATTGTGCTTCATGGATCATATTCAAATGGATGCTCCATAGAACCCCTGTTTTCTCTGGTTGATGCTGAAGTTCAGAACAGAGTCAGAGCATCCTCCTCTCTCTGCTAAAGCTCCAGGAGGAGAGAGAGAGAGAGGGAGCGAGAGATTGGTCCAGCATTAACTTACTGAAGCTCTGGGAGGGTTTAGGGGTTAATTAGATCCATCTAAACCGCTTCATTGGATTGGTGTAGAGCAGGTTAAAGGTGACATCTGAATGAGAGAAGACCCTGACACGAGAGATAAAGGTGTGATTCTGTTTGTGGACAATGAAACTGAAACACAACAGCAGTCGTATTTCATTCGAAAAGAGATCGAACTGCTCTAGAAGAAGCTATTCGGAATAGTCCTAAAGTCCACAGGGCATAACCCCCGTATATCCATGTGATGTGGACGTAAACTGTGAAGCTGGTTGGCTGGATTGGAGAGGTGTGATTGAGTGTATCTGCTGTTTTCTCTCTGTGTGTAGAAGCAGTCACAGAACACACTTTCAGCGGTCAGACGCTCCCTCGGGACTCAGTGGAGTGTGAACAGAAGCGCATTCACTGCAGTCTTTTGGGCTTAAAGTGTGTGAGACTAGTCTGTGCTCACAGATCGACCAAACCCTGTCGATGTTTATCCCTTTTGAGTGACATTGTTCACAACCTTTGCTTTTTTTGTTTTCAAAAAGCTGAGAAAACGAAACACGAGTTGGTTTTATTTTCAACCGTGATGGATTCAAACTGTTTTTTGATGGCAGTGATTCACTGGAGTCTGTTCAGCCCCACACTCTGACCTCAGAGAACACGAGGAGGCCAGAGGTCAAAGGTCAGACTCTCCTCAAAAACAGCCCAGTGAGAATATGCAAATGAGGTGCTGCTTGACTGTGCAGTTCAGAAATATATCGTTGTGGTTTCATGGGTCAATTTTGAGACTGTGGACGGGTTCAGAACTGAACTGTGGGAGACAGAGCGAATGCACAGAACGTTTTGTTATGATTAGAGATGTTTTTAACTCTGACTTGTTGAAAAGTTGCCTGAAGTGTTTTATTGAATAAGTTATTTTTGCATTTTCAATAAGTTATAAAGTAATCAGAATTCTTATTATTCGGTTAAATCCGGCCCTGGTCAGGTCTAAAACTGGTTTAGTTTGGTTCTCCAAATTGTCAGGTCTAATTGCATACGATCTGTTTTTGTCTGACTCTTGAACCTGTTTAGTCAAGTTTTCAATCTGACCCAGGTATACTACGATCTAATCTGGTTTAATTAGTCGGGTCTAAATGGATCTGATACAGTTTGGTTCTTAAAATTGTCAGGTTTAATATAATCTAATCTTTTTTTGTCTGACTCTGGAACTGGTTTAGTCAAGTGTGATCTGGTTTAATATAGTTTTTGTTTTCAATATAATCTGATGTGGTTTAGTCCGGCTCTAAAACTGGTCAGGTCCAAATATATCTGATTTAGTTTGGTTCTAAAAATTGTCAGGTCTAATTGAATCCAATCTGTTTTTGTCTGACTCTTGAACCAGTTTAGTCAAGTCTGATCTGGTTTAATATGGTTTTCAGTTTCATCCAGGTCTGATATATTCTGATGTGGTTTTATCTGGCTCTAAAACTGGTCAGTTCTAAATGGATCTGATTCAGTTTGATTCTCAAAGTTGTAAGGTCTAGTTGATTTTGGGTTTGCATTTGGAACTGGTTTAGGTCAAGTCTGATCTGATCTGGGCTTTTAAACTGACTAGGTGTAAAATAATCAGATGTGGTTTGTCAAGCTCTTAAACTGATTGAGTCAATTCTGATCTGGTTTAATCTGGCTTTTAAACTGGTTGTGTTTAGTCTAATCTGATTTTTCTGATTCTCTGTGGTGTACTCTAATAATCCACTTTTGGCTCTTAAACTGGTTAATTCTACTCCAATGTGATCTGGTTAGTCTGGTCTGGCTCTGGTTATTCCCTGGTGAGCAGAAGGTTCGTATTCCTTCCTTCTCTCCTCCATCTGTTCATTCATTTTGGACTCACACACTCTGGCCATCTGGAGACTCAGGAGAATCCCAGACCTGTGTATGAGTGTGTGATGATCGTGTTGAGATCTGGTCTGTGTTTCAGTGTGAACCTCTTGTTCAGAGAAAACCATCAACCCACCGACACACACGGGTCTGAGAGAGAGAGAGAGAGAGAGAGAGAGAGAGAGAGAGAGAGAGAAAATGTTCTAGTCTCTCGTTCTCACTCTCAAGGAATTCAGTTTAGCGGCTTATCTGTTAAACAAATCAAGGCCAAAGTAGGGAAAGACAAATCAAAATAATAAACTGTAAAAAGACTGAAATTCAGCGTTTAAAGTGATTGAATTGAATGTACTGTCACAAGCTTTCCCTTTATGTCAATGAGATCTTGGCACATGTTATAATCTAAGCTAACCCTAACTTCAGCTTCCACTCATCTAAAAGTTCTTCTGCTGAGAAAGCCTGTAACTTGTGAGTATTGTTAATATCCTCTTGTCCTTTTTGTCTCCTGATACCTCAATCAGTGTCCTGCCAATAAAAGGTAACAACCTGAAAAAACAAATCTTAAAAAAGAAATTTAACAGACAATTAAAAACCGTTTCAGTGAAAGAACTGTTCGATGTTGGATGCTTTATCTCTCTCTCCCCCTCTGAGCTCATATTAGGTCAAGGTGAGGTCTTGAATGAAGGAAACCTGCAGCTTTCGACACCTTATCCCAGATGCATCACTTTGTTTTTCATTTTATACTACACTGAACACTTTATTTAGTCAGTTTCATCTCCTTTAAACAAATATTTACTGCATAAAATGATTTACTCTGCATTGGCGTGAATGTTTCATTATGACCGGTTCCATTCACTGCTTCTGAGATGGAAATGTTTTCCTTGTTTGTAAAAGCAGTAACAATATACTACAGCATGCTAAATCAAGGTGTGCTGGAGCTCTCTCTCTCTGTCTCTCTCTCTCTCTCTCTCTCTCTGTGCATCCAGATGGCAGCATCATCTGAATGGTTTTAGACTCACTGTAACGATGATAATGCAGTTATTTACCATCAGCTTTAATGATCGTTGCATTAATAATAATCCTGAAGACGCTCATCACACTTCTGTGATTTTGTCACAGTGCTCTCTACCTTTCAAGCGTCCAGTTCCCTGCAGCTGATTTTCTATATCAGGCATTTATCACAGCGGCATTGAAGTGCTCATAAATAAAGGTCTTTTAATGGTTTAAAGTGAGATATGAACCTGTTTGTTCTGACCCTTAAACATAGAGAAATGTGGCAAAACGTTCAGATGGATCTGGGGTTTTTTGTGTGTGTGCACCAGCGTTTATTACAAAAATAAATATTCATTTAAATTGATATGTGTCAGTAAATGTGTTTAATTAGTTAATAACATTGGTTTATTTAAAAAAAATATTTGCGTGCAGGTAGTTTGGTGGGCAGACTTATTAATTTATCTGATTAAAGACCCATTTATTTCTTTAATTCTGTATTTTATTAATGACCATTTATGTTTTAACTTCTCTTCAATCAATTACTGGCACAATATTGGTAATTATTTAATTAATTTTAGGAGATAACACATCTTTGAGTTTGGGTAAATATTTTAATAATCATAATAAAGCAGTCAGGTCATCTTTAATTTAAATAATAATATTTAATTACATTTATTTATTTGTTGGGGTTTGAGAGAGAGAGAGAGAGAGAGAGAGAGAGCGCTGCTGTTATTTCAAGCACATGTCGCACACTCTTGGATGATGAATGTGAGGGAGATATATTAAGCTCAGGAAACATGGAATGTCTCTATTATTGCTCTCTGTAAACTGTTCAGTGAATCTAAAGCACTTTTGATATTTTCACTATTTTACAGCTGGAGTCGTATTAACCATCATTTAATCCAGAGTAAACAAGATAATAAAGAGCCATCAGTGAAAGAATTCCAGCACTTTCAGATGAATTACTGATTAACTCCACAGATTAAAATTATTCTGTTTCACCACATTTAATTGTGTCCGATTCATTTAAACTCCATCTGATTTCGATGTTGTTTCAATATGATTTGTTTTGTGTTAGTGTGATTCATTCATGACACTACTGATTCAGTCCAGCAAACAGTTCCAGTTCAACTTGATTCAGTTCAAATGAATCTATTTATCCAATTCGATCTGATTTAACATTGTTTCAGTTTGATTCAGTTCAATCTGATTCTGGTTTGATTCAGTCTGATTCTATTCAAACTGGTTTATTTGTGTCATCCTGATTCTGCTCTAAAAGGCTGATTCAGTTCAATATGATTTGTATTGGTTCACTCTGATTCTATTTAGAAGATTCATTTTTACAATCCGATTCTGCTTTGAATGCATTGTTTCTATTCCATGTGGCTCTGGATTGGTTCAGGGTGATTCTATTTAAGCGGATTGATTTTTGACAATCACTGTCTCTCCATTAGAATGCAGTAGGTTATAGTCTAGTCTGGACACTACTTGTATACAAACATTTATTGCTTGTATATACAGAGATGTGCCTAGTGATGATTCAGTGCCGCTGTCTGTGGGTGATCGGAGGTGTAAAACGTTGCATTGATGATGTTCGTATCTGCAGGGGTTGATAAAGACTCTTCTGCTCTTTCAAACACATCTCAAGCTGTCAGCTGAACGTGTCTGAGCAGGTGTGCATCACCTACTGTATGACTCTGAGCCCTGGACGAGACGAGACACGTCTGAGGAGTGAGGAACACCTTCCGATCTGAGAGAATAAACTTGTGGTTAACAAGGAAACTTCATTAGCTCCTCTCTGAACAGAGTGAAGCGATCTCTGAAGCATTGTGGTCGCTGGTTTTTCACCAGATCCAGGCGATTTTATAAATATGATTATTCGCTCAACTGTAAAGTGTTAATATTAAACATCCTGAAGCTCCACTTGACCACAATGAGATATAAACCCAAGTGTTTCAGTTTCTTTGTCCAATCCTCTTTGTGTGTTTTGACTTGAGTCTTTGTATCGCCATAGTATTTATCCAGTGGTCATCTCAAGAATGCATCTGATCTGTCGGATGTGCTCTGTATGCTGTTGCTAAGCAACAAGAGATGTGTTAGCGAGATGCAAGGATCCGTGTGATGATCCTCACCATCGTCTGATTTTTTTTACATGTATATTGTTTTTAGTGTTTTATTTTTTATGATATTATGTTTATTTATTTGATAGATTATAGGGGTGTGACAATATATCGTGACACTATACATACATGGCACAAAATCGTGACACAAAAAATGGTACAATTCGTATCGTGGAGCTACTGGGTGACATTTTACAAGAAAACTCTTTACGAGAAACAAAAATCATATTGTAAAAGAGTGTATTAAAAGACCTCTGTCATTAAAGACTTTTCACAAAAGGCGCTGCCCCCTAGAGGTGGGAGGATATTACACATATAATACACATCAAACTAGATCCTGGCGTCCTTGGCGTCAAACATTTTGATTGAAGGTTAATTTTACTTTTAGTTTATTAACATTTAATCGGTTTCAGTAATTTTTTGTGATGTACAATATAACGACCAGTGTTACACTGCTACTAGATTACTTTTGCTGTTTTATAGTGCATTGATCCATTGAATTTGTCATAAATTTGATACGGTAAGGATTTTAGAGAAAACTGAAACTTTTTTTATTGGAATCCATCCGTCCATCAAGTCATTGGGTCTCCGGCTTACATTGGGAAAAGGAAGAGGACAGCAGTGCCACATTCATTCACCATTCACTCTCAAAAGTGTCTCTGCTCAGCCAGTGGAAGCTTATAATATAATATAAGCAAGTGATATCATTTTAGTTTACAACATGATGTCACTGACTCCTCCATAGCAACCAGACTGTTTACCATAGAAACCCATTCGGCGTATCTCAGCTTCGGAAAGTCATAGAGATGTGGGGGTTGCTTTTTTGTTACTGCTATTGAGGAATGTATAAATTTAAAATAACCAGGAACCAGACTGTAAATGGGTTTTGCCTGCTGCTGAGAGGAGAATTGCACCATGTTTCCATTTACTGCCCCAAGTGTCTGGTTTATGAATTGCAGTGTCAGTTGTTTCAGTGTTGGTTTCAAAATCGGGAGGTTGACCCATGTACTAAAATAATTCTGGTATGTCCAGCCCCGTGGTATAGAGGAGGGTGCGCTGGACATATACGTGTGGTAGCACAGGGAATAGCGTTTTCCCAACCTTCGCCCTCTCTCAACCCATTTTCCTGATGTCAAAGCGGTCCTATCTGTTCTGATAGGATAAAATTAAGAAGTTCTGATCCAGCAGAAAATGTACTGATCATTTTGCAAACAGCCTTTGTGCAAAAGTTGATTTTCACAAGATGTGTGTTTGCAAGTAATGCGTGTACTCTAGAGCTCAATATCTCAGAAGTGTGAGTGTTTAGTGCACTTTTAATGTTCGACAGATGCAGGGATTGATTTCTCAGGCTTCATGTGCTCTGTCTTGATTCCCCAAGAATCTCAGCTGATGTTTTGCAGCTGTGTGTCTGGTGATGATCGTCAGTCTCTCCTTCACTTCCTGTGGCCTTTTGTCACTGTTACCATGGCAACAGCAGCAGGTTCAGATGATGTCATGCAGCGCAGTGACGACTCAATCGATAGGTGCATGTATCTTTTCACATATGCACTCAGGAGTTGGACAGTGTGATATAGATAATAGCTAGCGGATACTGCTGGATGTATTTGGTATCTGTTTATTTGCTGGTTTTTGAGCTAATATTATGATTGATTGATGTTGAGCTGTTTTTTAATGATACAACTCTTTGGTATTGAAGTGATGGAGGTGAAGGGGGAGTGTTTATTATCTGTGAAGTATCAGCACTCGCATCCAGACCCAGACACGAGCATTAATAATGCACACCGTCAATACAGCAGACACAGGAATGAGAGTTTGCAGGATGATGAATAGGAGTCTGCTTTTGAAAACAGCATTTTATTACTTCCTCTGCATTATCTTTATCGAATCGAGAAATCAATGTTGATGAAAGTTGTTAAATTAAGAATAGGTTCCACCACATAAAAGATGAACACGCATATATCACAGTATTAAGCATCACAGTTCACAAAAAATATCAATGATTTTTCAGTATTTTTTTGATTTCACAAAAATGGTATTAAAGTGTGCGATTATTAGTCAGTCGTTCTCTTCGCGATGTGTAGATTGGTGTATAACAGTCATTGTGACAAGGGGAATTCTATATATGCTATATAGGGGGACAGCATTAGGCCCATCCCTAGCAACCAGACCATTTACCCTAGCAACCATTTCAGTAGTTCTACAAGCTGGTTTACGAAAGTTTGTAGACACCAGGGTTAGTATATAACATTCATAGTAACAAAGCAACATTATAGGATGTCCTTGAACCCTCCCCATAAAAACTTCTATCTTCTCCTTAGCAACTGCGTCAGTATACATACATCATAGAGACATGATCAAAGGGTCGGTTCATAACAACATAATATGATGTCATAAACCCCTCCATAGCAACCAGGATCACTTTAACTGTAAGACCTAGTGGTTAGTGGTATGTGGACAAGACTTGACTGTGTTTGCCTCAATATCCATGTTTAGTTTTAACACTATGTTCTAATATAAACTTTATTCTTACGTTCTGTAGAATGTTCCTCAGCCTCAGTGTGGAAAGGCTCTCTTGAGCTCTGAGGCTCAGGAAACGGGTGATCAGAAGCACAGTTGGGGTGAAGTAATCATCCTGCGGCGAAGAGGGGGAGAAGACCACTGGAGTCATGGCGAGCTGAAGGGAAGCCACACCCCCCTTCCAGCCTCCAGCCACTCCCCACTGCCCTCCTGCCCCCGACCGGTACCCCAGACACCTCCTGCATGGGGCAAAGCACTCTACGACTTTCAGATCAGTGACTCTGAGACAGACACCGACTGCCTCACATTCAGCAAGGTACTGAACCTCAGAGAAAACGCTAAACCATTCTAAGTTAGACAAAGTTGGGCCAAGATGGTCCAAGATGGGCTAAGTTGGGCTATGATTTTGTCTCCCTTGATTTCAAGTTTGATCTTGTGTAATTATTTTTGTTATGTCGAATTTAAATGAAAAAAGTTATTTTGGAAAGTCTGCAAAAGATCCATCCTCACACTAATAATCACACAATCTAAAAAAGAGATTTCAACACATTTCCACACACGAATGACAAGAGTATGTTTGTCTCGTGTATTTATCAGTTTTTATCTTACTATTTCAAACATGCCTGATATCATTGGGATTCTCGCTCTTGTAACAATTCTTTGCTTCAAGACAACGTTCTGTACTCCATTTTCAGATCAATCTTGACTTCTCCTGCATTGCACTCGTGCGCCTCATTTTTATCATCTGAATAAATTAAATCCCTCGGTGAAGTCAGAGGTGGAGAGAAACGTTCAGAAACAGTCTTTCATTGAGAGGAAGAGGAACAGGAAGGGGCTAACAAACTCCTCCACACACAGGCTCTTTATTGAGCTCACCAGAGAGAATCAAACACAGGTCTTCTTTATGTTTGGTTAGGTGCATCACTGTCTGAATCCTTATGCACCTCTGACGCTGAATGCATTCAAGTGTGAATATTATTTAATATATAAACCTTGTGCTTTATCAGGATGAGATTCTCACTGTCATACGAAGAGTGGATGATAACTGGGCTGAAGGGAAGCTGGGGGATAAAATCGGGATCTTTCCCATCCTTTATGTGGAGGTGAGACTAAAGCGGTGCATTTTGGGTAATGTATATTGATCTAAGTTTCAGAGAGAGAACGCTGTTGACAGGAAAGAGACGGATCACCCACAATGTGCATCTTTAAACATAGAGAAGAAGACATGTAAGATTTTAGCTTGTACCGTACTTTCCTTCTTTCTCTCTGACCTAGTCAATTGATTGCCTTGTGTCATTGTAATAATGTTACAACCTTCAGAGAGCCTCAGTACACATCCTCTGAGACCGCAAGGTCCATCCATCAGCCTCGTTTACATTGCATTAGCATTACATTAGCATATTCATGAATGCAGGGCTTTGATTCGAAAGAAAGGAGTGATCCAGCGTCTAAAAGAGTGATGGTTTGCTTTGGTTTTACTTATATAAAGTAATTATTTACTTATAGTTGTTTTTTTAAACAATGTAATCTTAGTAAACATCTCCAATCAAGCGTTGAATTATGAATAATGAATACTGCATTACTAATAAATCTGACTAAAATTCTAAGAATCTCCCTGAGCCTATCCTGGCTCTCATTGGGTATTTTTATTTAAATTTTTTTATTTATTTTGTCTAGTTGAACGAATCTGCAAAGAAGTTGATTGAAACAGACAAACCGGTTCCATCTCCATCGTCATCCCCTGGCCCCAGCACTGATCCTGGCTCCCCTTCTTCTGGTACTGAGAATGGCTCTGGGACCCCTGGAGTCCACCGATGCCTGGTGGAAGGGAAGAAGAACACAAAGAAGCGGCACTCGTTTACAGCGCTCAGCATGACTCAGCGAACGCTTCTCGGAAACAACAATAGACACTCCATGGAGATCAGCTCACCTGTGCTCATCAGCGCCTCTGACCCACGGGCTGCTGCACGCATCACTGATGGGACTCACCTGTCCTGCAGCGCACCTGACACACACCTGTGCTCCTGCAGCACACCTGACACACAGGTATTGACACACCTGTGCTAATGCAGCACACCTGACACACCTGTAGCACAACTGACACACCTGTGCTCCTGCAGCACACCTGACACACAGGTATTGACACACATGTGCTAATGCAGCACACCTGACACACCTGTAGCACAACTGACACACCTGTGCTCCTGCAGCACACCTGACACACAGGTATTGACACACCTGTGCTACTGCAGTGCACCTGACACGAACCTGTGCTCCGGCACTGTCGATGTTAAGCCTCCTTTTTGTATGTCACTAGCTACACAACATTTGAGGCTATTTTGATGCCTCACATAAGGCTTCCCTCAGACTGACGCTCCTCTTGACCTTTGACCTATGCTCAGCTGTTCAGTTACCCTTAGTTCACCCAACTCCATTAGTGTTCAGAGGTGAAAGGTCAGTCTCAGTCTTGTTTCAGGGGATCCCTAAATCTTTACAGATTGAAACAGATGATATTCTGAAGTACCTACCATGTTGTGCGTGTAGGGCTCCTCGGTGTCTTCCACGCCAGGTTCATCAGTTTCTCCACGGGTTTCAACAGCGGCTGGAGAGAAGCTCATCGCTGCTAAAGTACAGCTCCCTCTGAACATGTAAGGCTTGTGTGCTGTTTAAAGAAACAAACCCTTTTCAATTTCTCTTGAGTAACTGTGTCATGACGTGTGTGCGCGTGTGTGTGTGTGTGTGTGTGTGTGCTGCAGTTACCTGGCTCTCTATGCATACCGTCCTCAGAAGGCAGATGAGCTGGAGCTGTGTAAGGGAGAGATGTACAGAGTCCTGGAGAAATGTCAAGATGGGTGGTTCAAGGGCACCTCCCTACGCTCCGGAGCTTCTGGAGTTTTTCCTGGGAATTACGTCACACCTGTGTCCAGGTGAGCACAGGTGGAGGCTTACTCACTTTCTGAGATAATGCTCTTCTAGTAGATTCCTAGATGGCCACTCAAGAGCTGACCAGAAACCACTCCTAAGATTGTGACTGTGTGCTTAGAGTCATTGTCCTGCTGAAATATGAACCATTGCTCACGTCTGAGGTCAACAGTTTTATTCAGTAAAATCCAGCTCTTTTATATACAGGGGTTTTTCACTCCCTGTACTTCCGTTTCCGTCTCAAAGATCAACCAAAAATACAGTTATAAATATTTTCCATCCCCACAGCATGATGTTGCCACTACCATGCTTTACTGTAGGTCGTTAACAGAGCTTGGTTTCATCCAAGCATGAAGAATTCACACCAAACAGTTTAATCTGTGTCTCATCAAACAGGAGAAGTTTGCTCAGGTGACACCTGGAGCCACTGAGCTCATTGAGATGTTCCAGAGCGTTTGTCGTTGACATGCTGTGTGAAGTGAGGTACCTGATCTATTACACAGGTGTGCTTCTCCATTTAAGCTGTAGATACATAATTAGAAACAGGAAGCACCTGTGATCAACATTGAGCTTTACACCAAACTGCTTCTGTACATGTATTTTTTCTGAAATTACTTTGAAATAAAAATTGGAAAACATTTTTTTTGGGGGAATTTACATTTGAGCAATTCTATGTAGGGTTCCAACAAAGATATGGGAAATCCAGCGCTCCTTTCCGGGTGCGCTGTTTGTGTAGATCACTCCTAGGTCTTGATCTTGAAATGCTTCTGCATTTCTTAAATAAATGTGTGACTGCGAGCGGCGCCAGATATAGAGGTGTGAGTCTCAGCTGTGCTTCAGGGACCCGGAGAGTGAACGCATCTCTTTTATCAAACACTGCGAGCTGTGGTGGAATTAACATCTTTCTGAGGCGATAGGATTTCAAATGAGAATGTTTGCTCTAGTTTGAGAACGGCAATGTTTATTTATCTCTCAAGCCCCTGTGCTCATCGCAAGATCTCAGGGTTGTTGTGAAGGAAAAGCTCCAAATTTGAGACACCCCTCTCTTACACACAAACTTTGATGTTGGCTTGTACTAGTGTTAATGGTGCCAACGTCACAACACTTAACATAAACCCACCCCCATGTGTCAGTAACATAATGTTCCTCGTGTCAATATGTGTAAAATAAACCAAGCCCCATATCTCTACGACTTTCCTAAGCTGTAATAGAGATATGTCAACAAGGTTGCTATGGTAAACAGTTTGGTTGCTATGAGAGGTCGAAGACATAAAACACTCTTGCCTCTTTGAGTCTAAGTTGTAGAGTTCTAAGAATTTGGTCATTTTTTGTTTGATTCGCTTGTTTGTGTCTCCTGCAGGGCTCCGTTCTCCCTGGGTCAGTCTCGTTCCTCCCTCAAAGCTCCAGGATCTCCAGTCTCTGGCGGCTCCAGCCCTGTTCTCAACCCCTCAGCATCATCTCCATCAACATCCCTTTCATCCCCTGCATCGCCATTAGCATCTCCTTTAGCGTCAGCATCCGTCTCCTCCTCCTCTCGGTGTGTTACGCCGCTCTCAAGCCCCTCATCTCCGCAGATCAAGAGCCTGCGGTGCCTTGGTGAGACACCGCTGTAGCTCTCTTCATGCTTGAATGTGTCACTGTGTTCCAAGTTAAAGCAGCGTCTGCTGTAATGAAAGTCTGCGGTGGCTGTGTGGAAAGGTGTGATGAATCAGTGACATCATCTCTCTCTCTTTCTCTCTGATCAGGAAGCAGTGTCCCTCCGGAGCGTTCACACAGGGCTCAGTTCAGTCCGTCTCGATCTCCAGTTCGGATCCTTCAGGCGTCTCCTCTTCTGCAGCTCACAGCGCTCGACAGCAAACTGGACGACAAGAAGATGATGGACAAGGTCAGTCGCACTGAATCCTCACCAGAGTTTAAGATGTGTTTTGATGCTATATATCTTTTATAAATCAAACTGCTGTGTGGTTTAGAAGCGTTTCCTGCTGTTATTTACCCGAGAGCGGCAGAGAGACCCTGCAGCCGCCTCACTTTCACATCCAAAAGGCTCCAAATGTAACACTTTTAATGCTTTTTCAGCCCTTATTTCCAAGAACCCGCAGACGCAAGAGTCTTTCCAGCCAAAACCCTTTTAATCCCGAACTTCTGTTGTTCATCTCCTGTCCCCTTTCTCCAGAAAGAGAAGCGCAGCAGTGGCCTCCTCAAGCTCCTGTCGGGCGCCGCAGCCAAGAAGAAGCCTCCTCGCTCACCCCCTTCTTCTTCCTCTCCCCCTCTTCCCTCTGATCCCTCATCCTCTTACGCTTCCTCGGTTTCTGTTCCTGGTCCGTTGTGTTTGGGGGGCTCGGGTCGGGCTGGATCCTGCCCGGTGGAGAGTGACATGCAGGGGGCCATGAGCATGGAGGCTCTGCACCGGAAGTCTGGATCTCTGGAGCTGAGCTTCAGCGTGTCTCCTCCGGTCCGACAGGGGTGCTCCTCCTCACCGCTCGCCTTGAGACTTGAACACAAAGCACTGCCGAGAGAAAGGTCGGGGAGATAACAGCATTACATTTGTGGATAAATAAAAAAATGGAATATTATTCAAGCATGTGTCTCATTGTTCAGGTATCGAGCACTGGTGCCGTACCCGCCGCAGAGCGAAGCAGAGATTGAGCTGAAGGAAGGAGATATCGTATTTGTGCACAAGAAGAGAGAAGACGGCTGGTACAAAGGGACGCTCCAGAGAACTGGGCGCACCGGACTGTTTCCTGGCAGCTTCGTGGAGAGCTTCTGAACTATTTCACCAGCAAACAGATCAGAAAAGACTGAGACAGTGGGGAAAGCACATCGAGATCAGGGTCAGAGACCTTGTGCACAGAGTTCATAAGAAGATGGCGAGAAAAAAAGACTTGATCAAAGAACTAGGCAAAGAACATTTCGGATGGTGAATGTCTGCTTCTTTCCCTCATTGTAATCAGGTCACTTTAGGGATGGCAGGAAAAATCTCAGATCAGGCAGAGATGGTGCAAAAAAAAAATACTTGGATTGGTGGGATGGTGGGGAAAAGCACAGTTTGGGTGAAATGTGGAGTACTGTGCAAAGTGAAAATTGCTTTAAACAAAGAATGCTTTTGAAAATGCTTTATTTGCACACAGCTCCTTTGAAAACTCTGTTCAAACATCTTGGAGAACAAACCCCAGATGTAGCTTTCCCACGTCTGTCCCGCTGCTCAATTAAATTGGAACCAATCACATGCCTCCCTTGATGGTGGTTAAGTATCTGTCTGTAAGAACACCATTAATCCCGATCAAATCTCCACTCCATTGGCCTCACACAGCCCCAAATGCTCAAGGAACCTCCAGGAGCCTCCAGACACTCATTACTGTAGTGCTCTCCAGCCCTTCAACGAACAGCCAAATTTTTCAAATGAGTCCAAAGCACCTGCTGCCATTTTTCTGTATTTTTTCATGAATTCTTGCATCGCTTGGTCTTGCTTCCACATCGGAGGTATGGCTTTTGTCTGCAACTGTTCCATGAAGATTGACCCGAGCCCAAGATAATTCAAATGAATGCACAGCTTTTCAGAATTGGATATTTAAACATATTTATTTATACATATATATTTATTGGAAATTTCCAGAGACAAGCATCTGCTTTACCTCCTCAGCTGCCATTTTCGTGTCTCTCAGGATAATTGCGACCCGAGCCTGTGCGCAATTCTAAAATTAGGCAGACAGGCCCCATTGGACACGGGTAAAAATTCAGCGGTTTCTACCATTTCTGAGCTAATGCTGCTAGACATCTTCTGAATTTGAAAGGCAAACAGTTTGGAGGGACCTTGTTGATGCAGCAGAACTTCTTTGTGTCTTGTTGCTGTCCTCAAAATGCCATACTTCAAACGCCTCCTTGGTGGCAGAGTTTGGCTGTTCCTCACCCAGTTTTAAGCCTGTTTAAACACCAAATATTGATTTTTGACTTTGCATTTCCAAACCTAAGCAGTTATTATTAATATTTCTGGAAGCATTCTTTGTTTACTTTGGCAGAGGGTCAGATATGATGGAGAAGGTTAAAGCAGAAGATGACAACACTCAGATAAAATAGAGATGGATGGGGAAACAACATGGAGGCAGATAAGACACAGGAGGCAGGACAAACGAACAAGATCAGCAGAGAAACTCAGAAAAGATACAGATTAGACAGAGATTGCGGGAGGGGGACTAGAGTAGCTATTGGTCAGAGAAGGCGGGAAAAACATGCAGTAGATCCGACAGAGATTGTGGGGAAAACATAGCTATTAGAGTCCGAGAAGAAGGGGGTGGGGGTCAAATGGAGATGAGAAAATCCGCATTGGATCTGAGAGAGAAATCAACTGCAGATGGAAGAAAACACATGGGTTGGATCGGCTGAAGAGATGAACAGAGGTCAAGCACAGAAAATAATCATATTTGTTACGGCTCATAAGTTTACAAGGCCTGGAAGTTTACATAAAATGACAAAAAATGGCCTAACCTTGGAAAACATCCTTTTTTGTTATCAATTATATTTTCTCAAAAATCTGAGATTTAATCTGAGATTTAAACTGATGAGCACGGCTATAAATCTACAGCAGCTCTCCTTTGGATGGATTCATTCCAAATTTGCCAAATTCAGTGACAAAGTCTTTTCTATTTTTGTGACTGGGTTGCATTCTTATTTTCCTGAATGAATTATGGAAAACCAGTCGCACGTTGTGAGGTTTTACTGGTTAAACACCAGTAAAGATCCAGCCAGCACAACATCTCTGCTTTATTTCCCGAACGCTGGATACTAGAGAAAGCACAATGTTGTTGATTTTTGTAAGCTGATGTTTATTTGTTGTGTCTCTCCCAGGGAATTCTGGGAAGTGCATGCTGGTTAGTCTCTGGTTTACTTGTTGGATGCCTGAAGCATCTTTGCTCTGTTCCTGCTGTGTTTCTGATCGGCGTTCGGTTTTTCATTAGCGGCGCAGCAAGAGACTTTGCGACCGTTTCAGGTTGAAACTCAATGAATGTATTTCGAGAAACCGCTCTCCAAAAACAAACATCTAGTCGTTGCTTTCTGTTCCTCGAAACCTGTTTGAGTTCCGCGTAATGAACAGATGAATCATCAGAGACCAAGCTTTTAAATCAGAGAAGAAATAATTAAGTAAAAGATTGAGCATCCACTAACAGAATCTCTCTTTTTTTTGTTCTTGACTCACAAAGGTTTGAAGGAGAGTAAATTATGAGGAAATGTTCGTTTTTGTGAACGCTGTTATCTTCGGAAGGGTTTCCTTCTCTCTTCTAAGCTATTGAAGCAGATGTGGTTTTATGAAGATTAATTTAGTGGAACTCAGGCTGCTCTCTCGTTCCCTTGGGATGTTAATAATGAAGTCTACACTTAATAGGGCACTAGTTAGGACACGAGGGACCGGTCTCTAGATGCTGATAATGAGAATGAATAGCTGTAAAACTGCTGTTAATAACGTTGTAACGTACAGGATTGATTTCTGAAAAAATTGATTTTTAACACATACACTGTATTATTATGCAGGGATTTTTTTATGCCAGCTATCATTTCCATCTTTGTGGTATGAAATCTTTGGACTGATTAAAAAGGCACAAAAGCTACATGTGAAGAACATCAGATTTTCAACAAAGATATAAATATGTACGATCTTAGGGCCTTATGGGTAAAACAGACGGAGTCATGAAATAAAATAGTTCTCAAGGATGTCAGTAGTGACATGAACACAAGAACTGAGCTGGTAAAACAAGAACTGAGGGCACTGAAACAAAAACTGAGGGTCCTCAGATAAGGACTTACTGTGCTAAAACAAGAACTCAAGGGCTCTAAGACAAGAACCGAATGTGCTAAACAAGAACTGAGCTGCTAAAACAAAAACTGAGAGCACTGAAACAAAACTGAGGGTCCTCAGATAAGGACTTACTGTGCTAAAACAAGAAACTGAGAGAGCTACAACAAGAACCGAGGTGGCTAAGAGTAGAACCGAGGGTCCTAAGACAAGAACCGAATGCGCTAAACAAGAACTGAGGATGCTAAATCAAAAGCTGAGGCCACCAATACAAGAACCAAGGGTCCTAAGACAAGAACAGAGTGTGCTAAAACAAGATCCGAGGGCGCTAAAGCTGAACCAAGGACGCTAACACAAGAACGGAGAGTGTCACATGATTAACTGTTGTTAACTTCCTGTTCCATGATGGAAATCCCAAGTAATCATGAATAGTTTCTGGAATCTGACATTAACTTGTCATCCTTCCACTGATGTATTTCCTGTTGATAAAAAGAAAGTGAACACAGGAAAAGAGAGCACATGAGTTTCGAGAGAGGGTGGAGACATCGAAGGAAGCCCTCTGTTCTTGTTTAGTGCCATGAGTTCTTGCATTAGCTCAATTTCTTTTGCAAAATCGAATGTTTCCAAAAATAGCTTGAAAATGTATCCAGCTTTGTGAGCATCATTTTATCATTGGTTCAATATTTAGAAGACGTTTTGTCAATGAATCTTCATAAAATGAATAATTTTTTTCAGCGTTCTTACAAGGGAACGAGGGAGCTGCTTGTGACCAATAAGCGAGGAATGCTTCTAGAGGCAGAAGGAGTGAATCTGAAAGTGATTTTTCTCTGCAGAATGTCTCAGGGTTATGTGTGTGAATCCAGAGCACAACATGCTACAGTTCAAAAGCGCAAGGATTGTCCGTTGATGGCTAACAATAGCACATTTCTGGAGCTGTTATGCTTACGGATGGAGCGAAACATTTTCAGCAGTTGTGAGCACAGACCGATTCTTTCCTGCAGATTTACCATCATTCATCAGTGTTAGGAACTCTGGTTCTTCATCAGCATGAGGCCGTTCATCCTCGCGCTCCTGAGTGGCTTTCGTTGTTTATTTCGATGTTTCCTGCTGTGTTTTATTCTTATGCTTGATATTTGTGCTTTTCTATCAAATCATCGCAGGTTTGATAAAGGTGTCGTTTCGTTTTGATAAAACCAAATGCAGGTTTGATCTCCATGTTGGAGAGGAGATAATATTTGCTATTGTTCTCTGAACAGACTACAAGGAATGCAGGGGTCTTCACTGAATCATTCTGACGTTATTCTGGTTGTTTATTAACAGGAGGAGATTAGAAGATGAACTCTACTCGAGCTGTTTATATATCTTCGAATAGACACATTTAAAATGTAAAGTTAATCTCTGTCTTGCGTTTCACCAGCAACTTACACACAGTATTTTTACTGAAGTTCTTTGGAATCGGACTCTGCAAAGATTGCAGAAAAAAAGACTGCATGTTCAGTGGGCGGGGCCGCACAATCAGTGGGTTGCATATCCTGTGTACATTTACATTCCAAATCTCGATATCTAGAGATCGAACCCTTGAAATGACAAGTTTCCTAAACTCTTGCATTAAATTCTCGTGTTCAGATGGAAAACTGCTATAGATATCGTCAGAATGAATCATGAGAAGAATTGAAGAAGCTCTATACGATTACCTTCTGGTGCTAGAAAGGAGACAACGGGACAATTTTCTTTTCTGCTGTCGAACATTTTCATTCTCACGTTGTGTTATATTGATTATGATGATGTTGTTCTTTTGTTTGTTGGGTAAATTTTAGCAATAAATGCTTTGACTTAAAAGCCAGATTCATGGAGTTTTTTTACCGACGCTTTTGTAAATTGCCGTTTTTAGGTCGCATTGAGATTAATTGTTCAGATATATAATGTAAATTTTTGGTAAATGCAAATGTGGTAATAAATTTGTTTGTTTGGTGAAATTGTTTGAGAAGAAAATCAAAAATTAAACATCCTTGATGGGATTATTTATAACAAGAAGAAAAACACTCTTAAGACACGCAAAATCTGAATTTACAAAAAAACAAAAGCACCTTTTAAAAAGTTGCTTCTCATTTGCACAGACAACAAACAGAATGTAATTAAATGACCCACTTTGAAGTGTTTCCAGCTGAGATTATTCCATGTTTTTTCCAGTTTGTTCCATATAGATATAAGATATACAGATATAAGGTCAACTAAATGTGAGGAGCCTTGAAGAGAGTTGGGGAATGTAAGGTTCCCCTGCAAAAGTCAGCCCATCTGTATGATCCAGACATGTCATGCGAGAAAGTCCAGTGGGCAGATGAGACCAAAGTAGAATTTGCTGAGTTTGGAGGAAGAAGAATGATGAGTATCATCCCAATAATACAACTTAGAGAAGCATGGAGGCGGAAGCATAATGTTCTGGTGGTCAGGAGACAAGCACTGAATTTAGGAGAGGACGAATGGGGGAAACCATGTGTTGTGAGATATTGGGCGACAACCTAATTAATGATGGGGGTGGGTCTTCAACGTGACAATCTCATCGAGGTTCTGGAGAGGTCTATCCAGTTTCCCAATCGAGGATCGACAGAGGGAGCTGAAACTGTGTGGCTCAGCAACAGTCACCAAACCTGTATCTGTATAGAGGAGTGGTCTCCCTGTGCAGCCGAAGAAAGGTTTGCAACCATGAGATGGAGAGAAGATGGTGAGTACATTTTATTTGGTGTGAAAATCCCTCTAATCTTTTCTCAACACTTTACTTGGTCCCTGTAGAAACTGTAGGTGTGTGTGTGGAGAGATCAGTGAAGACATTTATTAAATATTGAAGTTGATTTGATAACGGGTTCCAGTAAGAGTGTTGCACTCTCAGCTCCTTTTATCGTATTTACATTGATTGAGGTTGGTTCCCCGCAAAACCAACAGAGCAGACGTGCTGAAGTTTATTTAGTCTCTTTCTGTAAAAGTGAAACTAGAAACAAGCAGCAGCTATTTATTTAGGAGCATTAATAAATCAGATTTGGTCTATGTACATCATAATATATTTAAGTCGATAATTCTGAAATAATGTCATCTTCACTGCTTGCTTTCCGAATTATTGACATGTTTATAAAGTATTTAATCCGTGGACAGTCATTTTAAACTGAGCGCAGTACTCCATCCAGAATAATGAGTAAACTACCTTTACAATAGCATAAAAAACAAGTTTATTTGGTTAAAAAGTCGCCCAAAAATAACACTGTTTAAATATATGTAACAAGAGTATAAAAAGTGAAAAATAAATGCATAGACAAATGTTTGTGCTAAAGTTTTTACCAAAGTATGTTTCAGATTAATCTTTTACCCTTAAACGACAATAAAAACACAAACAGTAAAAATAAGATTGCTCAGCCAAAAAAATAAGCCATTAAAAGATACAATATGTAAATGATCTAAATCTAAACCAAACGTAGCTTGCTTGAAGGTAGTTGTACACAATTCCAACATTTGTGGATCGTCAGTGAAGAGGTTTTCATCTTTCTTCCTATAAACAAGGCTGCTTTCACTGTTAAAGTGTGACCTCTAGTGGACAAAACTTACATATTTCTTTTATTTTCTTGTTTGGCTGAAGAATCCATGATTAAGCTAAACTGCTCTCCTCGTTAAACATTTATTAATTTTAAGGCACAAAAGTGAAGAGGTGAAGAGTGTGCTGTTCCTCAAACGTGTGAAGACCTGGTGCTAGCATACAGTACCGTCAATAAACAAATAATCCTCATTATTACAGTATAGCACTGCTCTGGTGTTTATATAAACAGTTATTCCATGATCTGATGCCGAGTGTGAATGCGGCGGGCGGGTAACAGCTTCGAGTCTGGACATGTTTGCATCATCTTCACATGAATCCAGAGCTGAAAAGGAAGAACATGAGAAATCTTTTAATCTTTGAGGCTCTTTTTTCATCATATCTGAAGTCCTATAAGATGTATAAACAAATTAAAATGCTGCAATCTAAAAAAAGAACAGATATAACCCGGGATCTGGCTCCGTACAAACATAAAATTAATCTTAAAGCCGTGTTTTGTGGTAAGTGCGCCCCCCTTTCATTTAGTATCAATACCACTAGTTTTTCTGTAATCTCAATGAAATTGGTCCCAGTTTCATCAAATGCATGACACTTTACACACGTTTGCACACAAAATTCTAAATTAGTCTTGCCACCCTATTGTAGACAGTTGGAGGCATTTCGAACTCTGCATGTAGTCTACAACAAGGCTTTCCATGTGGTTTACACAAACTTCACTTTTAAAATAGCCTGATGCTTGTGTATAAATACAAAAATAAGAGCAAAATAAGAAAAAAATCAGGCAAAACTCCCAAGGTTAAGACAGAAGTACTCAAATGGAGACAATTAAACGATTGCGGAAAGTAGAAGAGTGCATTTTCAGTTTCTTCGACTCTTTTCAAGTGTTGTAATGTGACCACGAGTGAGTGTTTACTTTTTGCGGTCCTTCTCTTTCTTGTTGTTGGACTGAGCATTCTGCAGCAGCTCCGCAGCAGCTCGGTGTTTGCCGAACACACTCATCTCTTCCTCCAGATTGCGTCGCTTCTCCTCCAGCTTGGTCTTCTCTTCCGCATGGAGACGCTTCAGCTGCTCGAACTTTCCCTGCAGCTGAACAAGAGCGATATGAAGATGGTTAGTACACTCCTGTTTTCACTCGAAGCCGTGGTCATGGCATCCTGTTAATTCACGGCTGACCACACCCCTTTTTTAAACTTCGCCGTGAATCCACCCAACTGATTTCAATGTTCCGTCATGAAGCAGGAAGTTGTTATAACGTATGTTCAGTCTCAAACTCATTAAACATGTTACTAGTCCAAATCTGAATTCATTTGCATAACAAACCGTTCCAGTTAGAGTGCCAGAGACAACCGCAGCACAAATTAACTGAATATTGTATAAAACAATAATTAGAAAAATAGTGCCACCCTGTGGTCATTTCGGTTTTTGCAGGATTTAATAAAAGGAAATACATCTATCGATAAAGTAAAGCTCGTTAACAAAGAAGGCACGTTACCTCTCTCTCCGCGTCTTTGAGCTCAGCTTCTTTCTCCTTCACCCTCTGAACGAAGGTTTGTCTCATTTCCTCCTCTCGTCTCTGCAGCTCCACCAGGAACTCCTGGCGCTTGGATTCATACGTCTGCTGGAGACTGAAACGCGCAGAGGCTTTACAAGGAGCTCCTGATGACACTGAATCTCTCGTGGGTGTTTGCGTGGGTGTACCTGACTGGTTTGCACTCAGGGTCGGTGTCCTTGAAGCCCATCTCTTCTAGTTTGCAGCGTCTGTACAGCTCGTAGTGTCGGGTGTGCGTCTGTTCCCGCAGATCCTCCATGTTCACACAGATGAGCATCTCGCGCAGCTTCACGAAGTCACAGTGGTTCTCGTTCTCCACTATCAGAAACAGCATCGAGGGGTTAATCCAGCTTCAAAGCGCCTTCACATTTACGTCATGAACCGAATGTTTTTTTTCTATGTTACACATGGCATTAAAGATATTATGATTACCCTGCACGACTCCCCAGGGGTACTGCCGGGCCTTCACCATCTTGTTTCCAATGTTCACTTCCTCTGTGCTGCCCACTACAGCGAATGGGAGGTGACCCTGAAAAACACCAAGCTTCAAGGTGATGTAACCAGGGCAGTTTCATCTTTGTTTGCTGGAAGACGCTCCTAACCCATCCAGCTGTTATTCTGAGCCTATGGGTCGTAGTAGTTTGAGTATAGTTTCCTGTGTAGAAATCAAGGCTGTATAAATGAAATTCGGTAAGCCGTAGTGATTGCAGATGAGTTGAATTATTGCAGTTCGAGGGAATAAGTGGGTTGGAAAATGAATGAATGAACTCGCAGTTTGGCACTTTTCCCTATTAAACGCAGCCATTTTACTTCTTGTTTTGCCATTTAATACAAGTGAAAAAGGCATGGCCCAGAGGAAAGTCACATCAAAGTATACCCTGCATCATGTGCTCAACTCTTCTCTTTCCTTGATTTAAAGTGCTTTCACACCGGTCTTGTTTAGTTTGATTTATTCAAACTAGATTTGGTTCGTTTGGGCAGCAACCACCGGAACCAAAAAGTCTCATCAGAAACTTATTTCTCATTATCTTGGAGCCCTTCACAGGGTGGAGGGTTGCTGTGAGGGTGCTGTTGAACTTTGTACAACTTCAGACAATTCCTCATGGTCCTTATCTGCTCGGACCATTGTGAGCTGTAAGGTCTTATATAGGCTGGTGTGTGGCTTCCCTAATCAAGTCCAATCAGTAGAATCAAACACAGTTCAACTAAAAAAAGGTGTAGAACCATCAGAAGAAATTAACAGCATCTGAGTTAAATATACGAGTGCCACAGCAAAGCCTGGAATACTGAGGACTTGAAGGAAACTTGATGTTTTTCTGAATTAATAAATTCTCTAAAAGTGTCTGAATATTGTCCGTTCCTGCTGTATCTCTTACTATGTTCATTACAGCACTGCTGGAAATCTGGGTTAGAGCAGGAGTAACAGATGCTAGTGGTACTTGATGTGTGAGTATAGCGCAGTGATGCCGATGATAAAGTCATTATAAGTTTGTATTCACGTATCTGTGTGTCCTAAACACTAAAGTGGCATTCTTGTGTCTTCGTTTAAAGCTATAACTGTCCCTTACGTTCATAGTGGTGTTGATCTTGGCCACAGTCTCATCATCAATGGGGAACTGGTAGATCTGGACACCGTTGCTGACCAGTTCACTCATGATCTTGATCTTAAACTTGTGCAGCTCGCTCTTAGAGATGGTGTCGGCTTTGGCGATGACTGGGATGATGTTCACCTGAGGAAGAGGGAACCGGTTTGAATGCAGATCATCTTGGGTTTCTGTGTTTGTAGTTACTTTAACAATCTCACCTTGCTGTCCAGCTTCTTCATGGTGACCAGGTCAAGGGATTTGAGCGAGTGTCCGGAGGGTGCGATGAAGTACAGACACGCATGGATCCGGGAGTCGTGGTAGTTGTGAAGGGAGCGCTTGATCTTCAGCTCCTCCTGAAGGTACGACTCAAACTGAGTGTCGATGTAGTCCACGATGTGCTGGTAACTAACCGAAGAAGAGTCGAACAGTTACCTTGATTTCATGATGCTTAGTTTGTTTGCCTCTGAAAAGGGAACATTGTTGATTCTAGTCTAACGTGATTCTGTTCAGATCTGTTTAAGGTAATATTATTCCGTTAAAGACTTTGTGATTCACTTTATAAGAATATGATTCAGTTCAAGATTCAGATTAAGAAGATATGATTCAGGTTAAACTTTTTTCATTCAGTTTAGATCAATATGATTAATTTTAAGACAAAATGATTCTGTTAAGAGCAATGTGATTAATTTTTAATTTATCTTAAGACTGTATGATTCTGTTGTGACTCAGTTTTAATCAATATGGTTTAAGCCTCATCATTAAGTTTAGATCAATATAATTCAGTTTAGATCAACATGATTCAGTTTGCTGAATCTTTTAAACATGACCAAACCACCGTATGATTCTGACCATATAAGAAACGCCTCAAACAGATTCAGTTTTCTTTGCTGTTACTCAGTGGAGTATAAATGATTCACAACTGCTTAATGTGATTCAGTTCATTCTAGCTCAGCTCAGTTCATTGTGATTAATGCAATGCAGCTAAGATCTTTTTGATTCATTTCTGCTGAATAGGATCCGTGTTTCATTTTTTCTTATAAAATGATTATGAAACTGATGAAACTATGTAACGCTCACAGACCTCTCCTGTTTGTTCATCTGGTCCCCGAAGCCGACCGTGTTCACCACGGTGAGTTTAAGCCGAACGTTGCTCTCCTGCAGGTCATACGTCTGTGCTCGCAGCTTCACCTTCGGCTCAAAGTGAGACGACTCAAAGTTCTCAAAGTTTGTGTTGAAGAGCGTGTCCATCAGTGTGGATTTTCCTATCCCCGTCTCACCTGGAGAGAAAAGCTCACTTTCATTCTTCACTAAAGTGCTAACACTACAAGAATACACTCTGGATCCGAGTGCTCTCACCGATGCACAGGATGTTGAAGCAGAATCCCTGACTCGTCGACTTGTTCACCAGCTGATCCGGGAGACTGTCGAACCCAACGTGACCAGACAGTGCCAGCGGTCGAGCATTTTTATCCTGAAAAATAATATTCATATGTTATTTTTATTTATCTCCATCCATCATGATGGAATAATTACTTATTTCACAAAACTCCTTCACAAAACATGATCTGGTGGCATAACCCACATTGCTATAACAACAATCCAGGACCTTAATATGCTTCTGGACCTTTAAAATTGTACCTTAGCCATGTTTTTGGGATCATTGTCTAGCTAGAGGACACATAGCTTGTCCATTACCCTTTTTATTTGGTTCAGTTGTGCGGCCCCTTTGGGAATACCTGAGCCATGTGTTTCGGGTCATTGTCATTCTGGAAACCTCATTCATGACCCATTTCAATGTTCTGGTCAGGCTTACATTCTGCTCAATATCTTTTTTGTGTTAACCAAAAAACAAGAAATCATATTTGTATTAAGTAGTTATTAATTTTTACACACGTTTCACCCATATGAGATTCAAACGTAATAAAACGTTTGCTAACAGGATGTAAACAATGCCAAAAAATAGAAAAATATTACACCAGATATTTATAAAATATTAATACAACGATAATAACAAAAGCCATCTTTTCCTGCAAAGCTCCATTGAAACCTAAGTTTACGTAAAAGCGAACAGAACTGAATTTACAATTCAGGCGTATGTTCAGATTAATTAAAAGCAAAAAATATATACTTTTGGAATTATGTTTAATGGGGGATTTGATGGACATGCAAAAAAAACAGTTTAACACAGGTCGCCGGGACACTCCCAGGCGCGCTCACATTGCTGTAAGTTCACGTTGTTCCTGAGAAGAAAACCCTTAAAATGTGCTCTATATCGAATAAATACATACCATCTGTCGAACCACATCTGAAGATGCCATTTCTGCTTAGATAGATGACGAATATGTGCAGAAATGTCGTCTTTATTTCGGAGGAATGTCAAAAAGTTACGGTGACGAGCCTCGACCAATAACTTCCAGCTGACACAACACTTGGATCAACGAAGCGACGCGAGCAATTCACTCTAAACGGGGGGGCTTTCTTTCGATTTCAGTCAACATATATCGATATTTTGTAAACATAATCACTTGTTTTTGTAATTATTGTCTATTCAAAATCACACAAGAGTCATACGTGTATACTTGGAATGGGTATTATTTTAGTACCGTGGTTTACCATGCCGTTAATATCCCCTTGTCCCATGAAAAGTGGAACACTCCACGTAGAGACTCTCCGTCAGCTGTAAAGGTGTAACTGTAAGCCATTTTGGCTCAACTCACATATTTGCGTCAACGTTCATATAAAACTGGCGTTGTTTCAATTAATTTGTTGCTAAAAAATACATGATAAAATATATTTCATATATATTTGGATAATGCTTCAACTAAAAGTAAAAAATAAAATGTTTTTAGTGTCATTTTGGTTGTAAGGCGCATACTATTACAGACTATTGTACTTTTCAAACATTATTCAAGATATGGGTTTGGTCAACCGGGGTCACTATTGAGATTTAAACAGTTTGAGGTTGAGTAAAGAACCGTTTTTTTTCTAAAGCGCGAAAGCGAGCTTGAGTCGCAATGGCCGCCGCCGCTCTCCAGTTTCACTCCAGTGATCCTGATCTCCATTGAGTTGCTAGGATGCAAACATCACCGTAATCTCTACCGTCCCATCCCATCTTCACAGTACCCCGCGGTATCATTCAGCACGCGATGAGGTCAGATCTATCCGAGGCTTAATCCGGATTCATCCAGCGCAATAGATGTGAGGATGAAAGTGACCGGTGCTGATGATGATGGCGGCTGAGGAGTGCACTCAGGAATCCGTGCTGAGCTTTCTGCTGGAGAACGGGGGGCGAGTGAAAAACAAGCTGCTCGTGGCGCATTTTAAACCCTTTTTGAGCAGCGAGAGCAACCGACGAGAGAAGAGAGAGAGGTTCAAGAGCTTCGTGGATAACGTTGCCTATGTCAGGCAGGAGGATGGAGAGAAGGTGGTTTGCTTGAAGAAGAAGTACAGACTCCAGGAAACGCGCTGCGGGATCTCGCTTCAGGATGGTGCGGGCGATGCAGAACTCACTGCAGAAGACGAAGAGCCAGAGTTGGAGAAAGGGGGAGATGAGCAAGATGGACAGACGGATGTGATACAGGATGCAGAGGAGAAGGATGACTTGCATTATGACTCCCAGGTCCCTGATATTAAAGTGGACCATAAATCTGAAGAAGTGGAGAAATTGCACAAGCAACCGGAGATGTATGAGGAAGTGCATGATGAATTAGAAGTTTTAGAGAAAACGCATCAAAATCCAGAGGAGGAATCTGAGGTTAATAAAATGGGATTACATAAGGTGTCAGAGGGGGTGGTGAACCAGGAGACATCGGAGCAGAAGAGGAACGCTCATGATGAATTAATCGAGATGGAGAGCACCACAGGAGGTGATCATATCTGTGTGTCAGACATCATCCTCATGGATTCCTCTCCTCAGTCCTCCAGAAGTGACCCAGAACTGTTCCCACTGAGAGGAAGCCGGAGAAGCTCCAGGCATCTCCTGATCAGCACCTCCCCGCAGGTCTTCCTTGGTTTTAATGTTTATAGCATATCACTATAGCTTCACAAGTGACTGAGTGTTTTTAAATGTTTTAGGTGCGATGTTCTGGGATCCATCGCAGCTCTCGCTCTCTGCAGTCTCTGAGGAGCAGCGTGTTCAGATCCTCCTCCTCCTCCGTGGATGAGGAGTGCGTGGAGTGCTTGACACTGGAGCCTCTAGAGCACCAGTGGATGCTGAGCAGCGCTGGGGGAGACTGGTCCAGCCTTCAGCTCCTCCTGCTGTGTGATCCTGCGCTCTTCTCCAAGAGGGACTTCATCACAGGCTTTACCTGCCTGCATTGGGCGGCCAAACATGGCAAGCAGGAGCTGATCGTCCGTCTCTGCAACTTTGCGAAAGAAAACAACGTCGCCATCAACATCAATGCGCGCTCAAGCGCAGGATATACGCCGCTTCACCTCGCCACCATGCATGGCCACACAGAAGTCATGAAGCTTCTCATTGGAGCCTACGACGCCGATGTGGAGCTGAGGGACTTTAACGGGAAGAAAGCATCCCATTATTTGAAATCAAGCTCCTCTGAGGAGATCATGGACATCATCGGAGTCACTGAGAGCCTAAGTTCTGAAAACATCTCTGGATCCGGGCGATGGAAGCTCCCGAAAGTCCTCCAGAGTAACCTAAATCCCCTCCGCTTGCTCAACACCAGCGAGGAAAGTGGAGCAGAGCCGAAGCTCAAAGCTCTGGGGCGCAAGTCATCCATGAGTCGAATACGGAAGCAAGGGAAGCGCGTCGGGACTCGGATCGTTCACAGCGCCTCCTTCAGGGAGAGACAGGAGCAGCAGGGAGCTCCACAGAGCCCTGCGAGAACCAGACCGGCATCGGATTTGTTCACCTGAGACGGAGGGGGTCACTGTTAGTTCTTTAGTTCTGCTTAAGTACCAACTGTGTCAAAATGAAAATCGATATTTGTTACAAGACCTTAATTCAGGGGTCTTCCAATTAAGTGATTTTCGTTTAAAAAATTGGTGTAAACTTTACCAACAAAGTGTGCCATAGCAGTATTCTGTAGAATCCCTGGGCAATGTATAGAATGCCATTGTGTGATTTTGTACAAAAAAAATTCAGTATGATGTGGCGCTCGTATGGTTGTTTAAAGACAGAAAGGAACGCGAATGCTGTACACAATATGGCGTTCCACAGATATCAGTAGTATTCTTCCCTGGATTTTAGCATCCACAAAGGTTCTATGGACACTCTCTTCTCTGTTTGTTCCCTTGTTGTCGTATCGAAAGGGAGTGTAGCGCCGGGACAGCAATTGGAATAAATGTTTCACCTTCGAACGCACAGGCATTGTGTAGGAGGTCTAGGAATCTATCAAATGTCAAGGAAAAGTACGTAACACCTTTGCAACAAAAAAATAATAATACATATCAGGCATTCCACACATTGCCTAAGTATTCCATAGAATGCTGAGATTTCACATATTGGAATTAATGGATGCAACCATAATTTTTTTTCAATTTTTTTTTTATAGAACAACAGGACAGTAAAAGTAAGGGGTGGGAGAGTTCAGGACTCGGAACCCATGTCGCAGCACACTAAACACTACTCCATGGTGCAGTTCATAACAATACATTTTTTTCCAAGATTATTTTTACGGCCATAGCCTTTTTTATATATTTTTTTTGTAATGAAAAGAAAGGACAGTCTAGAGTGATGGGACACAAGGTGGTGAGAGAATGCGGTGGAATTGGAAAGGCGACTACGCAACCGTGTCTGTGTCCTGCGCACTATCCACTCTACCACCATGCAGGATGGGCGGAACAATACTTTTTACTCCAGTTTAATACTGATGGGCTTGCAAATTAGCACAGTAATAGATTTGTATTCTGCAAACTAAGTACTACTGCCTATTCTAAAAGTTCTCAGAGATTGTTCGAAAAATATTGATTGTGTATAGTATGAAGATAAAAAGCATGTGATAAGCTATGTCAGTGCATTGCACTCCTCCTGGTGCATCATGGGATTATGTAGTGATGGTGGACACTTGTGAAAAGCTCCAGCACTTTGTAGTTTCTTTAGTTTTTAAATATGCCTTGATTTTTTTTTCCAGAGAACTCAAGGTTTATGGGTTTTACCTGTGAATTTTTAGCTGTTAAATCTCACATAAACTGCTTTAGAAGACTACTAAAGTGAGCAATAGTGTGCATTTTATGAATTATATCTAGCATTCAATGGGATACCAGACATTTGGGTACTGATTAGTTTGTAGAAACCCCAAAGATGGAATGCACCGGGGGGTTATTACCCAGGAATACTAACAAATGAGTCCAGTGTTGCACAGCTGTATAAAAAAAAACCTTTGTTTACATTGAAACCAATTTTACCCTTTCATCATTTAAATAAAAATGTGCTCTATAGTTTGATTCATATATTTGAAATATTTCATGTAAAATGTAGCAAAGCTCATTTTTTAATGCATAATTTCCTAGGATGCACTTTGTTTTTGCTGCTTTTGTTTAATGTAATTTTTGAGAGTTTTCCTTGTGTTCTTCCAGGCATGGAATGTTCAGATTCAGACTGTTACTGCACCAATATGACTGTTAAAACATGATAATACTGTTAGATGTGGTTTGACCTCACTGTATTTCATTGTTACTAAGCTGCTGTTATTGTGGAGAATGTCTTGGTAGTAACTATAATAAACCCTGGAGTTTTAACAAAGATTCTGCTGTTGTCACTGTTTTCTCTGCTCATTGTATGTCTAATAATGTAATTTAAGGCATGGTCAGGTGTGTTAGCTGTTGCTATAAGGAAGCAAACATGAAAGTTGGGGTTGCTAGGGTGATTATTACTGGTTGCTAGGTGATTGTCTGACATCTCTGGTTTCACTGATGCCTAACATCTGGTGCTCGCACATTATTTACCACGCACTAAACTCTACTCTGACTGACGGAAAAACCTATACTGCAATTTTAGGATTATTATTCTTGTATTAATACTTTTTTAAATGTTAGTTTATTGGTGAATTAATTAATCACAAATTTTTAACAAATGTTTTTTCCTTCTAAACTTTTTTTTTAAATTGATTTCAGTAAGTGTTGATATAAAGTGTGAAAAACGCTACAGCCAAATGTAAACATTTTTGACGTACCTCTCCAGAACTACAAGTTTGTGAACACTGAGAAAATACGGGAGGTATGCTACTCTGATTCCCTCACGGTCATTAAAAAATAATAACGATTCGGTTTTACATTCTCATTTAAGAGAAATAAAAAAAAAGATTTAAAAACAATGACAAAGGTGGAGAGCACGGTATTTCAGTTTTGTATTTCCTCCGATTTGTTTTTTTTTTATTTTTATTAATGAAAATATTCAGAATACAGCTTTAATTATGGTTTAACATTAATAGACAAACATACTCAACATTTTTAATATGCACGCCTTGATAAACCAGTCCACTTTGAATGGACTTTATTTCAGTTTATTTAACGGTACCGGAGAGCTTTTTCAACTTCCGGTTTGTGTGACGTATGCGGAAGTTCTGCGAGTCACGTCCGTTTGTTTTCACAGCTAGTCGAGCACAGGTGATGTTGTTAAACACCGCGAGTAACGGTTAGTGATCGTTCATTAATATTATAGTCTTCAGTTACACAGGAGCGAGTTATAATAGTTAAAATGAAATTACTCCCTTTGTGATCTGCCGGGGATGAACTAGAAAATGAGTTTGTGTAGCCTAATAAATCGAACACAACGGAATTAAGTTAGCAGCAAACACTTCAGTAGAGCACGTTTCGGTTTAGTTGTTAAACTATTACACTTGCATGAATAGCATGAATGTACTGAATGGAATGGCTGATTTATTCAGTATTCATCATAAATCAATAACGTCAGCTTTTCACTGCTGTTTACGGAAATTTCAGCAAGCGTTAAAAGCACAAAGACTGAATTTTATTTATAAATATCTCCGCATATAAACGCATTAATCCGTCATAAATGGCGAAGTAACCAGTAAACGTGCTTATCTTTTGCTGGTATTGATTATGCGTATATTGGACAATTAGCATTGATCCAAAGCTGTGCTGAATAACTTATTGAATCCTCATCCTTGATCCAGAGACTCTTTGAGCTGTGATGGAGGCGAGTGAGGCTGTGGTACTGTGTCCGCAGTATAACCTGTACCTAAAGCCCATCTCTCGGGTGACGGTCAGTGTTTCCCTCCCTCTGCTGAAGACTCCGGGCCGCTCTGTGTCCAGCTGGGAGGTGATGGAGCGGCTGAAGGCCATGGTGAAACCAGAAACCTTCAGCTCTCTGCGCATCTCCAAGAGCACGGTGGAGTTCCTCCGCTTCGAGGGCGAGGTGGAAAACCGGAGCGTGGTGAAGAGGATCTTAGGGAAACTGGAAGGAAAGACCATCAAACTCAGTGGATTCACAGATCCGCTCAAGGTGAGAGTCCTGAGAACTGTTATAGACCTTACAGAGTCACTTTCCTATTATTTTGGCTAGACGACCAACTAATGATCTCCCAAATCAGATCCGCTCTGTGGAGAACAAAGTGGACTTCCCCACACGTCACGACTGGGACTCATTCTTCAGAGACGCTAATGACATGAACGAGACGGTTCCTGGGGAGCGTCCTGATACAGTGCACTTGGAAGGCTTGCCATGCCGCTGGTTCACCCAGAAGGGTTTGTTCCCAGAACGTCCATCTGAGATGGTGCTGCAGACGGTGTTCCAGTGCTTTGGCCCTGTCAGAGCTGTGGATATTCCCATGCTGGACCCGTACCGACAGGAGGAGCGCAGCTTCAGCACTTTTTCTTTTGGTGGAAACCTGCACTTTGAAGGGTGAATAAATCCAGAGAAGCTTCTAATGATGAACGTTTCACTCTGCAGCGATGCTTTCATTTCTGCACCTAAAAAAAACATGTATATTTGCCACACTTTTCTGTAAGCTGCCACCGTTCACATTTAAACATGAGATATTTGCATAGAAAGATGTTTTCATAATATTTAAGATATTTACACGGCTAAGCCTCCAGGGGGCACTCTCATGAGAGGGCTAGAGGAAGGGTTTATAATCTTATTTCAACATGTTCATCCGGAAGATTCAGGTTTATGTTTTACTTTGTTACTTTAACAGTTTTATATGTTTTTTTAAACAGTTTAACTGCAGCAGATCATCTTGAGGATGTTGAAATGCCATTTTCAGCCTTTCCTCTAACTCTCAGTTTCAACAGGTACAGGGGAATTTTCCAGTGCGAAAGCAAAATAACGGTGTTGAACAGACGTTTTAAACAGGGTAGATGTGGTACTATACTAATAAGGAGAATGGGTTAGATGTAATCTGCTTAAATATAGACACTATAACGAATAAAGAGTGGTGCTGAACCCTGTGGATGCTCTTCGGCAGGTATGTTCAGTACGAGGACCACTCTGGGTTCGTCAGGGCCATGGACGCTCTGAGAGGAATGAAACTCATGCTTCGTGGGGACGATGGGAAGGAGGCAACATCCACAATCAAGGTCAGATTGGATTTTTATTTGTAAACTCACAGCAGGGGCTTAACTCACCGAGTCAAAGCAGGTAATTAGACTTAAACTCCAAGAAATTTTATACTATGGATATTCATGCAAAACAGGCTCTGGGCATTTTCCTGTATTTTTTAGGAATCCATCTCTTAAAAGAAAATGTAAACGTTAATAAAAATTACATGTGAGTGCTTTGTGTTACGTTTGAATATCAGAGGAATTTAAAAATGTTAAGTTCGTTCTCTATGGAGATGGGGGTACATTCTTCTTCTGGTGCCCCACTTACATGTGGGGTTTCCTCAAGTCTCTATTTTGGGTCCCCTCCTTTTTTAATCATTATCAGACGTCATAATATTGTCTTAAAGTGTTTTAAAGATGTAAGTAATACTGAAAGTAGATGAAAGTAAACTAATAGATGAAAGAAAAACTGAGATTATGGTTTTTGGTCCTCAGAAATCACACGATTTAATCTCTACAAAAACATTGGTGCTAGAGCCTTAGTAAGGTTCCGTTTATTTACAAAATAATAAATATACACACGAAAAACCAAAATAGAACCTCTATGGTTTTTCATGCTTTTTTCTTTCATAAATATAAAAAAGGCAGCTTACCTCAAAACCATTAATTCCCAGTAATACACACAGTAGAAGACCAGGAATGGAGAAACATGGCGGCAAGTTATGGTTACATTCTTCTCCGTATTGAGTGCAGCTGTGATTGCTGCAGACTTTATGCTACTCAGCTTCTGGTAATTTTAAAAACTGGTGGGATTTCGTAATTAGCTCAATATTGGCCATAAGCTCTTGAAAACCTTCACTTCGTCTCTTTTTCTATCGAAATAATCTCACACAGAAGTTCTTTTGTACACTTCATTTTGAACATTAGGATTGTGCTCGCGGCAGACGGCACAGCACCTGTGATTGCGAGACGTTCAACTCCGGTTAACTCCTTCAGACAAAAACACATGCAAAAAGTTCAAATCTACAAAAAATATGTCTGAAAGTCACTTTTAAAAAAACCTTTTAACCGATTTAATCTTTTATTAGTTTGACAATGATATAAAAAAGAAGTTTGTTGTGATTTTAAGAAGCTTCTGGGATAAATAAACAGACCCTATCCACCATGACTCATTTAAAAAGTTTATTTCGTGCTAAATATTAATTTCAGTGAAAGTTTCTCTCGTCTCGTGAGAACCTCTACAGTTTACCATGAATCTCTCTTTTAATCAAAGAGGTTTTATCCGTTAATCCGGCTTCTCTGATCCTTTGTAGTAAGTGTAATAACTCCATGTGGTCATCAGCTAATGAACGCTGCTCAGCAGAAGAACAAACGAAGAGTGGATTGGGTTCGGCTGCTCCCGCAGAACATTTAATTAACCCACATTCACGTCTCTGTTGAGAGGACACGCTCTGGAGCTTATGAACGCGTGAACCTTCAGAGATGTTACAGACAGGGAGATTGAGGTGTGATATAATTGCGCTATTGTTGACGTCCAGTGTACAGGAGCAAACGAGTATTTGTTTTAACGTACGGTTGTGCTCGCGAATGTTCCGATTTATTTTTCAGAAAATATCCATACTTGTGAAACAAAGTTATTTGGAGCGATGAGACCAAAATGTAACTTTTTGACCACAACCACAAGCGCTGCATTTGGGGAGGAGTCACTAAAGCCGATGTCACACCGAACCCTTTAAAGTAGATTTTCCACATTTCTCAATTGCTCTTTATTTCTTACATTAGGTGACCTTTGACACGACGAAGCACCTGAGTGAGTCTTCTCTGAAGAAACGACAGCAGGAGCGTCAGAAGCTGCAGGAGCTTGAGAAACAGCGTGAGGAGCAGAAGCGCAGGGAAAAAGAGGAAGAGGAGCGCAAGAAAGAGGAGGAGAGGTACAAACTCAGGTTGCCCACGAGCTCCTAAAGCGACTGTTCCCCAACAAAGTAGAATCTGTGTTTGTGCAGGAAGCAGCGGGAGCAGGAGCAGGAGGAGAAGCTGCGGCGGCGGGAGGAGAAGCTGCGGCGCAAGGAGCAGAAGCTGATGGAGAAGCAGCAGAAGAAGCAGCAGAGAGAGCAGGAGCAGCAGCAGAGGAAGCTGCAGATCAAGATCCGCATGGAGGAGAGGAAGCTGCTGCTTGCACAGAGGAACCTGCAGTCCATCAGACTCGTCGCCGAGCTGCTCAACAGAGCCAAGGTCAGGATTGAATCTGGAAGCTCCAAAATAGGGGGTTTCTCCTCGCTCCACCAGTCCACATATTGAAATTGTTCTAATGTCATCCGATCATATCCAGTTATGCTATTAACTAGCTTTAGAATCCTATGGAATCCTGCTGATAAGGCACCAACAACCCTGATCCAATCACCTTTCTTCCTTTCCTTGACAATGTCTGCATGCTGCCATGGTTACAAACTTGCGTTAACATTACATTAGAACAGGTGTACCTAATAAAGTGGCCGGTGAGTGTGATGATCTTTATAGTTTATGCCTCTTGTGTGATCCCTGTATTTTAGATGCTGAAGCAGCAGGAGCTCGAGAAGCAGCAGCGCCTCCGTCAGACTCAGGCTGAAGAACTGCGCCGTGTCGAGGCCCAGAAATCCCTCGCGCTGGATCTACAGCGTAAAGAGCAGGAACTCAGGCAAAGGATTTTGGGAAACCTCATCAACAAGAGCAAGGCAGACACTCCGCGGAATACAGAAACTGTGAAGGAAGGGCAGGAGGGGAAGCAGCGAAAGAAGAAGAACAAAAGCGATGAGCAGAAGAAGATTGAAAGCCAGAAGAGAAAAGATAAGAAGGAAAAGAGGAGTGATGCAGAAACAGAAAAACGTGAAAGCGTTCAAACGCGGATGAAAAAAAGGAGCACCGAGGGAAACAGAAGGAACCAAAGTCCTTCACGACGAAGCAGAGAAAACAGCCGCAGACGATACAGAAGTCACAGTCGGAGTCGGAGCAGAACGCGGCGAAAGCGATCGAGTCGTGATTACAGTCGCAGCAGAAGTCGCAGCGACAGCAGCAGCCGAAATCCACGCAGCAGGGATTACAGCCGAGGTCACAGTAGACACAAGTTTCACAGCAGGAGTCGCAGCGGGAGTCGCGATAGCAGGAGGAACTCACACCATCGATCCAGACGATACTGAAGAGTCTCATGAAACATGTCCAGCACAGGAGACAACTTTGCAGAACACTAAGAGAGTCGTCCCAGAAAATAAAGAATCAACCTGAATCACAGTTTATGCAGAGTAAAACTCGATGCCTGTGTCGGAATCCTTCAGCAGAATGGACTTGTTTGATGACTCAAACGTTGCAAAAAAACTGAGATTTGGGTTTTTTTTTTCGCAAAACTGAGACACCAAAGCGCTAAACTGCTTTTCTCAATTGATTGATATATTTTTTACAAGTAGTATTGACTGACTTTTACTGTACAGAACATCGCTGTCGCTCATTTCAGCATCTGGAGATTCACACGGGTTTGATGCTCAACGTTGTGTTTGAAATAAAAGCTTTGCTTGGTTTAGTTTGAGAGGACAGATGTGCAGCTTTCTTAATAAAGAGGAGATCTGGATCACAGAAACAATCTGGAGTCACTCTGGATCAATTTGAAAAAGCTACTCGAAATTTAAACGAGATTCACTTTTTAAAACATTTCCTTGTTTTGTGTTATAATTGTTTAATGATATTTTTGCTTAATTTTAAGTTAACTTTGTCTTTAATTCATCGTTTGTTGAAGGGTTCACTTTCCAATTTTGCCATTTTCCAATTTATTTCATCCACTCCAGAAATTTCCATATTTGTTTGTTCCATTCTTCAGGATTCACTGATTCATTTCTTCATTCATTGATTCGAGTATTAGTCTGTTTTCAGTAAATCATGAGTTCGCTGAGTCATTCGGTCGTTATGTTACTATTTGTTAGTTGATTTGATTATGTAGCCATGATTTTATATTTAATTCACTTATTCATTTATGATTTTTCCATTGAAATTACAAAATTAACATTTAATCACAAATTCACTCATTCATTTGTGGTTCTATTATAAATCTTATTAATTGAATATATGTATTAATGATTATGATTTTTCTTAAGTTGTCGCTATTATTACTATTATTGATTGAATCATTTAATAATGATTCTATCACTAATTCACTGATTCATTCATTAATCTATTTATGGATACACAGATTCACTTTTAAAATTATAATTCCATATATTTATGGTTTTATATTGAATTCACTGGTTTTGTCTCTCATCCAGTTATAGTTTTACAGATTTATTCCCCACACTGTAACTGATTCATTTATTTACTCGTGATTCGATTATTGATTCACAGATTAATATCCTCGTACAAAGATGTATCAATGATTTTATATTAAGTTCAGTGTCTCATTCAGTGTTTAATGCTCTGATTCATTCATTTTTACTGATCCATTCACCGATTCATTTATTTACTCATGATTCGATTATTGATTCACCTCGTACAATGATTCTCCATTATCTATGATTTTATATTGTGTTTATAAAACACTCGTTCAGTCTCTCGTGCAGTCATTGATTCATTCTATGACTATTTCACTGATTCATTTATCTACTCATGATTCAAACAATTCATTATTGCAGTGATTCGTTCATTGAATTGATTCAAATAATGATCATTTGATCCAGTGAAGCATTATCTCACTGATTCATTCCTTTATTTTATAAGTATTTCACTGATTCATTCATTGATTCGTTCACTGAACTCTGCTGTTTTTGACGTTGCGCTCTGGATGAATGAGTGGACGGGCGCTGAAGGCTGACGTGTGTAATCTTGCTTTAATCTGATTATGTTAAGAGTGTGAGGGAGAGCCGGAGTTTAAACTCACTCAAACTCAGAGCGGAGCTGCAACACGCAGAAGATGGCTGAGAACCAGGAGCTGTACCCCAAAAAGATCCTGGAGTACATGGAGGGCTTCCTGGTGTCCAAGGTACGACTCAGTCTGGCGTTCAGGCTAAAGCTCCAGATTCAAGAGAAGGTCCCCGGTTCGAATCTCAGGACACTTGTTCTTGTGTGCTTTTTGGCACACCGTCGTAAATCGCTGAGGCCCTCTGGAAGTTTGTTTTGCTGTTGTGTTGCAGGCTCTGTTTGCGGCGTGCGAACTGGGAATCTTCGATCTGTTGGACTCCTCCGCGCGGCCCCTCTCTGCACTTCAGGTGTCTGAGGCTCTCCACACAAGCCTGGATGGAGCTGATCGACTGCTGAGTGTTTGTGTGGGGCTGGAGCTGCTCAACACACTGAGAGATACGGAGGGCAACGGTAACATGAAAGCACTGTTCAGTAAAGCCCTGGGGGTTTGATGCTGTGTTTGGACAGTGAAACTGAAACACTGTTCAGTGTAGTGTGACTTGTTTATTTGATCTCTGCCAGTGGTGTACAGTAACACAGAGATGTCAAGTGTGTTTCTGGTGAAGTCTAGTCCGAGTTCCCTGTACCAGTCGATCGAGTACAGCTCCAGAACCATCTACCTGTGCTGGCATTACCTGAGCGATGCTGTTCGGTCAGTCTGGGCTCTCCATTAACACAGAGTAAAGATCATGTTTTCACGATCAGATTTGTGCTCCTCAGAGATGGGAAGAACCAGTACGAGAGAGCTTTTGGAGTCAGCTCCAAAGACCTGTTTGAAGCCCTCTTCAGGTGAGGGAGTGTTTATTAAAACTGATCAAAACATTGCTGAAGTGCATTTGTGCATTTCAGGTCGGATGAGGAGATGCTGAAGTTCATGCAGCTCATGAACTCTGTCTGGAACATCTGCGGTCGTGATGTCATCACTGCTTTTGACCTCACGCCCTACAAGCAAATCTGCGATCTTGGAGGTATAGACTAGTTTGTGCTCTCTCTCTCTCTCTCTCTTTCTCCCTCTCCGTCAATCATGTGAAACTGAACTGAATCATAAGAATCAGAACCAAGTCATGTGAAATTTAACGCAGTTTTGTGAATGAGAACTGGATTTCAGAGTTTCTCTCTCTCTCTCTCTCTCAAGTCAATCTGAAATGAGCATTGAAAATGAAAACTGAATCATGTGAATCAAAACAGAATCTTGGGAATATGAAAACTCTGAATTGGACTCATGTGAAACTGAGCTCAGTTTTGTGAATCAGAAATGAATCAGAACAGAGTCTCTCTCTTTCATGTGAATTTGAACTGAATCAAGTGAACTGAACTGAATCCCCCCCATTTTCTCTCCCTCAATCATGTGGATCTGAACTGAATCATATGAATCATAACTGACTCATTTACCAAACTCTAACAATGTGATGATTTTTACAGACACTAGGTGGAGCATTCCACTCAAGGCTTTATATTAGTTTTTTTCAATCAGACATTTATTCAACAATTTTCTTAGAATTTTTTAATGAAAAAATGGCGCGCAGGAGTTGGCCACGACCAAAAGCATTTGTATATCATTTTGATCCAGAAGATGAAGCTGTGGCGCTCATATTACCTCAGAACATCTGCTGTTTTACAACCTTTTTGCTGCTTTCTAGGTGTGTCTGGGTTTGTTTGTGAGCTTGATTTTTTTCATTGAGAGAGAGGGAGGGAGGGAGGGAGGGAGAGAGAGAGAGAGAGAGAGAGAGAGAGAGAAAGCAGTAGTGTTTTATAATAGGGGACCTGATTTAAGAACCTAAGTGAAACCTTTTCAATTTAACTGATTCAGACTGACTTGAATCAAATATCACTAAAGTGAATACTATACTTAAGCTGAAACATATGAATCTTTACTGAAATAGAATGGATTAATTGTAATCTGAACTCAATCAAGTGAAACTGAACTGAATCTTGTGAGTCTGAGCTGACTCATGTAAAATAGAAATGAATCAGTTGTACTCAGTCAAATGAATAAGTAAATCATGCGAATCAGAACTGAATTGTTCAAATGAAGACTGAATCGTGTGAATTAGAACTAAACCATTAGAACTGCATCGCATGAACTAAATCATGTTGATATGAATCAGAGCTGAATCATGTAAATCAGAACTGAGTGTGTGTGTGTGTGTGTGTGTGCGTGCGTGTGTGTGTGTGTGTGTGTGTGTGTGTGTGTGTTCGTTCAGGCTGCAGTGGAGCGCTGGCTAAGCAGTGTGTGTCTTTGTATCCCGAGAGCAGCGTCGTGATCTTCGATCTTCCACGAGTCGTGAAAACATCCAGAGAAAACTTTCTGTTGAAGGAGAGCGAACGAATCAGCTTCTGCCAAGGTGAAACTACCCAGCTCTGATTGGCCGGTGAAATTATTATTTAGATAGGGTTATGATTGATTGATTGATAAATTGATTTTGCTTCTCTAGTGATCCCTCTGAGTCTGAATGCTCAATTCTGATTGGCTGATGGTCAATCTTCAGTGAATCCCTGATTGCCTGTTGCAGGTGACTTCTTTAAGGATGAACTCCCTCAGGCCGACCTTTACATTTTGGCTCGAATTCTACACGACTGGACGAACCAGAGGAGCGTGGAGCTACTGAAGAGAGTCCACCGCAGCTGCTCAGCAGGTTCACACTCTCCGAGATCAAACCGAAGGAGTCAAATGAAATCAAATCATCATCTCTGCGTGTGTGTGTGTCTCAGGTGGAGCGGTGCTCCTGGTGGAGGCTCTTCTTCATGAGGATGGCTCTGGTCCTCTCTCTGTTCAACTCTATTCTCTCAACATGCTCCTCCAGACAGAGGGTCGCGAGCGCAAGGCATCAGAATACACTCAAATGCTGCTGGACGCCGGGTTCACGGATATACAGACTCACACCACTGGAAAGATCTACGATGCCATCCTGGCACGCAAGTAACTGATATAAAATAACTCCTATTTTCATCCTTATTTCATTAAATGTCCTGGAGATTACATGTAAAAAAAATAATGAATGTACTGCTGATGGACAGTGAAACTGAAACCCCAGGCTTTAGTCGTCAATAAAGAGTTAATAAAGCCACCAACCATTCTAAAGTGTTTCAGTTTCACTGTCCAATTCATGAAAAGTAAATAGAACCATCACCGCCATGTTACTAACCAAAGATGATTCATGTAATAAAATAAGAGTCACACAGAAAGAGAAAACTATTACCATTTATTGCATGAACAGTTTTGTCCAGTCATAATTACAAATATTTCTTCCAGAACCATAACATACAGACTTGTAAAACTCAATACAAATATTAAAATACTTTAGACAAATTTCTAGTCTTTATTCATGTGGATTTTAGAATTCTTTGACTCTATGGTTTTGTTTAAACTGTTCGAATCTGTTTTATTTACTGTGTTATTTCTTAATTATTTATCAGCATTTGTTGCATCCCTTATTTTGTCGTCAGGTGTCCTCGAAAAGGGGCTCTCAAATAAAATTGAGTATTAATTTTATGTTTTACAGTTGTCATTTTATTGATTTCAATCATTAATCCTTCATCATCCATCATTAATTATTAGAACCGCAGTGACCCTTAACCTCCAAACACAGGTGAATTCAATCAATAGAAAGTATTTATAGGAGGCAGATTCTAAGTGCTTCTCCTCTTTGCATCTAAAGTGTTGCAACATGGAAGCCTCAAAACAACTCACAGAAGAGCTGAAAACAATGATTGTTGAGCATCATGGTTTAGTGAAAGCTGTCAGAGGTTTAAGCTCTCGGATTAACCTGTGATGAGCATTGTGTGGAATTGGAAGACCAGAATTGCAGTTTCAGTTAAAGCCCAAATTGGCAGAGCAAGAAAAATCTCAGATGAGCAGAGGCATAGGATGGTGAGGACAGTCACAGACAACCCACAGACCAGCTCCAAACACCTACAGCATCATCTTGCTGCAGATGGCGCCACTGTGCATCGTTCGACACTGCATGGACGAGTGATGCGGAAAAAGCCTTTTCTCTGCGCACGCCACAAACGGGGTCGCATTTTGGAAGAAGCTGCTGATGAAAGTTATTTGGGCAAAACAAGGGACAGAAAAACACAGAATTCCAAGAAAGACACTTGCTCCCTACATTTAAACCTGGTGGTGGTTCCATCATGCTGTGGGGCTGTGACCAGTGCAGGGACTGGGAATCTTAATAAATTCCACTGAATATCAGCAGATTCTGGAAAACAATGTCCAGGAATCAGAGACAAAGTTGAAGTTGCACTGGGTCTGGATCTTTCAGCAAGACAATGACCCTAAATGAGGCTCTAAAGCTACTGCAAGCAAACCGGTAGAACGGTCCGCAATGAACATCTCAGTCCCCAGACCTGAATGTTATTGAACATATGTGTTTTGATTTAAAACTGGAGATGTTTTGTAAAGAAGAATGGTCCAAAACACCGTCTCATTCCAGCTATAGAAAGCATTTAGAGGCCTTTATTTCTGCAAAAAGAGGATGTGCAAAATATTGAGTTAATTTGCCTAATTTAGTTTCTAAATAATTCTTCAATTTACTACCGTAACTTTGCTGCATAATCCCAATACCGGACAGTTTTTCCACGGTGAATCCCCTGCTTTTACAGTTTTTCCACACGGGGAAAGAGACCAGGTGACTCTGATCAGGATTCATCAGTTGATCAATGCATGCAGATGTTTCAGTTTCATCGTCCACCCCATATACTACAGCACTCATGTGATCCTGCAGTTTGATCTTTTGTCTCTTTTGTGACATATGAGTTATTTAAGTCTTGTGACTTTAGCTTAAACTCTTTGTTTTGCTCAAGAATCACGTGCTGGTTATGAAAAGCGTATAATTATGAATGAATAGACGATTAATTGCCTTCCTTCAAGCGCTGTTCAAAACTAAACAGAGCATCTTCAGAGGAGACTGTTCCAGAAATATCCGCATCACATGCAAGTCAGGATGGAAACATCAACATGACGCTATGATTCCTATATTAGCTTTACTTATTAAACTGGATGGCACTTTCGTTCATTATAAAGAAACCATTGTGTGCTCATCAAACAGCCATAGACTACTCTTCGGGTCTGTTTAGTTAATGTGTAAAACCAGCAAATGTTGTGCTTTATGATCCAGTATTACTCCTCTTTAAATAATAAGTAATTCAAATATATTGTATTTTCAATTAGAAACAGTCTAACAATGGTCCCTACTGGACTCATGGGAAGGAACCCTATGGTGTTATCATTTTTAGCTGGTACTAAACTGGCTGATCAGACTCCTGTTGGTAGAAAAATAAAAGTTGAGCTTCCATCAACAACGTTTTTGCCAGCCAAACACTTGTTTAGCAGAGGAAATAGATTTAGAATAATGGTCTCTTTAAATGGTCTCTTGGACTAGTTCTGCGAGCTACACGAATTTGGGGAATACTGCTGACGGGACATTTGCACAAAGACAACCATTGATGCTGTGAACTGCAGGAAAAGATGTGGTAGAAAAAGTGCACTAGGAATATCTTCACTCTGGAGAGGATTGTGAAACAAAACCCATTCGAAAATGTGAGGGAGATTCACATCTCGAATGTGAGTGGAGCTGAAGTCTGTGCCCCAAGAACCAACATGCAAAGACTATTGGTTTAAAAAGTCCTTCCATTTTATAGCCTTTTAAAGAATCAAAGACATCCTAATTTCATACTTTTTTATATTTTCATTTGTATTGTTTACATCGTCAATAAAATGTATTTAACAAAATATACTCTGTCACACTCACTCATTTGTTTTATCCACATTTCTAAAACAGCTGCTACTTTTTTGCTTTAATTGACAATAATTCTATAAAAAAAACATTGTACATAAAAAATGTAAACAAATATTGCTTTATTTTTTACCAATTAATAAATTCAATATAAAACAATACAATAAACTTAATTTTACAGGTGAAATAAATTCACAGTGTTAAGTCTGTTTTATAAAGTAACAAATCGTTTCACCACAAACATAAACAGCAGGAGATAACAATATTAAGCAACACTTAAGGTAAATAAAAATCTCTGTAATTTTGGTAAAACTGAACAGATATTTTTTACATGTGACTTAAATTATTTTTCACATTTTTAAATCTTTAGATTTGGACAACAGAGAAATGAATCTGTAAATTGCTTTTCACACAAGAGAACCATTAACGATTTATCAAACGTCTCTTTTTTTCACAGTTTGATGAGATTTAGTTCCGTACAGACATGAGAAACACACAATAGTGAACTCCAGTAACATTATACAGACGAGAGACACGGAGAAGCGTCACAATAAACACAGCATTGAGGAGAACACAAAGAGATGCTTATCATCAGACCCCGAAGTTTCTCCCGGGTTCCATTCGAACACCATCAGAAAGACGCTATACAATAAATAAATATATCACGGATTTCTTATTATTACCATCCTTTTCAACACTACATCAGAAAATACATTTTCATTGAATGAACTTTTTTTGCTTGGTGTTTGTTTGAACCTGGTGCTGAACTGTGTTTCTAAAAAGTGCTTGATGTAGTTCTAAAGTTAAAATGGATTTAGTATTTTTTTAAAAACAGCTTTTGTAGGCTCCAGCTCTAGAAAAAAACACAAGTGTAAAAAGTTTGTATAGCGCTGCTCGATGCAGAGCATCAGAGAGGAGGAGCTACTGACACCAGAGGGGAGGGTTAGAATCTCTGTAGCCCCTCCCCTCTGGTGTTTTGTGAAGCATCTCCCCTTTTTGATTCTGTAGTGCCCCCTTTGAAGATCTATGTAGCTCCTCCCATCTGATGTTATGTGTAGCCCCTCCCCTTTTAAATTTTGTATCCACTCTGTAGCTCCTCCCATCTAACGTTCTATTTACCCCCCTCCCTTCTTTTGGTTTGTAATCCCTCCCCTCTTATGTTCTGTGTATCCCTTCTTGAGCAGCTTCTCATGTGACGTAGAAAGCCAGAATTCGCCCCGACCCTATTTTGTGACATCATCTTACACCTCCTTCTCCAACTTGATTACTCAAGACAAACGACGCAGGACTCAACAGATTATCAGACGACACAGGACTCTTAAAATTCCATGTACAAAAATGCCGTGAACAAAGAATGGAATTGTAAAATCTAAATCAAATCAATATTTGATGTGACCAAAAAAGCGAATTAATGCAGCTCTCCGATGAAAGATTGTCAGCAGACTCAAACCGTCAGCACGAACCGTATAGAGCTGCAGGAGTCGTACAGAAGGAACCTTGCTTTCACTATTGCATCCGCTGAGCTTCAGTCACACACCTGCAGCTTCTAGAAGAAGAGAAGAAAAAGCACAAACACCCTCACCGGCCACTTTATTAGGTACTCTGACATTTAGAATATCATGAAAAGGTTCATTTATTTCAGTAATTCCATGATACAAAGACTGATATATTTCAAGTGTTTATTTCGTTACATTTCGATGATTCGATGATCCGTAAAGTTGATCAGCAGCAGAAGCACAGACCTTGGACCTCAGAAAACACAGTGGACCAACACCAGCAGATGACATCACTGACTGTGGAAACTTTATGCTGGACTTGAAGCATCATGGATTCTGTGCCTCTCTTCTATTCCTGGGATTTTGATTTTCGAAGGAACTCTAATTAGAGAACATAACTCTGGACCACTCAGCAGCATTCCTGCAACTGTCTTGTGTTCAAATGTCTCGACAGAAGGAATGTGACGGCTGAAATCCATGTCTTGCATACCTCTGTTGCGGTCCGCTCACATTTTTTGAATGGGTTTTGTTTCACAATCCTCTCCGGGGTGTGTTTATGGCCAGTTTTCTACCACATCTTTTTCTTCACTTTGCCTTTCTGATCATGTGCTTGTGAACACAGTGCTGAGAACAGTAGCCTCTTTTTCAATGATCTTTTGTCCATTGGCCTCCTTGTGTCAACGGTTGCCTTTTGGGCAGACCGAGAGACCATTTAAAGGCCTTTGCAGGTGCTCTGAGGTCATTAGCTGATTAGAGTGTTGCACCAGGTCTCTTGAATATGGAACCTTTCTATATTGGGTTTCCATTAGTTCTCAGTTGAAAATGAAAAGACGCATAGAAACAAAGAAATACATCAGTCTGCTTCCGTTATACAAGTTTTAAATGGAATTCCTGAAATGAATCAACCTTTTCATGACATTCTAATTATTTGACCAACACCTGTGTATTATAAAGCATTAAACTCTTAATCTAAACTAGATCAGTATCTATCCTTGAAATGTCGTATCTGTTCAACCCTGCGAGTGTGTGAGCCGTGATTAATGCTGTGCTCGCAGGGCAGACGCTTCTCAAAGGTCACTAGTGGAAGAAAAGGCTTTAAATGATTCACCATTAAAAGACAAATGCCTCCGCGCCAATCCGTGATCTGAACTGACGGCAAGAGCATTTTACACAAGCAGCAAATATGAATCTGAGTCACACACATGCACACACTTATCTCTTGGAAATCATTAAACGCAGGAATTCTTTACGGCAAGCTGAACTAATGTTAAAGTTTTTTTTTTGGACTTAGCACAGCCCAGAATCTGCTCTGCTTGATGTTTTGAATGATATTTTATTGCAGCTGATTTTGGTGCGTTCGATATAGTCGATCATAAAATATTGTTCTAGGAACTACACTAATTTTTATGTTGCCGGCGCTGTATTTGGCTGGATAACTGAATTGGGCTTGTGCTCATCCTGTTGTAACTCCCAGCAAAGTAATCCGATATTTTCCATGTATTTACTTCTGGCTTTACTGAATAATCCATTCCACAAAGTGTCTATGTTCCGGCTCGAAGGACCATGGAGTAGAATTTAATTTCACTAGTTGCAGTTGGATGTGTAGTGCTTTTATCAGACTCGACACAAGCACTACACACCAAACTAGAACGTAAAATTGACAATCTACTTGATTTGGGTCCTCTGCCTTTTAATTTCATGTCAATGATTTGCCGCTAACGGTCTTACAGAATCTATGCTGGCCTGTTTGTTTAACAAACAGCTTTTTAAAATCTGACAAGGATAACACAGAAGCGATCATCTAAATCTAAAGTGGACATTAAGAAGAGAATTACACACGCAGAAAAATTCTAGAGTAATGTTAGAGTAAAATTAACTGTTCAAAGAGCATTTGGTACCTCTTTGAATAGGTGTAAAATAGCTAAGTAGTAGATTAGGATTTAATAATAACATTTAACTTTTTAGAAGAGTCAAACACAACTAAAATGCTGAATTTTCATTCACAGATTAAAAAATATTAACTCAAAAATTTCATCTGAATAGTTATTTGTTAAAATGGCTTGCCATACTTTCAGGGTGATCCAATCTTTGATAACGCAAATGAGAGAAGAGAGAGAGGAAGGGTTTGGTGCTTCCTCAGAACGATCTTTGTTGAAACATGAGTGTGAAACACAGCCACAAAAACAATTTCCCTGTTTTTGGAGCACCAGAGGAGTTTCGGAAAGAGAAATATTTGTTTTAATTAAACTGAAAACACAAGGTGGTTTCACGTAAAAGCTTTATTCATGCAGAGTCTCTCACCTTGTGTTATTGAGAGGCTTCAGTCATGCAGCATCTCATATCTCTCAGCTGAGTCAGCAGATGAATCATGGGAAGCCTGTCGAAAGCATATGCAAATCATGTTTGAAATATAAAGACTTGACTTGTAATGGTATTTGAGCTTAAGGAAGCCGTTTATAGATTTGCATGAGGAACCGTCCTCTTTCAAGCCACAGAGGAGAAAGAACTGTGCTGAAGCCTTTACATCTACCTGACTTTTCTGCCGTTTGCTCATTAGACCAAATATGTACTTTCCTTAAAGGCCATGAAACAATATGTCTTTGTTCTGACTTGTGTATTTTGTAAAGTGCGTCTGTAGCTTCCAGATATGACTCGCAGGATGCAGCAATTAATCGATTAACAACCAGTTAATACAATGGATAACTGTACATTTGCCGGCCGCGAAAATGTTTTGGTTGTATGCTTTTTTTTCCTGCTCTCTCTCTACACAGAGCATCAACAGTATGTGATTTTGCCTATTTTGGTACCACAATATCTGCAGCTGTTTTATGATGCAGATCTGACAAGCCTCAAACACTGAATGTTGTATCCTGATTTCATTTCCATGCTAAACAGGGTTAAGGACTACAACCAATAAGACGACACGTGGGCTGGGTTCCACACTCAGTGTGTAAAATTACACATTTAGTGGGTGGGGCTGCATGTTAAGGGGGTGGGGCTTAAACCACATCTAGATGTCCATCTTCAAGTACACCTGTCTGCAGACAGTGTAAGCCCCGCCCACTGAATGTTAAACCGTGACGTCACTTCCTTGATGAACAAGATTAGGGAGTACAACCATTGAGGTGATGTGGGTGGGGCTGCATGTCCAGTGGGTGGGGCTCAATTCATCTGCCGACAAGCATGTCATGTAAACAAACTGAGCGACAGTCAATCGATATCCAGGAAATGTACTTTTCACTGTCCCAAAACTATTCCGATTTTTTATTTATTTAATCTTTCACTTAATGCTAAATATTACTTGATAATTTTATACCACTTTAATATAAATGTGTACATTCATTCCTGCACACCAAACGTCCAATTTTGCATCATAGGAGCTCTTTGAGGCAGATTTGATCTCAATTTATCTAACAGCATGTTCTTTTTAAATTAGACACGAATCCAATGTCTATAATGTAAAAAAGAAAGACTTGACCTTTTTATCCAGTGCAGAAACAAGCTCCTGTCACAGCGTGAGAGTAATAACAGAGAGGAGGAAATGTTATAAGACAGAGCTGCTTCTCTTTAACTCGGGAGCTGAAATCAATCTCCCTCAGGTCGTCTCCATGAGTTTTCATCTCAAATCAGATGCTTTCCTCACATTTCTGAGATGTTTCTCTCAATCGAAGCTTTGTAGGTGAAGTTTTTCCAAACAGCTCGGAGCTAAAACTGACTCCACCGGAAGAACCGGTTTGTCCTCCTGATCTTTCATCAAAATCTCATCACTTTCCCTTTTTCCAGCCAACATCCATCTCTTCACCTTCGCAAGCCTTGAATCCACCTTCATGTCATTCCACCCATGTAACATTACCATTTGTATTTTTAATCGATTGATGCATTGGTGCGGTGAGAGTGTGTTTGCATCATGACAGACAGAACTGATAAGAGAAACGTTCTCCGCTGTAAAACAGATGCAGATCTCACGAATCACAAAAGTAATGCAGGCCCGTGTGCTCATATAAAACCTGTTCTTGTGCAAGTAGCAACAAATTTCCCTTTCGAAACACTCTTTTGGAAGATGTGAACACTGTTGTGAAATCAGTTTAGCTGTATCTTTTGGAAAAGTTTCCTTTGTTTATTATATACACACTGTAAAAACACACTTTAAATTGTTGGATTAAAATGGTCTAGATAACATGTTTATGCTGTTTGTTTACACTTTGTATACCGGTCAAATTCCAATATTCCAGAATTTTAATAACGTCTATATTTCAAACTACAAGTCTTTTGTTTCTGAAAATAAATGCATTTACATCCAGACTTTATCAAAATCCTTTATCAAAATGAACGTGCTCTGGATCAACAGAATATTGAAATGTGAAGCTCAACATGGAGCAGAAATCCACCGGGGAATACATAAACACACAAAGCTGATGAGCGAATGATAGCCACTGTTCTGTAATCAGGAACACTGCCAGAAGGCGTTGGTTTAACAGGTGATGTTTCCCTCAGGCGTCCGTAAGGGAATTAAACTCATAGCCTCATTTTCTGTTCCTAATAACTGCACTCAATCCATTTTCTATCTGAAAAAGGGACAGCTTTGTCATTTTCCTTGCCTTAAGCGTTTCTAAATCTGAATGTGTGGCTTTCCTTCCTCTGATGAAGTTAAAAAAGAACCGTTGACGTTTAGAGCCCCTGTTGTACAACAATCTTCTGTAACAGTTTATTTTATTTATCCTATACAGATATTGGGGGCACAGTCGGTAACACTGTGGCCTTTCAGTAAGAAGGTTGCTGGTTCTCGGCCAAAAAGATGCAAAGATGGGTTAATTGAATTATTTATTTTTTATGCTAATCGTTGTATGATATCATCCACAAATGCCCGGGACACCAAATGCAAGCAGCAGCTTTTCCCTACTGAAGTTAGTTATAGATTGAAATTTGCATAAGTCTGACTCATTCAGCCTGTATTTCGGAGCCTCGTCATGTTTCTGTGTTATATCATAGTCTGAAAAGCAGTCCTCCAAATGATGAAAAAGAATGAAAAGAGGAGAAAAGATCCACTGCCAGCTTTTTATTATTTCCGTCCCTATTGAATTAGAATTGACACAGGAGTCAATAGGGGAGATTTTGGAGTAATCGCCTGAAAAGAATTGTGCAGATTCATATGGTCCTACAGATACAATGAGGAGCAGCTTTGACCAGCTTTAATAAAAGCAGAGGAACAAATCTAAGCTCTATCTCTGATAAAAAAATGACAAACTTGGAAAACCAGCTGTTCAAAAACTCTTGACTTGTGTTACCTTCTCTCTTCTTGTTCCACTTTTACAGGGTAATAAGTCTAACAGTCTCAGCAGGAATGCCTGGATTCCCTTCTCCCTACTTCCCCCAGTTCTTCTAGGGTGGGACACTGAAGAGTTCCCAAGCCAGCTGTGAGACATAACCTTCTGGGTCTTCGCCAGGGTCTCGATTCCTGAGTCATGGTAGGGTCAGTATTTGACTTCAACATCATGGAAGTGTGAATCTATCCTGCCTTGTATCAATGGTTCAGGCTGGTGGTGGTGGTGTAAAGATGTGGGGGATATTTTTCTTGGCACACTTTGGGTCCATTAGTACCAATGAGGCATCTTGTCAGCACCACAGCCTTCCCGAGTATTGTTGCTGACCATCTCCATCCCTTTATGACCACAGTGTCCCCATCTTCTGATACTACTTCCAGCAGATCGCTCTGTATCATAAAGCAGGAATCATCTCAGACTGGATTCTAGGTGTTCATGTATGAGATGTTTGAGAGCCTCCAGACTTCTGAGGAAACATCTGTCTTAGTTTGGTTTGAAAAGTTAATGGCGCACTATATCACCAAGCGCCCAAAGTGTTGAATTCCTTTACTCCCTGCTTTCACTACAGCATCATGTCAGTTTAGCTCCATTCATCATTCAGGAATTTGACCAACACCTTTCCAATTCGTATGCTTTGAGTGTAAGTTTATCATTTATTAAGAAAATGCACCCGTTCCCAGGGGGTGCATGCATACAGCCACAAACGATTTCAACAAACCCGTGCAAACGATCCCCTGATGAGACATCTCCTTTTGCTCGTAACGAGTAATGAAGCGTGAAATCGTTGCAGAGGTGACACATCCCTCACTTGTAAATAGGAATTAAACATGCATAACATGTGCATTTGCCAAACATTGGTTTGCAGTATCTGTTTGATAAAGATGAGCGGTGCACGAGTGGCTTACCGGGGTCACCCTGAAATCAGATCCCATGATCGCAATCCACGTCTCTGCAGATGTACCACAGGATCACGTAGAGGATCAGCAGGATAGCGAAGATGAAGAGAGCCACGAGGATCGCCTTGCTGACCGGGGAGATGAGAGACTGCATATCAAGCCCGTGCATGTCTCCAGGACTGCGGTTCTCCGGTAGTTCTCCGAGAGTGGTTCGAGTCAGCGGGCGACGTGGTGGGGGAAGCCGGGTTTTGGTGCTTCATACCCGGCGAAGCAGAGCGGGCGAAGCGGGTCGGTGTGGAACAGGTGGAGGATGAGGACTGCGCTTCATTCCTCCGCGGAGCTGAGCTTCTGTGCATTTGAATGACGAGAGAACGCGTGGAGATGCTGAGCTGAACTATGACGTGTTCATGAACATTTAAGCTATTCCTAATCGAAAAACATTGTATTAATTCTAATGCAACCTCGACTACTTTCTAACTAAAAGGAATGTGGAATTGTTTGGATTTGATTTTTTTTTCTTTGAGATTTATGATTTTTAAACAAATACATATATATTTTTCACCTCCATTAACATCCATTAACAAGTGCTTTTTACCATAATTCAGAAACACTGTTTATTTGAGCTTTTATGCATTTATCCAAGCGACTTATAGATTGGGATAAAAGCAAATGTAATTTGTTACAAAGGGTCATTTCATGCATGTAAAGATGTTTGATGCAAGTTTTGGACAGTGAAATTGAAACACTGTTCAGTCATTTACCGTCAAGCCTCATACTGAACATTCTTTCTGTTTCACTGTCCGAAATACAGGATGAAACCTCCAGCGCTGTACTGAACAGCGTTTCAGTATCTATGTCCAACTCAGGCACATAGGGATAAATATGTTAAAAATAGATCTAGGAGAGCACTATCCACTATTCTAAACAAAGGCATTCATTAAAGACCCCTACAGCATTTTTAACCACAGAGTGTTGGTTGGGGTTAATTTTCCTGAAGGGGTTCAGGTCACGACTGAACTTGTCTGAAGAGAAATCTGATCTCTAACTTCTAGTTGGTGAAAAAAAGGAAGGAATATTTGACATGGATGAATGACGCTCTGTTTTAAAGCATAGCCATCAGAAACTCTAAGTAGGGCGCTTCATTGGCTTTATAGCACCTCCTATTCAGGACGTTTCCATTGAAAGGAAAGGAAACCTGTCGGTATAACCTGTATCGAAATCTGATCCAGACTTGTACAAATCAGGATGTTTGTTCAAGAGTGAATTTCAAACACAAGGGTTATTTACATTCTCACAGCTATTTTTGTTAACTATTTGTAGCCTCCTAACTCAGCTGCATTGTGATGTCTCTGAAATCCAACATGCTGATAAAGTAAATTACCCTTGTTTTGCACACAGTTCAAGAAGATTAGTTAGTTAGAAGTGAAGTTAGCATGATCTACACAGAAGATTTGGTTGAGGATCTCCAACTTCCTGGAGTATCATTATCCATGAACAGAAAGTTGGGGATGTGCTGGTGAAATAATGGACTGGTGATGTTGCTGAGACAGACAACATCTACAACAGCCAAATCAGTTTTATGCTGACTGGTGATTCCTGGCCACACTGTTGTACCTCCTCCACAAAAGATAACCCTGGGAACGATGTTTATTTGAGCATATCGGTCCCCTCACCTTCTACAGCAACAACCTGACACTCAGCAGTGAACAGGACAGTAGACCAGTGATAAATTGTCCTGGTCACATGGGCTTGTCTCCTCTGCAAAGGTTCATGGCGGTGTCTTGGTGTCAGTGGAGTCACCCGTGACGGTTTGTCTGGAAACCCTAGTACCCCTCAGATCTCATAAATACCCAGCAGCAGTGTGGCAACTGTATAATAATGTCTGACTGTGTAAGTCCTTAGGTGCTGGTCATCGTTGCGGTCTGTCATGAACTCTGCCGTTGTTCTGTGTCTTGATGCAAGTCTGCTGGTGACACTTTGAGACTCCCCAAGTTCATGTGCAACATCTTAACTTCTGCCACCGCCCCCAGGGAGTGCCATGGCCAGGTGGTGGTACGGTAAGTGACGTTGGGTGTTCATGTCGGAATGATAAACTTAGAACGTGTAACTAATAATACCAGCTTTTTGTACCCACAGAATGCCAAATAGAAAAGGGTTGTCTGCTAATGCAACCCACAATAGCGCACACCTACACAATTGCATTGAAAAATTGCAAACATTTCTGAATTGAAAAAACCCCACAGTATGCAAGACATCCGTTGAGTCTCTCCCAATAACCCAAACTTATTTTGTTGTTATATGCTTCCATTTTGTTCCAATGGAATGCAGTTTTCAGCACACATAGCAATTTTATTACTCTTTTAATTTCTACAGTGGGTCTTTAGCTGTGAGGAAATTACTGGGAGTTGCACCTCATTTTCTAAGTACGCATATCAGATTTTTCAATAAGCATGCTCATAAATGGCCCTATATCAGATTTCCGAGTTAAAACAGAAAGGGTGGATTGCTCAGGGTGTCACTGAACTCAGATTTTCTGAGCATGACACACTTGAGTCTTACAGTCATCTATGGCTTATAAAAACAACACCCGAGTGAAATAAAGCTACAGCCAGAAGACTTAATATTGAAATATGGCTAACAATGACTTCAAACCAATGTAATATATGCAAACTACTAAAAAATGCTAAAAATGGCACAATAATGTAGCAAACTAGTGAAATATAGTTAATGGAGGCTGGAAACCAGTGAAATGTGATTCATGCAAGCTGCAAACCTGTAAAATGTAGCTGATGAGCAGGCAAACCAGTGAATATGTCCAATGTAGGCTGTGATGCAGAAGCATATGGCTAATGTAGACTGGAAACCAGTAAAATGTGTAATGGAAACTACAAACCAGTGAACTGTAGCTAATGTGAAGGCAAACCAGTAAAATGTGTCCAATGTAGACTACTGTGTAATGACATATGGATAATGTACTCTGTAAACCAGTGCAATTTAGCTATTAAGACTAGTGAAATATAGCTATTGAGATAGCAAACCTGTAGAATGTGGCAAATGTAGTCAGCAAACCAGTGAAGTAAAGCTGTCAAGATGGCAAACCAGTGAAGTAAAGCTGTCAAGATGGCAAACCAGTGAAGTAAAGCTGTCAAGATGGCAAACCAGGAAGAAGTAAGATGCCAAACCAGTGAAGTAAAGCTGTCAAGATGGCAAACCAGTGAAGTAAAGCTGTCAAGATGGCAAACCAGTGAAGTAAAGCTGTCAAGATGCCAAACCAGTGAAGTAAAGCTGTCAAGATGGCAAACCAGTGAAGTAAAGCTGTCAAGATGCCAAACCAGTGAAGTAAAGCTGTCAAGATGGCAAACCAGTGAAATATGGGAAATAGGCTGCTAACCAGACATATGGTTGATGTAGTCCGCAAACCAGTAAAAATAGCTAATGAAATGGCAGACCAGTGAAATATGACTAATGTAGGCTGTGATGCAGTGGTATATGACTAATGAAAGCCGGAAACCAGTTAAACTGGGCTAACAGAGGCTGCTGAGCAGTAAAATGTTCAGAGTAAAATGTAAAGAGCATTACAGCCAATGTGACTTCAAACTGATGAAAGTATCCAATGGAGGCTGAAATCCAGTGAAATACAGCTCATGTATTTGGAAAACCAGTGAATACTAGCTAATGATACTGCAAACCAGTAAAATGTATCTAAAGGGTGCTCCAATCCAGTGAAATACAGTTAATAGACCTATAAATAGGCTACAAAGGAGTAAAATTGGGTTATTAGTGGCTGCAACCAGTAACTTGGCTAATGGCGCCTACAAACAAGTTAAAATGGGTTAACAGTGTGTGAAAACCAGTGAAATGTAGCTAATGTAGGTCGTGATGCCCAGACATTTGGCTAATGAGGGCCAGGAACCAGTTAAATTGGGCTAATAGAGGCAGCAGATTAAAGAAGTAAGGCTTATGTTGTCTGCAAACCAGTGCAGTTTAGCTAATGAGACAGCAAACCAGTGAAAAGTGGGCTGTAAACCAGTAAAAGATGGAAAACGAAGACTAAACACTAGTGAAACATGGAGAAAACTGCGAGTTTCACAAGGAGAAACCTCGCGCAGCATCACCCATGCTTGAAGCAACCTAACCCTGCTTCCTTCCATTGGGCACGAGAGCTGTCTGTCTGACTGTCTGTCGCTCTGCTGGGTGTGCGTTATCAGGGGGCTGGCGCCTGAGCTCGAACCAGGAAAGTTGCTCTAACAAAAGAAGAGTTGGAGAGACGCACGCCCCACTGCAACACGTGCGCGAGACACAGGGCTCTTCGTGTTCCATCACCCGGTGAAAAGCAGAAGATCCCCGAATAAAAACATCGCATCAGATCTGCTCCAGGAGGAAGAAGAAGAAGATGATGACGTCATACCTGTGGATTCTGCTTTTGGGCAGTTTAATCGCGACTGGGGTCAGGACGCAAGGTATGAATCTTATGAATCTGCAAAAAAAAATGTGATTAAAACAGATAAAGCGAGAAGAGATCCCAACAACCCCTGGGTTCTTTGTCTCGGCTGTTCACATGTGGCATCCCTTTGTTTAGAAATAGCTTCTCAAATGCACGATTTATCAGGTTTAATATTCCCGGAGATGTTATGTGAACCAAGGTGCTTGACTGGGATCACTGACAACCTTTTTTGTAGAGAAAAATAATTTTAGGAATGATATATTGGACATTGTACTGTCTATATGGCAAATGTTTGCAGTTCATTTGCTAGCTTTAATTTAAGATCTTTTTTTTAAGTAGTTTATTTGTTTGTAATAAAGCAACTGTTTGGATTTATAAACTAGCAGTTTCACAAACAGCTGGATCAGGTTAAAGTGCTGCTAAAATGCCCAAAAGCAGTGATCATTTGACAATATATTTACTCAAACATCACATTGGTTATATTTTCAGTCATGTAAAGAACATGGCACAGCATTAGAAATGCATTATAGGTCAAAACTGGACAACCCCTGGAGGGAATCTTTTTATAGGCTCACATGTTTAGGACAAAGGGACTATTATCATCCACGTGTGAGCTCATATTCCAGCGCTATTTGTGATGAAATGCGTATTAAAATGAGTTTTGCCTCTAAAACAAGACCCTAAGATAACTTCGGGTGGGTTAACACGTTTGTAAACTGGGACCCTCCTCTCGTACACAATGTTCTCGAGCAAAACTCTGAGCCCCAGTGACTTCATCCCTCATGACGAAAGCTCAAGTTTAGCATCGCAAGGAACAATGCTGGAGTTTTTTGGCCTGTGGTGATTTACTGGCCTCTTTATTGCAGATGTGAAATGTGCTCCAGATGTATCAGAGAGAACGAGTGAGGATTGTAAAGGGAGGACGACTGAGGTGTAGTCTGAGAAACTCAATCTGCTCCCAGATGAACACACACCACACCCTGAGAGAGCGAATGCATGTGTGTTTGAGAAGAACACACTCCAGAGTTTCTAAGAGATGCTCCCGGCGGACCGGAGCTCTCACGCATACTCCACTGGCCCTCGCCAGGGACTTGATTGCTACTACATGGCTCCAGATTTACACTTGAGAATAGAAACTTGTTTTGAGAACTTTTGTTCAGCTAGCAGCAACACGGAACAATCAGAACATTAGAAAGATCAGAAGATGCAAAGGATCAGAGTTGACCATGAGCCTGAATTGCATTTAGCTGATGCTTTAGCGGCTACAGTTCAGGGCTGGAAGAGAGCTCCATCTGTGAGGAACAGTGAATGAGAACGTTCTGGTGAGAGATTTTCTGGGGCTCTGAGATAGAACCACTAGACTCTACTTGTTTCCCGAGTTGTTCATCACTCCAAGGTTCCAGAGGTAGAGAGAGAGGACTGTAGTTGATGTCAGCATTCATTTTCTTGTCTCTCTTGCCCATTGGGACGCATCAAAGGGTACCAGAAATGACAGGACTTAAGCCCTTCCTGATGTGTCTGGGCCGAGATCCTCAGCTCTATGTAGGCACAACAAGCGTGTGGCATCATTTACGAAAAATCGTTCAAACTCCATCGTGAAATTATAAGAGGAAAGAAGAAACTCCATCCATTTCTAATAGATTATGTGGAACCGGAGACTGCATCGCTGTGAATTCTTGGCATAATCCACTGTCAACTTAACCATTAACCATTAAACTCCCCCAGAAATCAGTTTCTGCTCCCAGTGCTGGTTTATTTGAGCAAGGATTGTCAACGTAGACGATGTTTGTTCAGTGTCCGTGTGTGTGGACAGGTGTGTTACCATCCTCCTTTCTAACAGTAGGTTTACTCTTAATCTGCAGAAAAAAATAAAGCAGAATTTTAAGTGCTTAAGGAACAGAAATCATTTCAAGGTTTGGACTCTGCTGAGGTGATCGTGCAAAAACATGCCCAGGTTTGGAAGGCAATGAAACGTGAAATAACCTTGAGAAGTGTTGCGTAATGCGCCTTGTCATTTAATAACTAGCAGAAAAACACTTCTGGAACATGCTACAACTCAAAAATGTGTATTTTCGTTTAGGAGTAGTAAGTAGGAGACTTACTTAGAGAACAAAGCAGCTTGTTTCGGCTTCATTTGCATTAAACAAACCCTAACCGTTGTCCTTCAGCTCTGTTTCCGTGTTGATTAGCAAGGAAGGTCTTTGACATGTTTTTGGCTCAGGTTTGTACATCTTTTGAATATAAACAGAGATGGGTGGATATTAAAATGCTGATCAATGCTGACTGGTTGTTTACCTGTTCCTGGGAATATCCTAGCTCTGGTGAATGTCTAGAATAGTAAATACCTATTTTCTTAATTACTGTTTAGCATATGACAGTGGTTTGTTGGCGTTTAAGAATTAAACATGAAACAACTCCAACGAAATCTTTTTGTAGATTGATAAAAGAGCAATGACACGGTCACAATTTCTATATAACATTAAATCTTTGTTCATGAATAGAGGTTAGATGGTTTTGTAAAAGAATGGTATCAGGCGTCATAATGTGGAAATCTGAATGTTTGTGATGCGTGTGCATTTGTGGAATGGAAGATGCAGTGGATCATTTTCTCGCTGCATTTTTAGAAGAGTGCGAGCATATATAGGTCCCAAATAGATAAAGCTCTTTTCATTTGTCCAGATCATCACCCACTAGACCACAGGAGGATAATTTAGCTACATATTAAGTTCACTTCTTTAATCTAAATATTTATTTTATGGTTTCTTCATACAGTGCCTAAAACAGGGTGGTTGTGGTGGTGGTGGGGTACTTTTTTGATATCGTTAGAGGCTTGCAAATTATGCACATTATGACTGGCTCGAAACATATGCGCAGTTGTGTCGGGCAATGTGGTTCGAATCCCAAACATGTCGTCATTTCATTTCCAATCCATACCCTTCTTCCTGGCCCCTTCTCTTCCTGTTGTTATACTGTCCCATATTTTTAAAAGTAAAGGGCCAAAAAACAATTGTAAAAAGTGTTTTATGTAGTGATTGATGCCCTGTGTTGATTTGATGTCTTGCTTTGTCCTTTTTTACATTTTTTTAACAGAAAAAAATTTAAATCCCCCTTTTTCTGGTTTTACAGATGAAGTGGAAGTTGCAGAAAATCCAGGTACGTTTTGTCACAGTTTCATAACATGTAATCAGAATTTTTATGTAAACCACACCCTTTCCCCACTGGAAACGACCCGTTCAATGTGCCAAAGCAATAAGAAGATCAATGTTTAAGGGCTTTTACGAACAGTTTGTATCATTCCTCAATCAAGTCGTGGCGCAGCATGAGAAATAAAATCTCCTGAAAAATATCAAAACACCAGAAGCTTTAACGTATGTAACGCTGCACACATTATAATTCAGGTGCAGGCCTCTTCACCAGCTCTCTTTCTCCTCTAGATCTTCACAAGGGGATTTCTGTCTGAAAACTTTGAGCTTAGAGCTTCTGCGAAGCAAATAATTTTTTACCGATTTCCAAATCACCCAAGGTCAGCTCTCAGGGAACTACGAAAATGATGAAAACAATCAGATAACGAATGTTCACAATATTTGCCAGAATGCAATTTGGATTCATAAACATCATAAAAAACCTGTATTCAGATGTTGAGGAAAAACCTACACAGCATGCCATTTCTATCCCATTTCCATCTTTAGTTCCCTGTTTAAAATTATCTGTTGCTCTGGTGGACTATGTGCTGGACATCTACACGGTGGCTCAGGGCAACGCAGGTTTGATTCCCGATCTCGACATCACAAAAAAATTTATAAAGAAGGACGTTGGCTGCAAAAGTAAATACCCAAGAAATGTTTTTTTTTTAAGTGATGCCGTTTCTAAATGATAAGAAATACATTGTTTTACTCACAATCATCATATACCCTAAAAGGCTTACATAGACCATTCTTCTTAAGAGAGATTGCCGAGTGAAATCGCTGTGTTCTGACAAAAGTGAGGCAGCAAAACAGGCAGGACCTACATTAGTGCCAAGCGTTAAACTGAAATCCAACAAGCGACTTCCCATTGAAGCAATGATTCATTTCCATTTGGTTTTTCAGGTTATTTATATAAGGTGAAAGTAAGTGTGAACACAGCATCCAAGCCCTCATGCTCAAAACCAGCAACAAAAAGAAAAACAAAGGAAAATATGATCCAGGCGACAAAAAATACGGGTTTGGTATCATTGCTACTTGATATCCCAGAAAAGGACAAAAGCAAAGGAAAGCAGAAAAACAGCAGTCTGCATCATCACAGCTGGTGGATCCGATTCAGTGAAATACTTCTTTCTGAAGAGTAAAAAGAGTAGAGCATTATGAGGTCATAGCAAACCAAACCCTGCTCTTCCTCTTACATAAAAACTAATAAAAATGTTACAAAGAAATGTCAATTACATCTCCACCTCCCCTACTAATGACTCTAATACTTCTTGCTCTTTTCCCAATGTCAGGGGTTTTAAAACTCCTATGAAAGAGCCCCTGTCAACCATCCACTAGGGGGCACCAGTATGTGACTTCAACGTTTTGTGTACCCTTTATTTTACCAGTCAGCCCCCTCCCCCAAAAAAGAAACGTTGGCTGGAATTCGGCTGGAAAGTACTTTTTATATCTCCTCCCGCACCGTTTGTCAGATTCTCACCAAATTCAACTCAGAGCATCTTCCGACCTTGCCTGAAAAAATGTATAGAATTTGTGGTGAATTTTGACAACTGTTTGACGTATTGACTTGGAGTCACCAGTTCCTGTTGCTGAAGAACCATTTAAATTAATTGCATATCAATTCTGTTTGCCTATAATCGCTCAATGCTTTAGTTTATCTGTTTGCCTTGCTCACAGCTTGGCCCTGTATCACGCCTTTCCAGTTACATGTAGATAAACTAATAAATAAACACATAATTGATCCTTGTTCATAAAGGCCCTTGATTTCCTTCATCATTCACTAAATCGAAACAGAACCACTTTCAAGATTTTTGAGCTGCTTTGTATGTTTAAACTGATGAATGAGAGAATGAGAAACTTTTCATAAATCTGAACCTTATGAACCAAACTTTGTACTCTTGTTCTTGAAGTCTGGAAATTTGTTCCAAATTTTTTTGGGAACAAGCTAACTTTGTCTTTCTGGAGTTCTGGGTTTTATTAACTGTCTTCTAAACAAGCGTCAAGTTTTTTTTTCTCGAGTGACGTAATGGTTGAAACAAGAAATGCCTTGACATGCAAGATTGAGGTTTCATAAAAGGAGCTTGGCCGCGGGAGATTTAGCACCTGACTCAGACATTGAGAATCTGATTTATCATCATCTGTGGGTCTGAATCTATTCAAGGTGGGGTTTGGCTGTAAGCAATAAGAAGCCACAAGATTAAGAAATAGGTTAAAAGATTCCCTCACGTGTTGCCACACATCCATTGAGATGCCACCTACACCATTTTGTGCAGAAAAAGATCTGAAAGCATTCGAGCATAAGAGTCACAAAAGGTTTGATACTGATTTACCAGATTCCTAATTTCACACTGCATTGGGTTTAAAGGTGTCTGTTTATGCATTTGGGTGAGGTTTAACAGATTGTTTGCCTTAGTCGGTTCAACAGATAAAAATTCCTATGTTTTCTTGTAAAAAAATAAATGTGATTTAAAAGCATTTTCAACAACCTTTTATGATTTAGAGGGATAGAAAAATGGGAAGAAAACATTATCAAAACTTTTTCAGTTGGGGATATAAGGGTTTTATTTATTTTTATAAATTCAAATATTCACAAAAAGTGGCTCTGCAGCAGGTAAACAATGTGAAATTATCATCTGATGAACTTGGTTCTATGGCAGGTTCCAAGTTGATGTTAATTATTAATTTCAAACAATTAAATAGTTATTGGCCATTTTAATAAAGTTCTTTCAAATATCAGCAGATTCATCGGATCAATATTAGATTAATGTTTGATATTATCAATGGCACATCTTTCATTCTATATCAATTACAGCTGTAGAAGATCCAGTACCTGACGAAACGGCGCCAGAAGATCCAGTACCAGATGAGCCAGAAGATCCAGTACCTGACGAAACGGCACCAGAAGATCCAGTACCACATGAGCCAGAAGATCCAGTCCCTGATGAAACGGCACCAGAAGATCCAGTACCAGATGAGCCAGAAGATCCAGTACCTGACGAAGCGGTGCCAGAAGATCCAGCACCAGCAGAGCCAGAAGATACAGTACCTGACGAAGCGGTGCCAGAAGATCCAGCACCAGCAGAGCCAGAAGTTCCAGTACCTGACGAAACGGCGCCAGAAGATCCAGCACCAGATGAGCCAGAAGATCCAGTACCTGACGAAACGGCGCCAGAAGATCCAGCACCAGATGAGCCAGAAGATCCAGTACCTGACAAAACGGTGCCAGAAGATCCAGTACCTGTCGAAACAGCGCCAGAAGATCCTGCACCCGATGAGCCAGAAGATCCAACACCAGATGTTCAGAAACCAGATGAAAGCGCACCCGAAGAATCGGTTCCAGAAGAACCTGAAGATCAAGAGCCAGAAGAAGAAGAAGAATCAGCTCCGGCTCCAGAACACCCAGCCTTAGAAGCAGATTGGTCAGGTTAGACAGTATTTGGATGTGATTTTACAGTTCTACATCTTTCAGCATCGTACATTTTTGATTCCCGCCTATTTACTCAGCGTTTTACGGGACCGATGGACCTTTTTTCAGTCATTCTTAACTACTCTATGCAAAACGAAATTTGATTGGTCAAATGGTCTCATTGGTGGATCTGACCAAATACAGTGGTACCCCTAGATACGAAACTAATCCGTTCCAGGGTGGCGTTCGTATCTCGAAGCAAGTTTTACATGTAAAACACCTAATCCGTGTAACGGCTCTCAGAAACAACAGTAGAAGTTGATTAAAAAAATGGAAAACCAGAGAAAAATCAAACAATGTTTCTTCAATCCACACATTGTTAATGTGATAAATGACAATAAAACACACGAGAAATATGTAATACGTTCATAAATGTGAAAACTTACCTTGAGTGATGTGTCGGAGGAGGTGGAACGGATGCAGAAAACATTACAGCACCACGTATGAACGTTAACTTTCTCGAGATATTTCACGAATTACTGACACCAACACGGTTTCAAGCACAGGCGCAGACAGATGGAGAGACGCTTCTGAAAACGCGTCACTGGGTTTCTCTAAGTTGCGCTACAGAACAGCACTTTCCACGTTATAAACGTTATTTCTTTTACGACACCTTGACTCTAACATTTGTTATAACATAATGTTTCGCCTGATTTGAAACTGATTTAAAGTGTTTTAAAGCGTATCAGCCCCTTAAAGCACACTTTCTGCACTGAGAGAAAGGAGCGGCAGGACCCGGAAGCGCAGTGCGATGTCTGACTTAACAAGTGGATAACAGAGCAGAACTGTTATTGTTCGTATCTCGAAGCAAATAATTTCCTGTGAGATCTTTCATACCTCAAACATTTCGTAACTCGAAGCATTCGTTTCTCGGGGTACCACTCTATATGTATATATTCTCACCTGGTTTTGGGTCAGATGTACATTTTTCATCTGGCGTGGTGCAATTTTTGTGAGAATTGTAATTTGGCAGACATCGATACAACCTGTATAACTATCCTCCTGAGTTTGAGAAGCTAGCCCAAGCGTCCAGCAGAGAATCTAAACAAACCCAGAGCTGGAGTAAACCTTTTCCCCTGATAGACATTCTTGTGATTCCCCTTCAGTGAAGCAGTGCATTGAGCTCAGATTCGTGCGACCTGGTCGTTCTCTAGATTTCTTACCAGTATTTAATTCATAAAAGAGGAGTCAAACAGGGGGAAACGTTATCAGTGCATGTAATTAATTGTTTAATAATTAAGGATAGCATTTCTGATACTAACTGTCATTTTAATTAGAGCAGGTTTCCCTTTAGTGGAATAAATGTAATAGAAGATGTTAGAAGGTAAAACCTGATTTACTGCTCTTTGTTATCTTAGACCCAGTGTCACATCACGACGAACATAAACCTGCGCTTTATTTTCTTTACAAAGAAAAAGAACATTTTTACGAGCTCTTTACGACAAAAGTTAAAGTTTAAAATACTCGTCACATTACACTGATGTTAGGTAACATTTCAGACTTCAATAAAAATCACGTTTCTCCAGGCAACAATAAAAAGCATTTGAGATTAACAAAGTATTTGGTTATTAGTTTAGAATTTTGCCATTTTATCTAAATTCATTCATTCAGACCTGAACTGTTTGTAGTTTTGCTCATAAGCAACAGTTTTTGATTTCTTGGCCATTTTTCAGAAAATGTTTTTTTTTTCTGTCAAACAGCTGTGTTTGCTCTTTCAGAATCATAATAACTGTGTTTTGACGAAAGTAGTACAGTATTGTGCCCACCTTCCACTAGGTCCTCTACAGTAAAACAGTAATAGAAATACAACTGCAAAGCAATGATGCAGGGTTATACAGTTTGACCGTTAGGTGGCACTGTAACCAAAGCAATGCTTTGCAGTCTTCATGTGCTTTTGACGACCCATCCAAAACTGCCATTGATATTCAGTTTTAAACCAGAAAAGACTAGTTTTACACCACCTGACCACTAGAGGGGCACTGTGCTGAAACTCCGTAGGCAGCCTTAAATCATGGTTCTTAAACCATCCAGAGCTAAAGCTTTCTAGAGATTCTCATATTTTGGAGATCTTTTAGTCGTCACATTTCATGGTAAAGAACAAATTTTGCGAAAAGGATAAAAGGTCTTGTGGATTTTGCAAAAGTAGGTTTAAAAGTAACTCAAAATGGTTTCTCTATCTTACAACACTTCCTGTCTGTCTCCAATGTCAATAAAAATCAGTAAAGGTGGTAGCTGTACAACAAAATGATCGATTTTCGATCCTCTGAATTTTCATGTTTGTGTTCTGAACAATACACATGCTGTTGAAAAAATGATATAACTATAGATAGCTCAAATATTTTCTTCTCTTATAGAGTCTTCAATGAGTGAGCCAATCGACGCACGGCAAGCAGGGAATGGTAATTTACATTTATTTTCAAGTTTATTATCTTAGTGAATAAGCTAGTGTCTAAAGCCACTTGAATGTTTGTGTAGTTGTGTATTTTTTAAATCTTCAAAAACAAACGTTAACAGTTTCTTTTCTGTGGATTCTAGCACACATTTACCTTATAATTTAGTTATTTTGCGGTTTTGAAGGTTTATATTACGTTTACTGTTCTCCCAAAAAATCTTTTAGAATTGTTTTACTTTATTAACACAGATGAATATTATTGTAAGCATACAGAACTTTCACTATGAATTCACAACATGAGTATGTATGTTCTTAAACCCTGCAGCCTGTTTTTAAATCACTTTTATATCATCCCAATTGAAGGTTATCCTATTGTGTTACTTTAGTTTTTTTAATCAGATAATGAAGGATTATTCTATGTTTACCTTAAATTTAGTCTTCTGTTTGTTTCTTCTTCTTTTTACTGTTTGCAGACAACTCCTAATAGTTAGTTTTTTTTGTTCTAAATGCAAGCTTTTGCACTTTTTACCACAGTTTTACAAATCTTGTAGAGTTGGTAATTTACCGTTTAAACCACATTTAGTGCTCAAGTACCTTCTTCTTCTTCTTCTTCCTCTTTCTTTTCTTCTTCTCTGTCTTCAATCGCATTTTTGAGGGGCCAAACGTTGCTGAATTTCACAGATGTCAGAACTGGTGAAAATGGTGATCTGATTGGGGTTCAGAAAGAGGATGTGGCAAAATGGCTTTATTGCGCCATTTATCACGTTTCCAAAATCATCTGTTTCATTAATTTCCAAACGTATAAAAAGGCATACGCGATGTTATATTGCTAAGCTAAAAAATACAGCAGCCATCGATGTTTGAAATTTTGCTGTAAACATCAAGTTAGCAAAATATTGTTAGCAAAAAGAAAATATTCAGACTCAATGACAGTGCCACCTGGGGGTTATGAGAATAATTTTGTAGTTTTAGTAATTGTAGTGTTTTGTACAGAAGTTAGTTTTTACTGTATTTTAAAAAACACTGTTAGTTTTTAGAGTAGCTTCACTAACTTAAAATAGTGTAAATTTAGCAGCACAAGTTGTTCACTTTAATGTAAACTTTTTTGTCACTGTGTTTATACCACGTTTTTAAGACATTAACACAAAACGTCTTATTGTTTTTTTTCTGTGTTTACCATTTTTTGTTTTCTCAGTTCTCAGGGCTGACGGCCGGAGGCATTCTGAAGGGCTGGAGGAAAATGGTAAAATATTATAGAATTGTTGAATTCAGCACAGTAATTGCTGAGTTGTGAATAATTTTTAAATGCTAAACATTTCTACACAGAAGATTCCAGTTAATAAAATTGTGGAGTTATTGATAAACATGATCCTTTTATAAAATGTGAGATTATTGACTTATTTTAGAAGAATATGCCCCAAATGAATAAATAATTTACTGCAGGCGATATTGCACATGGTTAGCAACCAGGAAGTATAGGTTACCAAACCATGCAGTCTCACGAAGGTGACTCCCCAGTTCAGTCATGCGTTCTGCTTTATCTGGTAATGTTCTTGAGCCGTCCCGACACGCTCTTTATCATTCTCATCTGTGCGGGGGAATCACATAAAGAATGTATGGTTATAGATAAACAAGGGTAGATGCCAATACTGATTTTTACTAAAGTGTGGTCTGCTCATCAAACCTGAATCATTCCATGCTCTATCTGGACAGTAAAACTGAAACACTGTTCAGTGTAGCGCTGGAATTTGATGCTCTGTATGTACATAGAAACTAGAGTTTTGATAAAGCTTTAAAGATGTAGGTCACTTTTATATCGTAACATGTTTAATGTGAACGAAAACGACCAGTTTCTGATTCAGTGTCTAACTGATTTTGCCGATAACTGGTTTGCTAAAACCGAGATTTTTATAGTTTAATTTCATCTCATATAAACATGTTCTATTTGATCATTTATAAATGTCTGTAATAGATACTGGGCAAAGTGAAAGTTTTAATTGCATACTGCCGAGTGTTTCTGTTTTATTGTCCAACTCCTGTGTTAATGTCAGGAAAACACTACTGAGTGAAATTGAGAAATACACGAACCCTGCACAAATTCATATCTAAACTCTTTCATGTGTTTGTTAACTTTATTTTTACAGCTCGGAGTGATGGATCAGTCTCTGAATCAAGCGGTATGGCTGTTTTAATCATCATCATAAAAAAACATTTTATATTTATTTAATTTTATGTTGATTGCATGCAAAGCATTGATTTGATCCGCACCAAGTGCTTCAACATTTACAGTATTTAATACTTTAATTATGAGTAAATTGAGAGTTCTGATTAGTTAAAATAATATCAAATTTTATTATGTCTAAAAATGTTATTTGTGATGAAAGCTTAACGATTTTAATCCTTTTGAAAAAAACTTTAAAAGAACTCTTAAAATGTTACAAATACTTATTAGAAATGTTAGCAAGTTATGAGATGAGCTCTTTATCAAAAGCTCTTAAATTTATGAGACTATTTTTCATGTTTACTTCTTTGTGGCCTGAAGTTTAACAGATACGGTGCTGCCACCTGCTGGATCAGGATTGTATTACATTATTTTAAACAAAGTCTAATCTTGTGCATTATTAATAATGACACGAGTGAAAGTTTAAGTGCAGGTTAATTCACATTAGTCATGCAAGCGGAGTTAACAGATTGAACATTATAATAAACAAAAACAATAATCCTACAAAAACAATGACTTTGTGAAAGCATCCCTCAAAGAATTGATGCTGGTTGCAGGCAAAGGGTAGAAACACCAAATATTGATTTGATTTAGATTTTTCTTATGTTTGCTCATTTACAAAAAAAAAAAATGCAACCTGGGATTTTAGCACAAGCTCCACCCAGACTTGCCAAAAAAAGCAACTACACTACATTCCCCATTTATGATTCAGAAACATACTAATATCCTAGAACATTTTTATTATTAAATGCTTTCAAACGATCTGTGGTTGCTCCTCAGACAGTGGATCAGGAACGGTGGTGGGGGTCGTGTGTGGGATCGCAGTCGCTGCTGTTGGGGCCATTGCTGGATACTTCACCTATCAGAAGAAGAAGCTCTGCTTCCGGAGCCAGAGAGGTGGGTTTAAACTATACTGACGTAATCAAAACACATGAATGTGAAAGAAAAATTCACCCCTAGCACGATAATCACTTTGCTTTGAGAATTGCTATGAGCTCCATAAACACTCACCAAGCCACTGTTCAGTAATTTTCAAGTAAGATCCTGTGTTACGCTTTCAGGTGATCCAGAGATTGCTAAAGAAGAGAACGGCACACAGAGCGATCCCCAGGGTAAGCCATTTAACTACTACATTTAACTGATAATTTACAGATGTTGTAGCAATGGATAGTGTGAACCCCATGGAAACAACCCAGAGCACACTAAGAATGACCTAGCAACACCCTGACAGCTAGCCAATCCAACAAAGGTTTACAACCAGTTGGTAACACCCCTAACAACCTAGCAACACCTTGGAAACTACCTAGAATCCTACTGACTGTAGCAATCACATATAAACAGAGAACAACATTGTAAAAGGCTCATGATTATTTGTATTTTCTCTGCAGTTTTAAGCACTTTGCTCGACTCGTCTTCGTCATAACTCCGCTACTGAACTAGGATCTCACACACTCACACTCTACTGAATACCTAAACCTGGAGCACTGGACACAGATCACACACAACTACACACCTGGAGAATTGGGATTGAGCCTCTTAACAGCAGCACTTAACCTTGATCTCGAAAACACACGATCATGAACAGAATCACTTTTGGGGGGAGATAAGTTTAGATGTACAGACCCCAGAGGGACAGAAAAACAAGTACACCTTTAGTTCTCCTTCGGAGCTTCTTTCCTCATCTTGTCATGACCACAGTTCTAAGCTCGTACACACAGAACTGTTAAAGATTGTAATTTCACTGTGCTTGAACGTGACTCGTTTAGAGGGGCGTTTCATTCGTTTTCTTGCCTTAATGTGTTGTTCAGTGTCCGTAGTGTTTAAAGCACAGATAAATGCCATGTTTCTTTCTGATTCATAAAACAAAATGTTATTCCAGTGAATTTTTATCTCGTCATTGAATAGAATTAAAAGGAAAATTGTGTTTTTATTCTGTAAATAAGTGTTTGAATAAAGGGTGTTATGTGACTGAGTTTTCTGATTTTATACAAATTTCGCTAATAGAAAGGAATTTAACTCTTCAGATGTTTGGAATTTAGTCACATTTTGCACAATAAGTAAAATGAGAGTGAAATTAAATTTATTTGTGTATATTTAATGTGCATTTGTTATGAAACGTTTCAGCAATCGTTTCAAGGTTAAAATTATGTATGTCAGTGCGACAGCTATCTTAAGAGAGGGTTAACACTAGTCAATTGAGGCAGACATCTGCATCCACCCTAAGGTCTTGTGCTTCTCTTTCAGTCCTGCCAGTTACAAGTGATTTGAAAAAATTGGCCCAAAAACTGAAAAAACACCAAGGGGTTAGTATGTCGATTTTGGTAAAAATGTCAAAAATGGAAAAACTCTTTAAATGCATTCTATAGATAGGGGAGGTGCATACGAGAAGATTCCCGCTGTTTTTATGGTGATCTCTTTTCCAGAAATTGAGATATACATTAAAATATAAAAAAAAAATGGACCAAAATAAGCCAGAATCCTATTGGTTGAGGTCTAGATCTCAATTTTTGGGCCAAATTTGCAGCTAAAAACTGCGTCCACCATGAGGTCTTGTGCTTCTCTTTCAGTCCTGTAAGTTGCAAGCGATTTGAAAAATGTGAAAATTTGGCCAAAAACTGAAAAAACACCAAGGGGTTAGTATGTCGATTTTGGTAAAAATGTCAAAAATGGAAAAACTCTTTAAATGCATTCTAAAGATAGGGGAGGTGGATACGAGAAGATTCCCGCTGTTTTTATGGTGATCTCTTGTCCAGAAATTTGGATATACACTAAAATATAAAAAAAAATGGACCAAAATAAGCCAGAATCCTATTGGTTGAGGTCTAGATCTCAATTTTTGGGCCAAATTTGCAGCTAAAAACTGCGTCCAACATGAGGTCTTGTGCTTCTCTTTCAGTCCTGTAAGTTGCAAGCGATTTGAAAAATGTGAAAATTTGGCCAAAAACTGAAAAAACACCAAGGGGTTAGTATGTCGATTTTGGTAAAAATGTCAAAAATGGAAAAACTCTTTAAATGCATTCTATAGATAGGGGAGGTGCATACGAGAAGATTCCCGCTGTTTTTATGGTGATCTCTTGTCCAGAAATTTGGATATACACTAAAATATAAAAAAAAATGGACCAAAATAAGCCAGAATCCTATTGGTTGAGGTCTAGATCTCAATTTTTGGGCCAAATTTGCAGCTAAAAACTGCGTCCACCATGAGGTCTTGTGCTTCTCATTCAGTCCTGTAAGTTGCAAGCGATTTGAAAAATGTGAAAATTTGGCCAAAAACTGAAAAAACACCAAGGGGTTAGTATGTCGATTTTGGTAAAAATGTCAAAAATGGAAAAACTCTTTAAATGCATTCTATAGATAGGGGAGGTGCATACGAGAAGATTCCCGCTGTTTTTATGGTGATCTCTTGTCCAGAAATTGAGATATACATTAAAATATTAAAAAAATGGACCAAAATAAGCCAGAATCCTATAGGTTGAAAGTACGTCATATTTTGGGCTTAACTTGCTGTTAAAACTGCCTCTTGTGCTTCTCGTTTTGTCTTGTAAGTAACGATTTGAAAAATATGAAACTTTTGCCAGAAACTGAAAAAACGTGAAAGTGATGTTAAGACAAGGTATGGAGTGACCCATACAAGGTATTTGTGCTCTGCATTTCACCCATCCAAGTGCACACACACGGAAAAGAGTAAACACTCATCGGGAGCAGTGAGCATGGACTTGCTCAAGGTCACCACAGTAATGGTGGTCACAGGAAGAAGAGAGTTTCAACAATCATCCCACCTTCGACTCTCAGTGGAGCTGGGAATCGAACCGGCAACCTTTTGATCTCCAGTCAATCACCTTATCCACTAGGCCACAACAAGGGGTTTGTATGTTGATTTTGGTAAAAAATGTCAAAAATGGAAAAACTCTTTAAATGCATTCTAAAGATAGGGGAGGTGCATACGAGAAGATTCCCGCTGTTTTTATGGTGATCTCTTTTCCAGAAATTGAGATATACATTAAAATATAAAAAAAAATGGACCAAAATAAGCCAGAATCCTATTGGTTGAGGTCTAGATCTCAATTTTTGGGCCAAATTTGCAGCTAAAAACTGCGTCCACCATGAGGTCTTGTGCTTCTCTTTCAGTCCTGTAAGTTGCAAGCGATTTGAAAAATGTAAAAATTTGGCCAAAAACTGAAAAAACACCAAGGGGTTAGTATGTCGATTTTGGTAAAAATGTCAAAAATGGAAAAACTCTTTAAATGCATTCTATAGATAGGGGAGGTGCATACGAGAAGATTCCCGCTGTTTTTATGGTGATCTCTTTTCCAGAAATTGAGATATACATTAAAATATTTTTAAAAAAATGGACCAAAATAAGCCAGAATCCTATTGGTTGAGGTCTAGATCTCAATTTTTGGGCCAAATTTGCAGCTAAAAACTGCGTCCACCATGAGGTCTTGTGCTTCTCTTTCAGTCCTGTAAGTTGCAAGCGATTTGAAAAATGTGAAAATTTGGCCAAAAACTGAAAAAACACCAAGGGGTTAGTATGTCGATTTTGGTAAAAATGTCAAAAATGGAAAAACTCTCTAAATGCATTCTATAGATAGGGGAGGTGCATACGAGAAGATTCCCGCTGTTTTTATGGTGATCTCTTGTCCAGAAATTGAGATATACACTAAAATATAAAAAAATGGACCAAAATAAGCCAGAATCCTATAGGTTGAAAGTACGTCATATTTTGGGCTTAACTTGCTGTTAAAACTGCCTCTTGTGCTTCTCGTTTTGTCTTGTAAGTAACGATTTGAAAAATATGAAACTTTTGCCAGAAACTGAAAAAACGTGAAAGTGATGTTAAGACAAGGTATGGAGTGACCCATACAAGGTATTTGTGCTCTGCATTTCACCCATCCAAGTGCACACACACAGAAAAGAGTAAACACTCATCGGGAGCAATGAGCATGGACTTGCTCAAGGTCACCACAGTGATGGTGGTCACAGGAAGAAGAGAGTTTCAACAATCATCCCACCTTCGACTCTCAGTGGAGCTGGGAATCGAACCGGCAACCTTTTGATCTCCAGTCAATCACCTTATCCACTAGGCCACAACAAGGGGTTTGTATGTTGATTTTGGTAAAAATGTCAAAAATGTAAACTTTTGAAAAATGTGAAAATTTGGCCGACTGACACCAAATGACAAAAAAAGCCATAGGCCCAAAACAGTTTATGAGTGATCACTTTGGTCTCCCTCGCTCACAGTCTTAGATGCTTTACACCAGAAAGCCAGTGTGTGGCGCCACAGACTCACATAAACAAACTATTATCAGTTTAATGCTCGCACAAGCTCAACAAATTTCTTGAATTTTTAAACTATCAACAGGTTAGGGTTAATTACTTCATTCATGTTGGCTGCAGGGTCATCAGTCAGGAATCAACAGTTATTGAAGTTTTAACCCCCATAGAATCCAGCTACAGTAGAGACTGGTGAGGATCAAGCCTGTGCATGATCATGGCAGCCATCTTGGAGATTATTGGTCACATCACACTTCTGGGTACAGTACAACATATCTGATCGATCGGCCTTTGTGTAAGCCCTCAAAATAAACACGGAATAACGCAAGGAGTCAACTGTAACCTAAAGCAACCCAAAGAGAACCTGACTCAAAAAACATGTTAGGGTTAGGTTTGGGGTTAAGGTTAGCGGTTAATAAAAATAATAGGGTTAGGGCTAGGATTAAGGTTAGGAATAGGGTTAGGGGTCAGGGTTACGGTTCAATGTTTAGGGCTAGGGTTCAATGCAACTGACTCGTTTGGGTTGGTGTAGTAGTGTTAGGTATATGGTTAGGGTTAGTGCTAGGTTTAGGATTATGAAATAACCATATAAATAATTAACTACATAAATTCACCACATCGGGTGTTCACTCCCCAGATAACAAAACTGTTCAACTCAAACTAAGCACCTATTTCCCAACTTGGTGGCTTTTGAGCAGGACAGGACAAAGTAAAAAAAGGTTTGGGTTAAGGCTAGAGTTAGGGTTCAATGCTAATGCTTCATTTGTATTGTAGTGAAGAATAATTTAGAGGGCGTGGTTGGACTGAGCGGGCATGGCTCAATTCGTGCCAGCAACTTTTACTGCATGCTGCAAACAGACTCTTCTCCTAAGGGTCGCCCTGTTTCTAGCGATTACTGAGAATATCTATACATGTATAAAAGGCCTGCCATACATTTGATGACGTCACAGGTAGTGTAGAACTCTTGAAAAACGTTTTATTTTTTCGCTGCACCGTCGAAATCCAGTAGACATGATCTTCAACGATCAGAGAAAGTAAGTAACCTCCTTGTTTGTCAAAGTTCGAGCTTTGAAGTTGTACTCTGTTATAAGTCCGTGTTGTGTTGCTCACTGTAATGACGTATGCAGTGATACGTTCAAACACGGACCGTCCGGCAGCAACTGGGGAGAAAAGTCAGAGAAAAGTACAACATTGACCCGACTGACCCAATGATATGTAGATGGAGATCCGGAGACTAACCTGCTCGCTCGGATATTTACTTCCGGTTAAACCTGTCGTTTTTCACCTGCAGTGTCAGGTTCTCTGGAACAGAATTACTCGAATAGTTGAGGAGTCATCACATTATTTAGTTGCAAGATGGGTGATTATTACGACATTTTACTGAAATAGAATAAGTAACATTTTTAGAATACGCTTGTTTTTCTTACGTCAGACCTAAACTTCCAGTATGGCAAGCGGTTTTAATATGCAACAACATTTCCGTTCTCACTTTAGTGAGAGTGGTACACATTGGTACCTCAAGATACGAAACTAATACGTTCCAGGGTTGCTTTCGTATGTAGAAGCAAGTTTTACATGTAAAACACCTAATACTTACAACGGCTCTCAGAAACAACTGTATTAGTTGATAAAAAAAGGAAAATCAGAGAAAAATCAAGTAACGTTTCTTCAATCCGTAAATCTACACATTGTTAATGTAATATTCATAATGATAATAAAACACATGCAGAGTAATATGTACACAAATGTGAAACCTTACCTTGAGTGAAGCGATGTGCCGGAGGACGTGGAACGGATGATAGAAAACCTTACGGCACTACGTATGAAAGTTAACTTTCTCTTCATGATAAATTATATTTTTCTAGAATGTGTTTTAACTGATATTCTCTAAGCAATTAATTATGTGCAGGCCAGCAAAAAAGTGATCTAAAGAAGTCCTCTGAGCAATGGTTGATAGACAAGTGGGTAAATGAGTAATAAAGGAGACCAACCTTCCACAATTAGACAAGCTATGCATTCTAAGCATCCATTGGTTCCCAGTAATTTATTTTTCCCACAATATGAAACGAAACAGCATAGGATTATGAATGGCCTCTAAAGAAACTGGTCCACAGTTCTGATAAAGCTCTTCTTTGGATTTCCAGGATTTTAGCCATTTTTCTGGTTGTCCTTCAGCCTGTCTGGTGCTTCTCTAATGAATCCCGACCAAACTTTGTGCTGATGATGGTGGATGATCTGGGCATCGGAGACATCGGTTGCTTTGGGAATCACACTATCCGGTGACGATCTTCCTCGAGAAAAGTCACTAATGCATTTGAAGATGTTATTCACACCATTTCAGAGCAGCAGTGATTTGATCAGTTTATGGTTGATGGTGTGTTGGCAGGACCCCAAACATTGATAGGCTGGCCTCAGAGGGAGTGAAGCTAACTCAGCATCTGTCAGCCGCGCCCCTCTGTACTCCCAGCAGAGCAGCGTTCATGACGGGACGATACGCCCTGCGCACCGGTGAGAGACTAAGCAAGGCGTTCGCATCTCAGAACTTTTTCTATTAGTGACATCTGCGCAGGTCTGGGCAGCACTGGTCGAGTTCAGGTCTTGTTGTTTCTCGCTGGCTCTGGTGGACTGCCTCCCAGTGAAATCACCTTTGCTAAACTCCTGCAGAAACAGGGATACACCACAGGCATTGTGGGTAAGACTCAGACAGTCTGCATGGATACAAACAGGGGTTGGATAATGTTAGATCACTGTTAAAATTGGTTTCAAACCGCTCCGATCTCTTACCAGTTGAGTGTTTTCCTCAGGTAAGTGGCACCTGGGATTGAGCTGTGAACACAGGGATGATTTCTGCCATCACCCAAACAATCATGGCTTCGATTTCTTCTACGGCATCCCCTTCACCCTCTTCAGTGCCTGCCAAGCTGGCGGTGACTCAGGCATCCTTATGGACCTGCAGGATCTGCTGCAGATCATCTTGGCTGGGCTCCTGGGGCTCATCCTTCTTGGCACTTTGTTTCCAGGGGCAATAAAGATATCAAAATCTCTTCTGACGATCTTGGGGTTCGCTGCTCTCCTCTGTTTCTTGGTTTGGTTCATTCCCTTTAGGCTTATTCAGACCTGGAACTGTATCCTAATGAGGGACCAAGAAGTGGTGGAGCAGCCGGTTAACCTGGAGACGCTAAATGAGAGGATAATGAGAGAGGCAGAAGGGTTTGTGGAGAGGTGAGAGATGCTAGTGAGGTCATTGGAGGATGGATTGGGAGTTGAGCTGCTGGATCGATAAAGGTTTTGTGATGGAAGATTTGCCGCATACGGTTTTTGAGTTATTTCTCTTTTCTGTTAGAAACAAAGGCAGACCTTTCCTGCTCTTTCTGTCCTTTGCACATGTGCACACTCCACTTTTTAAGACTGAGCGATTCGCTGGAAAGAGCAAACATGGAAGTTATGGGGACAACGTGGAAGAAGTGGACTGGATGGTCGGTGAGTGTTTTTTTTTTAGAGTTCTGGGTTTCTTTTGCATCATGAGATTCCCCCTTATTCTGTTTTACAGTTTGAAAGGTCATGAAATTCTCTTGAAAATATAAAGAACATGACTGATAAGAAAGAAAATAAAGGTTTTAAGAGTATTTGCAATCATTGCACAGTATTTGATTTAAGGCAGAATGGTGGAGACCATTGAAAGGCTGGGACTTAAAGAGAAAACCCTGACGTACTTCACCTCTGATCATGGCGGACACATTGAGGAAGGTCCAAACGGAGGCTGGAACGAAGTCCATCGGGGTATAAACATCAATGCTAATAAATAAAGAGTTGCATGTGGATTTTACGTGGTGTTTGTAGTATTTACCACACTTTTGAATTACAGGAGGGAAAGCCATGGGTGGCTATGAGGGAGGTATCCGGGTGCCAGGGATCATTAGCTGGCCAGGGCATCTGGAGGCTGGGAAAGAGGTGGCAGAGGTCACCAGCCTGATGGATGTGTTCCCGACATTGGTGAAACTGGCTGGAGGAGAGCTGCCACAGGACAGGCACAACCACAAACATTTGCCTTCTTAAAGATTCCTAATTAGCTGTGATTTCCAAGGGTTGATTATTTGGTTCAACAGGTTATATGGCAGTCACAAAACAAAATCATTTGGGAGTTGTCGTAAAATCTAGTAAAACTAAAAGTGTTTAAGAGTATTTTGGCATATTTTTAACTCTTTAACAAACAGATAGCACTCTTCAAACATTGAACATCCTTGATGGCTTGTTTTGATCTATTATCAACCTATTGAGCCATTCACCAGATCTTGCAATAGCACATTTAGCATTAGCTTAGCATAGATCATTAAATCCAATCAGACCAGTAGCATTTTTTTTACATTACCAAAGAATTTCCAGAATGCTTTTCCTATTTAAAACTTGTGTTCCATCACGTCTAAAGACCAGCAAAAAATGAAACTTTGACGTTTTCTAGGCGTATACTCTTAGGAGCTATTCACCATTCTTCTTAGTGGAGGCAATGTGAAACTACCGTAAGGTTGTTTATAATTCACCCACGTGCACCAAAGCATAAAGTGCATTTCCCGGCAAGCCCATCCCCGGAATAGATTTTTTAATGTGTGACTGTCTGTGTGTTCCCTAAGGGTTCTGGATGGACATGATCTGATGCCCCTGTTGTCAGGCAGAAGCAGCCGATCACAGCACGAGTTCCTCTTTCATTACTGTGGGATGTACCTGAACGCTGTTCGGTGGAGCCCACCTGAGAGTAAGACACACGCTGAGAGAGAAGAAATCTATGTGCATTTAGCAATCTATGTGAAAGCTAGTAGCATGTCCAATTGGCATCCAATTGTACCACTTAATGAACTTTCCAATTTCAAAGAGGTTTGAATAACAAAACAATATAAAAACAACCAACACAGCATTGAGAAAAATGTTAGATTTACTCACAGAAAACAGGTTTTCCTGTTTTTGATTCCTGTGGGTAAAGCTCTGCTTCTCATCAATGTTTGAGTGTCCAATTCTGCCTTTTTTTAACCAATGTCCACAATCAACCAGAAAGTCCTTGTTGTCTTTGTTACTTTAAAGTCCAAGATAAATCCCACTTTTGTACTCCTTTGTTATATTGTGTTGAAATCTGGAACATAAAAATGTAAGGAAATCTAGTTTCAAATTCTGAAAGCTGGTTGTCTAGTTGGTCGTCATTTTTCTGTAGCTTTATCATTCCGTCATCTCTTATATTTCCGTAGATTAAGCACTTTTTGGTTTCTAATCTGTACTGCACTGTGAGAATCTATGTTAAAAGGCACTTTATAAAGTAAAGATTAACTTTTCAAAGAGCTGATAAAACCTGCCTCCGTCTCTCCTCTCCTTCAGGCTCATCCATCTTCAAGGTTCACTTCTTCACTCCTCTCTTCTCTCCCGCCGGCGCCATCGGTTGCTACGATACACATATTTGCCTCTGTCATCGAGGGTTTGTGAAGTACCACGAGACTCCGCTGGTGTTTGATTTACTCAATGACCCGTCCGAAAGCATCCCCCTGACTCCAGAGAGCGACCTGAGGATCCCAGAGGTGCTGGAGAGGGTTTGGGAGGCCAGAGCCCTGCACCGGATGAATCTGAACCAGACCCTGAGCCCACCGGCACCGCAGCTCAGCTGGAGTAAGATCCTCTGGAGGCCGTGGATGCAACCGTGCTGCGGAGCGCGCTGTTCATGCTCTGAGGAATAAACAAAAACAAACTCTCCTGCTGCAAGAAAACTGGAGGTAGTGTCCATGAGGTCTCGTATCCAAACTGGACAAAAATCCTCTGCTGTCCTGCAACTTAATTATAAATCGTTTTAAGGCTGAATGTGACTTAAATCAACTGAGAGGGCCTCCTGAGGTTCAAGCACTGGGGCTTTAATGCAACTGGGGTCCATGATGATCATTAGGAAAAAATAATAAAAAAATAAAAAAAATAATAAATCATGCATGATATGAAATCTAACAAAAAAATATGTTTTTTGGAATTTTAGAACTTTTGTAATTACATATGTACTGAAATGTGTGGGATTCTTTGGCTGTGCGGGACTTACCAGTTCATTTTGAAGTGTAGCTTGAGACATATCTTGGAATGGGGAAAAAAAGATTTGGGACACCCCTTTACAAAAGGAATATTTACATGGTGGAAGCTATGAGTTCCTGCATCTGTAAAAACTGCCTCGAGTGACTCGTGTCAGTGAGGAAAAGGAATCCGAGATTTGGTACAGCCTTGATTAGTTAGCAATGCTGGGACCTGGGTAGAAAGTCACTGGTTTTGAGCGAAGGTTAAGTCAAGGCGCTGTCGGTGCAGCTTTTTTGTGCCTAACGAGGACCCACTCTGGCATTGCAGCTGGATGCTAATCAGGAAAGCTCCCATAAACCCCATAACCATCCACGAAAGTCTGGCTAGGGGCTACAGGAGACTAGTTATTTTAAAACTCAACTAAATTTAACCAGCGGTCCAAATAACTCCTTGCCGTCTGGAGTTGCCTTTTTGTGTTTATAAATGTGGTTTTAGTTGAGAAGATCACATTAAATAAAGAAAAAAACAAAACATGAATGCATCATTTTTAAAGTACAATCAAGAGAAAGAGTTGAAGCAGTTATTAGACCAATAAATAATTTATTGCATATGATAAAAAGATTTTACAACGAGAAACATTTTGTACAATCTTGACCTCGGATGAACATCATTCATATGAAAAACAAGCAGAAATATCCCTGAATTGATTAAAGTATTTAAAAAAAAGTTTCATAATTGCAAAGCACAAAGAAAGCTGTGTCATATAAAACCACAAAAGCATCTCAAAACTAATAAAAATGTACCTTTGCACAAATATTTAAAATATACAACTATCTCAAAATAACATTTTCATATCTGATTATGATTTATTTATTTGTAATATATTAATAATATAAGATTCAAAATATTTGGCAAATATTAAAGTAGTCTGCTGAAATAAAACTACAATGGTATGCATCAGAAATTATTACAATTAACATTATTGTGTAGTACATTTTCAAGCAAATGTAAGTGTATTTCAAGCAAAAATATTGTTTTATGCAGCGATAAATATTCTAAAATTAAATGTGGTTATGTTTGATAAACTGTATTAAACTATATTAACAACTCAACATTAGTTTGAAAACATCAATAAAAAGAAATACATTGGGAAAAAATATCTGTAAACTGTACATTCTGTCATTTTCAATGGTGAAAAATTAAAAAAGATAAATACGTCAGTGGATTAAATCTCATTATTAACTGGCTTTGATGTTGGACTGTAAAAATAGCATTTAAAAGTTTTTTTTATTAGCAAAATGTTATGGTTATCAAGGTAGAATATTTGTTGCTATGGAGGAGTTTCATTATTTGCAAAGTTCTTCATGCAAACATGAGTAATATTAACCAGCCCCCATGTATCTGTGATTTTTTTTTGTCACTATACAGAATAAACCAACTCCCATCATCCCGTCATTTACCTAAGCTGAGATGGAGTTTAGAAAATGTAGTTTCTAGGGTTTTTTTCCCCCGCTTACCCATTATTTTCAATTGGCATTATGTCAATGTTAAATATTTAGCCCCACTAGTTCCTGGGGGTCAAATACGTTTGCTCAACCGTTGTGGTCTAACACAGACTGATAACCTCCACGAGTCTGAAGTTTCTATGAAGTTCTCAGTTTGAGTTTTACAAAATTTAACCCCATTTCCCAGCATTCTCAGTGATTTCCCAGAATTACTTAGTACTAGTTCAGGTAGCAGTCTGAAAAGATATAGCAACCCCAGTCAGACCAGTTTGGATATCTTGGCAAGTATCTGACTACATTGTATTTATTTTGTTAATATTTGCTTTTAGTTGCTAAACACAAAGCATTGTTAGAGAGTAGGTGAAAAGCTATTGAAAAATGCATTAAAAATATATTAAAACATTTCACTTCTACAACCGTACGCTTAAATGGATAAAAATGTACAGTGCAAATACAGCTTGATGCGATAAAATAAGCAAATCTGTCAGATTTCCCCTCAGAAAACATAAACATAAGTGGACCGCTTGTCGCTGCCCAACACGTTTGAGGCGATGCAGGTATAAACGCCGCTGTCTCTAGTGGAGAGATTCTGGATGCGCAGGGAACCATCGGGGTGCACAAATTTATTCCCATAGAGCCGCGGCTGGGAGTCTACTTTCAGTTGAAGAGCATCAGGCGTCTCCCAAACCAATTCGGCTCTAGGGGTAGCAAGAGATATGCAATCAATTTTCAAAACCTTCCCGGGGTGAGCGTATGTCACCCTCGAGGGGCCTTGGGTAATTCTTGGAGGATACGCGATTATGATCACAGAAACCGATAAAGTAGACGATCCGTGCTTGTTGTTGGTTTGGCATTTGTAGACTCCACGATCGTACACTGATGTCCTTTGTACGGTCAGAGTTCCATTACTATGGACAGAATAAAGTCCAGAGGTTTGCGATCGATTTAAGATGACGCCGTTCGGTAAAGTCCAGGTTAGTTGAGGCACTGGAAGTCCACTCGATAAACAGTGCAAATGTAAGTTCTCTCCGTTTATTATACTCACAAGAGAAGTATATTTGTTAACTATTTCAGGTTTCCTGCTTGACTCCAAAGTCACCATCCGTTCAACGTTTCCTGCGTCGTTTTGCCCAAAGCATCGATAACGTCCAACATCAGAAATAGTCGGCTCTTTAATAACAAGTGCTCCATCTGATCGATGATGAAAACCCAAAACGCTTGCTCCTTTAAAAAGAGTCGTGCCATTAGGAAGAATCCATGATATTTCTGGAGTAGGTTTTCCTTCGATGGAGCAGTTTAACGTTATTTCTGAGTAATTCATTGTGATTGTTTCATAAATCGGATTTTGCAGACGTGGCTTTTCGACATCTTCCATCACTTTGAGATTAACTGTGAGCTTTGTATCTCCACCTTCGTTGCGTGCGATGCACGAAAGCTCCACAGAGTCGCTCAATCGCACTGCATGAATATCCAGAGTCCCGTTACGATGCACCGTAATCCGCGAGCCGAAATACGGTGCTGGAAGAACTACATTGTTTGGAAACACCCAAATGATCCTCGGGAAGGGGCTTCCACTTGCATTGCACTCCAACTGCACGCGCTGATCTTTTTTTACACTTCTTTGAAGGATTCCTGGATTCTGCACTCCATTAATAAAAGGTAAAGCCACAAAAACGTCAACGTAAACCACTTTTTTAACCATCCCGACCACATTTCTGGCAAAGCAAGTGTAGTTTCCAGAGTCAGTCTTTTTAAGTTTAGAAATTAAAAGCATACCATCGTTGGATATTTGATATTTGTTTGAAACTGGATGTAAGACGCTGTTATCTGGACATAACCATGTTATATTAGGAGTTGGCTCTCCTTTGGCACTGCAGTTCAAGATCCCAGTTTCACCATAGTTAAATTTAACAACACTGTAAGCATCACCTCGAATGATCGGTGAATTTGCCACAACTTTAATGTGAACCCTCATTTGGTCTTTTCCTATTTGATTCTCGGCAGAACATGTATAGTCGCCTTCTTCATTCATCCCAACTTCGTTTACAAACAGCGTACCATTGTTGAACATCAAGTACCTCTTGTTTCGTACTGTGGTGTTTACAGTGGTGCCGTCTGGAAGGCTCCATGTGATTTCTGGGTTGGGAAGTCCCGAAGCGATGCAGTCCACCTTCAACTCACCGCCATATGAAACCTTGTGATTGTGGAGAGCTTTTGGGTCAATTTTTGCAGCTTTCATTAGCACCTTAACTTTCAGGAGGACGAAGTCATCACCCATTTTGTTTCGTGCCACACAGAGATAGTCGCCCTGGTCTTTCTCAGTAACTGATGAGATGGAGAGCGTGCCGTTATGCAGCACGTTCATCCGCCAGTTGGAGCTGAGAATAAACGAAAGGTTAATCAGTATTTAAAAGAGGAACAGTAATTAATCTCAATTTAACTTAATTCATTAAAATTGGCTAATCACCCTAGAGTTACTAGTGTTTGCTTAGAAGTAGCATTTAATCAGTAAAATAAAAATCTGATAATTGATGTAAACAGGTTCCATAGAAGATCTCAATCAAGCAAAACCAGTTGCACCTGTAATACGCATCGATGAGTTTATTAGCTGGCGTCCTCCAGATGATCCTGGGACTTGGGCTTCCTGTTGCTGTGCAGTTGAGCTTCAGATCTGCTCCGTAGCCGACTTCAGTTTTAATTGGAGAGGTGGACACAATCCTTGCAGTATTGGAGCCCTTCTTCACTTGAAGATTCACGCTTCTTTTAGCCAAACCTACTGCGTTCACAGCTACGCATTCATAAATCCCAGAATCCCGCTCAATTGGATTACGAATAAATAACGTCCCATTAGGTAAAACAAACAAGTTGCTATTGATAAACTGAGACGGGCGAAGCTGCGTGCCATAAAACGTGACCCATCGAATAGATGGAGTGGGCGCTCCAGTTACCGTGCAGTGGATCAGTGCTGAGTTTCCATACAAAAGAGTCATATTTTCCCGGCGGACTTCTTTAATCGCAGGAGGCAAGGCTGTGATCTGTAGCTGCACAGAAAGCATGTCCGCCCCGGCTGCATTACTCGCTACGCATTTATAAATGCCTTTATCTAGATAGTTGGCGTTTTTAATCTGAAGCGATCCATTGGGGAAAAGCATGACTTTCTGGTTCATTTCACCAACCAAGGTAAACACTGAATGATCCGGGAGCGTCCAGCTAATATTCGGAGTTGGAAGTCCTTGCGCGTGGCATGGTAAGAGTGCAGTGTTTCCTAAAAGTACGCTCACATCTTGGTGACGAGGGAGCAGCATTTGAGGCATATTTGCAGAGACAACAAGAGTCAGCATCATTTTGTCAATACCGTAAGGATTTTGTACTGTGCAGAGATACTGGCCCCGATCTTGGAGTTGCACATTTTGGATGATGAGTGAACCGTTGGGGTGGACCTCGAATCGGTGGATTTTGGTATTAGTTGACATAACTGCCCCTATGGATAGAAAAATCAGGACAATTCAATAATAACCACAAAAAACACAAATGTCCAAAAAATAACCCAAATGACCACAAAGCAGCATAAAAAACAACTGAATATGGGAATGAATAATCTAAAAAACAAAAAAAAAACCCTCATTAGGACTATTGTGTACAGCTAACAACCAAATAACTATGCATTGACAAAAGAAGATGTCAAAAAATGACTAAAAAAAGTTAATGTGTCAAAAAAGATAAGATGAAAAGAGTGCAAAATAACATACACAATAATAGACTAAAAAAGATGATTGAACCGAGAAAAAGGAAAGCGTAAGTGCCTTCAAAAGACAAAAATATGTTAAAATACCTCAAAAAAAAAAACAATGGACTCTATGAAAGATCAACAGCCACAAAAAAAAAAATCATTGATGGCCAAAACAAAATGTAAAAAACAATACATTATTTTTAAACAATCAGAGCAATTATTAGGAAATCTGTAAAAAATAAGAATTACCAATACAAATAAGAAAAGTCTAAGCGTGAAAAATCACAAATGGCCATAATAATACAAACACAGGAAGTTAATGTAGATTAAAAGATGCCAAACCCATAGATCGACTATTGTATATCCAAATATTTATGTTTTTTTTTTTCTCCTTATCAACTAGTATGTTCTATCGATAAACTAAATACAAATAACTACAGTGTTCCTCAGTTACCTGTGGAGACTTTGGTCCAGGTCAGGAGGGTTTTGGGCTCCCCAACGGAATCACACGTTAAAAACACGTCTGCACCAGCATTGACCGTGACCGTGTGCACTTTGGCACTGCTGATCCTCGGTCTAGTTTGGAGAACTGGAAGGTTCGACGGCTTGTTTGATGATTCCTGGATATCAATTTGGTTTTTTGATTTGGTGGAATTTAGTGGATGTGCTTGTGAATTGAATATTTGGGGTTTCAAAGTTGGTCTTATGTTTGGGAAAGAGGCAGTCAACAAGGGTGTTTGGCTAATTGTGGGTGTAATATGAGTTATAGAAGGACTGTGGTAATCAATGTAGTTAGATCCAGGATTTCGGGAGTGAGATGGGATTTTGTTTTCCTGTTGTATCTTTGCAGAAGGTTTGGTAGTAGTTGGAAGAGAATTAAATCTAGTCTTCTTTAACGGTTCGGTTGATTCTGCTTGAATTTGCTTAATTGTAATGAGTTTCAAAGTGGTGGTAGACGCTGTTGTTGGTGGATTTTTTTGTGATGCTTGAACAAGTCCTTCTTGTTCTTCCATCTTAAAACCCCAGCTTGCTTGCAACAAAATCCCATTGGTTTCCTTTGATGAAGCAAAAGATGGCCTCACTGGACTTGCATTTACAGACTCAGCAGGTGTTGTGTCTATGTTTTTGGTGGGTTTTAAGAATTCCGTAGGTATTGGTGCATTTGAGTTGGTTTGGAAAAGTGAAAGTTCAGGCTCTCTAAGTATTGTGGAACCAAGAGATTTGTCCTTTATGATTGTCCTATCCACATGTTCTCTAATGGGATCTTTAAAAGGAGATTCAGAATGGTGGAGGTAATCTGGAAAGTCTGTCCGTAAACTAAAGCTGATCTCTGTTGGATGAATCTCTTCGTTGGCATTTGGTAAAGTTGTTGAAGGAGTTACGGAGCTGAGTCGAGTCGTTGGATAGATTTGAATGTGGTCCTTGATTTCCTCTGCAGAAGCAATGCTTCCATCCTCCTCCTCTGAAGAAGTAGAATCTTTATTTCCTAAGTTCAAGATCTCAGACACTGATGGACTTGTTTGATGAAACGTATTAGGGCTTTTAGAGTTTGTGGTACTGTGGTTTTGCAGAAAATTGGTAAAACCCTCTTGTAATTGAAAGTAGGAAGAAGTAGGAGTCAAAGTAGGGAGATTAGGATGGTTTGATACTCTTTCATTGGGCACGTTTGAGTAAATCTGAGCACTGGTTGTGGTTGGATAGATTGATTCATTTTCACTAACAAATGGCTTAGTCTGAGGGAACGCTGTAGATGTTTGATGGACTGGTGTACTTTGAAAGGAAGTTTCAGACCTAATCCAAACAAATGTTTTAGCTGTTGGCTGGATTGGTACGTACTCAGTGTTTGCTTGGGTAGGGGTTGAATACCTCAACGTGTCTTTATCTGAGGTTCTAAGATCAGTTGTAGGCAATGGGCGTCTTGGAATTTTTGATAAGGGTCTTTTAAATCGTATACGTCGTCTTCCTCCAAATCCTCGTCTGGAGCTCCGGGGATCACTTCCTCTAGATTCTGATAAACTAGGTGGTGGATTTGTGTTAATGTTAATTTTTCCAGACAAATATGTAGCAATCGAGTTGCTTTCAACCTGTCCAGGATTAAACCCAGCAATTTTTGAAGGAAAGCCTGTCTTTCCAGCAAAATCAAGCTCATTTTCTGTCTCGAAGTCGGCTTTGATGACAGACTCCGAGTTTACTTGCTTATTTTCAGCATTTATTGTGCTTACAGCCCCCCCTTTGGCTGTCTTCCCTTCAGACATAGCATAATGAGGTACAGATGTGGGATGTGAGGCTGCTTGGTTGGAATGGGTGTATAATTCCAAAGGTGTGGTTTGGTAAATGTTGTGTTGTCCATCAATTGCAGCATGCTTTTGAGAAACATCCGTTTGCTGTGGTGTTTTGAAAGTGTTGGTATCATCTGGTGCACCAGAGCCACCAGATGAAATATCTGTGTTGAAGTGCAATCCTGTATTATTCACTTGTTGACTTTTGCCATGGCCTGATACATTTTTGGATGATGTTTTCTCTCGTATTTTGGCTAAAAGATCAGCCCAACTCTGTGGGTCCATTTTATACTTGGAATTCACTTTTCTTTGGTTTAAGAGTCTGATTCTTCTGGCATCCCCCTTTCTAAATAGATGCCTCTGGGGAATATTCCCCAAAAGATGTCCTTGTGCAGTAGCATTTTGAGCCCTTCTTTGGTGAACAAAGCTCTTGTTTGGAAACCTTTGTTCTTGCTCTTCGGAAGCATCTCCAGAAGCTTCATCCACATCTTTCAAGATGGCTTTAACTTTTGTTGAAACTCCTGAAGCAAACTGGGGTTTGCTTGGAAACTTTCTCACTAATTTGATTCCTTTCCTTCTCATAACCGTGACTTTAGTCGCCAGCACATCGACACCGAGCTGGTTGATCACCACACACTTGTAATACCCATTATTGTTCAGCTGGCTAACAGGAATGGATAGTGTCCCATTGGGAAACACAACAGCCCTTGGAGAATTTGCATAAATGTTCGCCAAACTCCCATTTGGAAATATCCAATATATCTCTGCATCTGGGCTTGCGGTGTTCAAACAAGGTAAAGAGGCAGACTCACCAACAAACTTGGTTAACGCATTCCCAATTTCATTACCTGGTACCGGAGTTGATGATTCAATCACTGATAAACGAAAAGCAAGAATATCGACATCCCCCAAAACCTCAGCAATGCAATAATAAACCCCATCATCTCTGTGTTCAACAGGTTTAATGTGAAGTTTGCCATTTTCTGTAACAGCCAATCTACGTTTCTCTGATGTAGGCTTGATTTTTGTCCCATCAGGCAACATCCAGTGAATTTGGGGAGTTCCGGAGCTTTGAATACGACAATCCATTTCAACCACTGCACCAATGATAGACAGGAAGTTAGTTTGGGTTTTGTTATTATGTTCAATCATTACCCAAGGTCTGTCACTCCCTTTATCTATACTTGAGAACAAATGTGTATCCAGAAGAAGCCTCACACTTTTAGATGAGGAGTAAGGCCTGTTTAGCTTTATGTTCATATTGGCTTGCATGAGCCAGGAGGGGTGAGCTAAAACATTCGCTCGGACTCCAGTATAAAAGTATGCATCCTTCTCAATGTTCTGTTTGTATCTATAACTCACACTTGGCTCCCTACTAAGCATGATTTCCTTTCGAAGATGTAAGGGTACATCACTATAGTACGCAAGAAGCCTCCAGAAACTTTCATAATCGCCTCGGCTCACGGGGCACTCCACATCAAGAGAGAGAGTGATATTTGTGACGATCTGCAGAGGTTTGGTGGAATTCCAGTTGATTTTAGCAGATTCCGTTTTGAGAACTTGGCAAACCAAGTCCACCTTCGTGGCATGGTCATCTGAAAATGTGAATGAAATGTTTCCGAAAGGAGGTTTGATCCTGTCAATGGGTAAAAGTTCCCAGATGCCCTCAAGAGATGCAGTCTTTTCTGAAGAACTGATACTTGGTGCGGAGCATGTAAACTCCTTAAGTTCCAACAGGTTTTGTCCTTTTAGATGCTTCGGGGATGCACAGATTGGACAAATCTGATCACGGGCAAATGATCTGTCTTTCTTGCATTGCAGCACACCTTTAATGATAAAACATGAATACAGGTCAGAATGCAACTGTAATATATTATACTAAAATAAAATGCTTTTCAAAGGGACACTCCATATTATTAGGGGGGGGGGTACACAAACTTGGATGGTGACATTTTTTTAAAAACTGTGGTAACAGTTATTTACCAAAGCCAAGGCGGAGTTCAGGAAATGAGGTTGCTAGGGTACACACTTTGACAGTGATGTCACATTGCATTTGAAAAACTTTGGAACACCTCCACTTCCATTGCTAAACTAGACGCACAAGAACTTGATCATGTGAGCTGAAAAAAGGCCTGGAAACAAATCTAGAGGATGTCTGACCTGGCTTCATGTCTCTCCAGCTTTGCATCCATCCCATTCTGCAGTCACAGCTCAAAGGGTTTCCCTGAATGAAAATCTTTTCCACCTGGCTCAGGCTCTCCATCGTATCTCCGCTCAGACCCAGAATCTGGTTATCCGACAGGTCCAGGATCTTCAACGTGGACACTGTGAAGAATTCTAGGATACGCAGAGTGCTGAATGTGTGAGGATGGATTTGCGTGAGGCGGTTTGACTCCAGATGGAGCAGCCGGAGGGATATTAGCCCCATGAAGGCGTCAGGCTCGATGAAGGAGATCCGGTTGTGGTCCAGGTGCAGCCGAACAAGGCTGGAGAGACCGGAGAAGCTTCGGCCGGTGATGATGCTCAGCTTATTATAAGTCAGCTTCAACACCTGCAGGAAGCACACATAAAAGAGTGAAGGTCACCCCTTAACCAATTTCTAATGAAATTGTAGCTAAAGAAAAGAATGATCTTTTAGAAAGATTATCTAATATAACATTTATTATACGGTTTATTTACCTGCAATGAAACAAGATCCTGCAGGGCTCCATCTGGGATTTTCTCCATATTGTTTCCATGCATCATCAGCAGCTCTAACTTTCCCAGACCCTTGAATGAAGCCTCTGAGATTTGGGTTATAGAGTTAAACCTGTTTGGCAGATTAAAAAGCAGCGTTATTAACTCGACTCAACCAAGAACTGGATGTGTTCTAGTACGGTTCAAACCATAATTAGCTAAAGTTTAGCTGTTAATTGTAGAAAAAAAAAAATTGTATTGTATAATTTGTAGCATTCCACACCGGCCACTTTATTAGGTACAGCTGTTGAACTGGAACAGCTAGAGGTATATAGAACCTTTAATATTTCATATTTTGAACCCTCACAAAGTTCCATTTAAAACTCTTTTTGGGTGTTTTTCCAAAAGAAACCTTTGATGTTTCTTTGTAACATGGAAAAGGGTTCAAAAACCTTTTTTAAAGACTCTTTCAAAAGACATTTTGTGTCTTTATACATTGCCAAACACAGCAGCAACAACATATTCATCGAGACGTGAAGACAGACTTCCTGGAGTTCAAATTGAGCATCAAAATGTGGAAGAAAGGATATAAAAAGGACCAAGAATTATTCCAATAAAAGAGCACGGACAACCATCTTAAGCTTTACACTGCACAACAAAAGCATTAAAAATATGAAAAAAGTAGTGTAAAAGAATAACTGTACATTTCTCTGTTGAAATACAACTCGACAAGTAAATGCATACCTCCAAGTGTTACTGTTCAACTGATTCAAGAAATTAAAAAATAAATAAATAAATAAAAGGTGTGATGGCGGGTTGTTCAATCTCTTAGAAAACCTGCTAAATTAGATTAATTTGAGTATTTGTAATTTGTTACTTTCCATCACTGCCGTCCACATCGTGCTGCGTCATAAGGGTATTCATTTACGTGGAGGTAACACTGTAGGCTGTGCGTAGCCTTGACCAAAATAAAAATGTCCCTTTAATAATAAAGAAATATTAAAAGATACTCAAGAGAATATTAGTTAACAGATGAAATGGAGACAACAGTCTCAAATAACCACTCAGTAGAACGTCTGAATGCTCAATACATCCGGCTCGAAGGACCTTTCTGAAAGCAAATGCTAGTTCAACCCACAGCAGCAAGATGTACTCAAAAATGAGAACTGAGCTTACATGAGATGTGTGCAAACAACAAAACAACTTTCAAACTTGCCTGCAGCACAGTCCATAACATGAACACTCACCCGAAGTTCATGCGCTGAACATATTTGGAAATAGTGCTTGGAATGTGTGTCAGTGCTCTGAAGGTGCAGTGGACTTCAGCCGGAGTGGAGCAGGCACATCGACGCGGACAGACACCACTGCAAATGCCGAAACTGATGAAGAGCAGAAGCAGCTTCAGGAGGATCCAAAAGCACCCCATCATGAGGAACACACAGCACTGGCTGCAGGGATCACTGATAAACAAACAGATTTACTTCAGCCACCAGCTCCTGTTTCTGAAAGTGATTATAAATCAAACAATTTGCAGGTTTTCCTTAAATGCTCTGCCACTCACATCCCACGTCCTTCAACGGACCACCTTCAACTTTGTGAGCTTCAGGAGTATATTTTACATGTACTCTATTACTGTAATCAAATGCATCATTTTTCATCCTTTCACAGGGGACTGAACCATTGTGTGGTTTCTATTTGCACACGACCTCTCTCTAAACTTCATGAATGTGTTGTTAACAATTACTTTCCTGTATTTGACAGATCCTTGAAAGAGTCTTGCATCACATGTCAAGGCTTGCTGTATTTTCATAAATCTACTGTAAATCCTGAAACTAATAGTTTGCCATATTCTATATATGTTTTTTAAAGACTCAATGCAATGTTTTATGGTAGATTTTAGTGTGTGCACTTCAAAAACATTGAATATATATATATATGTATATATATTTATACATTTTTTATCTTCTGAAATGTATGTTATGCTTCAACGTGATTACTTTGGTTTTAAAGTTTTTTTAACTACACAGTTTTTATAAACATTTTAGTACTTAATATTTTTTCTTAATGTCTAATAAAAATGTAGTTATTTTTAAACATGGAATAAATTTTTTTTTTTTCAATTTAATTTTCAGATTTTTTGGGCATTTTGTGTATTTATATTTACCTGTCCCATTGTAATACAAAATGCTGATGAAAATCTGAATCCAATTAAACAAATAAATGCCCATTTTTTGATACTTAATGTTTTTTACTGTGATTATTTCAATTTAAAAACAATTAGCTTTAGCATTTTTGCAGCCTTTATATTGTGAGCTATTTATTTATTGCATTTTAGCATTTGATGTACTGTAATACAAAAAGCAGATGAAAATCTGAGTAAAATTAAAGCTAGCATTTGTTCCCTTGTATCTATGATGGAGATGTTTAATGATGCTCTTTATTGATGTTTTTCTGTATTTGCTCTTTAATAACTTCATAAACTCAATTCAATTTAGGATTTTCCTGTGGGAACCAAACCCAGCTCAACATGAAACCATTCTTTACCGTTTATGGATTTGGCAGAATGGTCTCTGCACATGGAGTCTTTCACTAAAGGTTGAACCCATTATCTGCTTCTATGCTATAGTTCAGCGCTGTGTACTTTACTTTTCTCTCATGCTGTAAGCATAGGCTTTATTGCAGAGCAGGCTCTAGCAATTGGAAACCTGGCCAAGCAGCTTGGGCACCAGTTCTGAAAAGGGGCTCAGCATAGAGCCAGAAGCATCCATGTTTATTAAAGGGGATATCCAATGCCAGTTTACCACAAGTTGATGAGATTCTTAACAGTATTTGTGTAAGGTCGTGTACACCATAAATATCCATCGTGAACTACAGCGTCTTTGTCTATGAAAGCAATATATATGTATAAAAAAATTATACGAATAGTTTTCAGACCCCTTTGTTATTCTGCAGCATTAGCTGAAATCATTAAGTTATTTTTTTCTCATTGATGTATACATACACACATCATCACAGAATGAGAGTCATGAGGTCAAACTACTGAAGAGCTCAGAAACAGAATTGTGACAAGGCTTAGAACTTTTTCGCTTAATTATAAGCAAAACTGTGGAGAAAAAAAAGTGCTGCTGTTCACCTCTCCAATACAGTCCCAGTAGTGAGGCATGGTGGTGGCAGAATCATGCTGTGGGTGCCTTTTTCAGCTGCATGGACAAGAAGACTGGTTGCAGTCAAGAGAAAGATGAATTCAGCCAGAAACAGCGATATCCTGGACAAGAACTTTCTCCAGAGTGCCTCAGGACCTCACACTCAGCTGAAGGTTTACCTTGCAGCAAGACAATGAGCCTAAGCACACAGCTAATTTAATGGCTTCATGGCTACTCTGTGACCAAAGAGAGCATCTCTGGAAAGGCATAACAATGGTTGTCCACCAACATTCATCATCCAACTCTCCAGAACTGGAGCAATAGCAGAAGATCCCCAATCCAGGTGTAAAAAAACCTTGTGAACATTTTTTTAAGATATCTGCAAAATTAGGAACAAATCTGTGTTTTCCTGACAATTTGGAGCACTGTGTTTGTTATTTCAAAAAAGGAGAAAGTTGGATCAGACTGTACTGTATATTCCTAATCCAGAACTGCATGGTGTCATAAATTTGATTTCCATTAATCATTTTGTGTGATTTTGTTTTCAGCACATTCCACTAAGTAAAGAACAAAGCATTTAATAAGAGTTTTCTAGTGTTCCCTTTGGGTCTAAGCACTATTCTAGACATACCTAGAATAAAGTTCTGTATAAATAAAGTTTGATGAATTAATGAATGCAAAGCACTTTAAAAGGATTTGTTTTGTAATAAAATGACTTTTTGATGTAATAAGAATAATTAAACTCACCTCAGTGCTCTTCTGAACTTTCTTCTCCCAGTTTTTCCATCAGAGATTCACAGCATCCTCCTCAGAACAACAGGTTTACATTCATCAGCCAATGAAATTAAATAAAAATCAGAGCATACCAATCATCAAATAAACTCCATAAGGATCCTGCTTTCTCTCCTTCTCTTCCTCACAAACATGAGGAGAGCTTGTGGAGCTGGGGCTGAGTCTGAGTGAGGAGGAGCTCAGAGAGAGAAATAAAGCCCCCTCAGAGAGAAGAGAAAACAGATGCAGCTGCTCCGCTTCGAGCTTCTGTGTCTCTGCTGCTTAAACTATATTTACAGCATGTAAAAGATTTCACATTAACTCTGTATTTTTGTTACATTACTCAACCTTTCCCACTGCAAAGCAACAGTCTGTGTGCGTATCTATTTTACATTTATTTATATGTAAATCTAAAATAAATTGTAATACATTTAAGCAGTGATATTTGAATTTCTATTTAAAATAAATCAATTATAAATACTTTTTAAATGTTATTAATTTAATAGAAACTTAGCACAGCTGTAAAAAATGGTGTCCAATTAATGTATAAATTTTCTTAAATACTTTATATATTTATTTAATATTAAATTTTTACGTTTTTGTTTACAAATTTGTACGTTTTTATTATCTTTCAACATAATAAAACTATTTTTACAAGTTCTCATCCCGATAACAACAAAAAATTGACTTAACACAATATTTTTGTCATTGTAGTTGTATTTATTTGTAGATTAGGTTCACCAGGCGAGAAAAAACAATAACCATATTTTTTTGGCTGCTTCAAGATTCCTCCAAAAAAAGGAATTCATCCAGAAAAAGGTTTATTTTACACAAAGATCACATTATCTGTGAAAGATAAAAGAAGCAAAGACTCGATTCACATCTGAAAGTCATCGACTGACTGACTGGCCACATGGCTGACAGACCTGAAGCTTTAAAACATGAAAACTGACCTCAATCTATCCTCTGCTTTACAGCGGGACGTCTCGTATTACTGTTTGCCGCCAGAAGGGGCTGGGCAATAGAGGGTGCTGCCCACCACCCACTGCTCCTTAACCTGAACGTGAACATGATGTAATCTACAATATTATTGCAAGTACTTAAAATTATATATATATATATATAAATATATATACACACATACATATGCAGTTGTGCTCACATACCCTGAGAAATTTTTCTTGACCAATTTTCAGAAAATAAAAAAGCGATTGATTGTCAAACAACTGTGTTTTCTCTTTTAAAATAATAATTACAACAGAAACTTTCCAAATTACCCTGATCAAAGGTTTTCTTTACACACACCAACTCTAAATATTTTGACCGCCTGTAGTCTCTTGAGGTAGCTGTCGATGAGGTTCTTTTTCTTCTCTATTGGTAAAAAGCCTCAAAAATTCTTGCATGAACGGCATGTTTGAGTTGTTCCCAGAGTGCTTCAGGGATACTGAGGTAAGGAGACTGAGATCCGCTCCAGAGCCTTCTCTTTGTTCTGGTGGAGCCGAAGATGAGGGACTTGGCCTTGTGTTTTGGATCGTGTTGGAATGTCCGGCTGATGATGCACATTTTCCTCTAGGATCCTTTTAGAACATTCATCTTCCATCAATTCTGACTAAATTTCCTGAGCCTTTGGAGCATCCCCAAAACATCAGTGACCCGCCTCCGTGCTTCACAGTGGGGAAGGTGCTCTGTACATCATTGACGTTGTTGACTCCTCTCCAAATGTAGCGTTTATGATTGTGGCCAAAAAGTTAACTTTTGGTCTCATGGCTCGAGATAACTTCGTTCCACAAGTTTAGAGCTTGTCTCGGAGCTGTTTGGCGTATTGTAAGCAGCTGTTTCCATATTGTTCTCCTTGAAACAGCCACGCCATATTTTTTCAGAGAGCCTTGTATTTCAGCTCAAGTTATTTGTGCTTTTTTTTTTCTTTGGATCTCTTATTTTTTTGGCAGTTGTAGTAGAAATGTTCTTTGCTTTCCTCAGAATCCCTCACTTTCTTCATCAGAGTTTGAACACTTCTGAGTGGCATTGCCAGAACTTTTTACATCCCTTTCCTGTGTTGTATAGTTTTGACCGGAATAATAGTTTTTTTTTTTTTTTTTTGCATGAGCAGAATAGTTTCTGTACCTATTTGCAGCACCAGACTGTGTGTTTTACAGCTCTGAAGGGTGTGAAACACAGCTGACATCACATTTCAGCGTCACATCCCTATACAGATGCCTCAAGTCCTCAGATTGAACCTTCGTTGAGAGACAGTCCTAATTATTCCAGTTCTAAACTTTGGGTCTCCTCTGTTTGTGATTCCAGCTCCTCAGTGAGTATTCGTAAAGTTCATATTCCCTCACTGTTTGGGTTTTTAACTGAGATCTGATCAACGTCTGTTCACCATCAAACTCATTATGTCTTACATTTCCGCTCGGACGATTAATGATGATAATAACCGGATCTTATTTTAGCAGCAGATGTTTGATATTCACCAAATATTTCAAACAATTTCCAAAGTTTGAGATTCCAGCAGCTGCTTCCCATTTCGTTCCAATTAATTCAGAAAACTGAGTTTTATTTAGAACATTCAGTCTCTTATTAAATGCAATGATTCCCAACAGAGAGGAGCAATCAGAATTAATCTTATGTTATATACATAAGTTAAATGATTGGTAAAGATGGCTTTTTGTTTATTTTTATATAACTTATGATGACGTAGTGCCTCTAAGCCTGCAAAGTTTAGATTCAACCCATTTGCTTCCTCTAATAAAGCTCTTCTTGTCTTTTTAAAGCTACTGGTGTATATTTTGAAGCATGGTTTGAACCAACCCTCGGAGGGATTAACGGACAGTGACAATATAATAATCCCTTTTTGACTATAAGTTGTACAAAGGTCTAAGAATTTGGCTGCTAGGGTAAACAATTTGGTTGCTAGGGAGTGGCCTGTGATAGTATAACATTTTTAAGTTGGCAATATTATTAACATAACCAAACCCCCATCTTGAAGATATTTATGGTGCCCCATCCTATTAATTCTCAATGGACATTATTAGTCAAATCTGATTCCCCCCCTTCCCCCCTCCCTTATTTTCCAAACATAAGTAGAAGAGGAAATAGATGGAAAAGATGACAATAAAGTGGAAAGGGAAGAACTAAAGGGAAAAAAGCGGAAGCAGAGGATAAACATGGAGGAAGCAGAAAGACTAAAAAATGAACATGAAGTGGAATGCGAAGTGGTGAAGATGGTACTAAATTATGTATGATATTCTAACCAATCCTCTCAGCTCATCCTACATCCGACATTTGTGACAAGGCAAGAGTAAAAGAGCCAACTTTCAGCTTCAAATTTGTTCCTTTGATTCTTTAAAAATCAACTAAAGTCTCACCAAATAATACACAACAGCAGTAGCAGAGAATTGTCCTAAGCGATCTACCAGAAAGAGTCATGTACTAATGAAACCAGAGAGTCTCCTGTCAGTTAAACCTGATCACACTACGAATGGAGTAAATGGAGCTTTATTGAAAGTGGTGGAACTCCTCTCCTTCTCCTTCGGCAGATGGAAGAATTTTAACTCCAAATAATGAGAGAAACCAGGCGTTAAAACATCCAAAGATGAAAAGAGGACATTGGACAAACTACACCCACAGGATGATGTCAGAACCAAAGCTGAACTAAAGAACGAGGAGATCCATCCCAGAGGAAGAGGTGGCGAGGATCATTAGATGATTAAAACTAATCAAGTTTGAAAACTCTGTGATGTAAAGTGTTTCAAGGTGAAGAGGAAATGATGAGAGGAGCAGTTAATGGCAGAGCTTTAATCTTCGCTGACAGAGCTGCATCTATTTTTCTTGAAAAAAAAAAAAAAATGCCAAGCTGTCTCCTCTCAATTCATCAACTGGCCACAAGGGACCGGTCACAAAAGTGCATCATTGCTATAGGCTCGCATAAACGATTGGGGGAGAAAATACAGTCAAAAATGTTTTTATTATCTAGTCTGCAGTTACTAGGAGACTCGAGTTCATTCGTTTTCAATGTAGAGCGCCGACTTCTCATAAAAAAAAAAAAAATTGTCAAACAAAAGTTCAGCAAATGAGAAGCAAGCTTGGAAGTTCATTCTAGTGGTTTGCAATTGTCAGATTTTGTTTAACATGTCTTCTGCTGAAACCCCCGCGATGAGCAACACATTGGTCATTTTTGATGTGAATGTGGAGTACGGACATGAAGGCTGCAGGTTGATGTTTTTAGAAAAAAGTTTTGGTGGGTATTTAACTTTATTACCACCCCCCCACACACACACACACACACAGAGACCCCCCCTCACTCTCTCCTGTACTTGACGTTAGCTGATGGCCTCCAGGTAAACTGTTTGGTGAGGATGAGAGAATGGAGACGCAGTGGAAGAAATGGTTTCATCGTGCTAAAAGCATGATCAGAAGAGTCCAGGGAAGGAAGTGTTAGAAGAACTCTGGGAGACATCGAGAGAGAGCAGCTGTCCGGTCTGCTTTCAATTAGAGATCATACGAAGCACATTACAGCTCTCTCTCTCTCTCTGAGACTCTGACCTCAGGTCGCAACACACACCACACAGACTCTCCCTCTCTCTGACGGAGCTTAACCCCTTACCTGTTACACCATCACCCACTTTGAGAAGAGACAGAAAAATCTGGAAGGCTTCACAGCACAAATCTGAACAGGGGTTTTGCTTTAGTCAGGAATAATAAAACTTTTAAATTGTTTTAAAGTAAAGTTACATTAAAAACCTTGTTTGGATTTTAGTTTAGCCAACTGGGATTAATGAAACCAAATCAAAGGGATGTGCTTCAAAGGGGCAACTAACAGAAAAAAGATACATTTGAGATCATTGCAAATTGAGATCATCATCAAACTGCAAATTTCAATAGATGTGCTGAGTATGCTGCGGAAGAAGTAAAAGGAAAGAGAAAAGCAGATGTTGAAGGAAAAGGAAGTAGTAAGGACAAAAGAAAAAAGGCAGAAAATGATGAGAAATGAAGAAGCAGGGACATGAGAAAAAAAGCTAAAGATGTTAAGGAAGAAGGTAAAGGAAACAGAACAGGAAGTAGCAGAGGCAGTTGAAAAAAAGCAGCAGATTAGGAAGAAGGAAAAGGAAGTAGCAGAGGCAGAAAATGTTAAGGAAGAAGGAAACGGAAAAAGAAGTAGCAGAGGTAGAAGAAAAAAGTAGCAGTTGAGGAAGAAGGAAAAGGAAGTAGCAGGGGTAGAATAGGTCGAGGAAAAGACAAAAATCATAAGGCTAAAATAAAGGGGAAGATGAAGAAGAAAATGAAGTAAGAAAAAAGACAAATCAGAACATAAATGTGAATTTCTATTCACATTTATGTGAAAAACAGGACTCGTAAAATCGAGAAAAGAACAAGGAAATGTATGCATAAAAGGAAAAAAAGGAACACCAAAGAACATGAAGACTGAACGAAACAGTGACCTTAATGGTAGTTATAACCTTCATTACTATGTTGAGTGAACTGAGGCTGAAGACAACCTTCAGAGTCCGTGTCCTGAACTCTATCCATCCCGTACACAGCACCTCCAGACAGCACACTCAATCCTTCAGACGGCAGCGACTTAAACCAGTTTGGTACGTCAATATTTTCCTGATCAGTTTCCATCCTGATAGAGAAACCTGAAAACTGTTCTGGGAGAGAACTACAACAAACCAGTAGAGAAACAGTTGTGCTCAATACAGAAGATTCAGACCCGTTCTTCTTTCGACCAGATTTAAGTTTCAATTTCACCTCCAAAACAGTGTCCAAATGCAGCCAAACCACACCATTTAGACATTTTTTGGGGGGATAAACCAGAAGCTCCTTTTGGTCAGAAAGAGAATTAAACTCTCTGCACTAAATTTAACTACAGGACTGAACTATTAACATCAGTCAAACTGACTCACTTCTGACCGCTGGACCTGCAATATTAAACCACTCTGTGATTCGGAGAGCACAGGGTTAACCGTTTAACGAAACCACACTCTGCAGGGAGCAAGTGAGCATGGGAAAAGGCTCCGGCTAATGAAGAACGAATGCTACAGAAGCTCAAGATGCTCTCCGTGCAGGAGAAACTACGTGCAATGAAAGAAAATCATGCTTCAGTGGTTTCAGTGGTCAGTAATGAAGCCAACTGCGATTGGGCTCAAGATACAGAAGTGTTTATTTCCTCTGAAAAACACATTAAAATCCTAATAGTTTGTGGTCTGTGGTTTTTATATTTGACACTTAATTTTTATTATTTCTATTTTTTTAACGAGCTTTCGAGCTTTATGGACTTTAAATGTAAATGTGAACAATGTATTAAAATGTCTGTTTATATTTGTATAAACTAAATCTTCCTCTATGTTTAATTAGGAAAATATAAATTCGTTATGGATGAGAGGGGGACCGAAGAACAATTGATTTTTGTAGGCAGTATACTTTGCAGGAATTGTGTGAAAAAAAGGCACTCCATTGAACATACATTCACCGGCCACTTTATTAGGTACAGCTGTCCAATTGCTCAGCAAAAACAGTGCAACAAAACAAATCATAACACAAACTAATGTATTATGATTCATAAAAAAGGCACTATACACCAAATATAATGCAAATGCCATTTCTGTATAACAAAGATTTAATGCATAGTTTTTCAATTCAATTATTGATTGCATTTTGTCTCATTGTATCTCTGGATTGTGTTTTCATCACCGATAACAATCTCAGAAATGAAAGGACAAACAACTAAAGCTGTGTGTTTCAAATTATTAAGCATTATTAAGTGCCATTTTCAAGCAATAAGGAGAAGGAAAAGCTCTCTGCTGCTGAAAAGTGTAAATACGGACGAGGTATGAAAACATTTGATATTTCACAAAAACATGATAACTAGATTTGTGGCTGATTCAGAGAACAGACGGCAGAAAAAAGCACATTGAGGATCTAGAGATCAATCTGATCCCATACACTGGATAAAGAGAGCAGCTGCTAACAAACAAACATTGAAGCTGCTGGTGCCTCTGGAGTCCTACTGACAGCAGGAAGCCTTGCAGAACCCCTCCAGTCGGCTGAATGGAAGCAGAAAAATACTTAAAGATTATTAACAGTCCTGTTCACTGATGAGCGGATTGCAACTCTGGATGGTCCAGATGGATGGGTGGTGGATCATGGGAGGAGAGGAGCTGGTGGCCATCTTTACAGTCCCTGGAGGTGTAACGATGACCCCTGCAAAGTATGTGGAGCTCCTGACTGAGCACTTCCTTCCCTGGAGCAGAAGGAAGACCTACGCTTCCTGTAATAAAATCATCTTCATACCAGCTGATGCTGGAAAGACTACCTCTGCATCGATGGCTGCTTTGTGGATAAAAGGAGAGTCATGGTGTGGCCTCCATCCTATTGAGAAACTATGGAGCACCCTCAGACAAAAAGTTTCTCAGTTTTCATCCAGACAGAAGCTCTGGAGGCTATTCTTTCAAACACATTCAATCAGAAACTGTGTAAACTCACAAGTTTAATGACGGCAACAACTGCGAAGCTTCAAATCTAAAGCTAATTCAAACACAACAAAACTCTTCATTCTTCAGAACCGATGAGGTGTTTTGAAACTACAATAATGTGGAAAAATACTGTCATTTTTTTAAATAGATGATAACATACGAATTGTGCCGAATATTGTTTACATCAATTATTTATCAAATCATAATAATAGCATTTGCATAATAATTTAGATCACCGTGTAGTTCAAACAGAAAGAGAAAAAATATCAATATTTAAAAACATTCAAATGAATTTCACACAAAATAGGCCCAAAATTCAACCAAGCACACAAATGATAGCGGATCAAAAGAGAGTATAATGGACCGTCCTCATCAAATGTGGCTAAACAGAGTTAATAAATGCCAACCAGTGAATCAAAGATAAACACAAACGTGAATCAATAATTAAACGCCATGAGACCAGCTCTGGCCTCAGCTCATTACAGAAGAACAGAAGCAGCAGAGCAAACCTCCGCTAGGCGCAGCTTGTAAATAACACTGGGAGCCACGTCAGAAAGCCCCTAACACCCCGCTCTGCCCTGCCACAGGAAACAAGAGCCCATTACTGAACCGCGGGGGGCACAGACAGACAGATACACACCAGTGAGTGATGGCACGGCATCACGGACGCATGGGTGCACTTTACTGGGGGAAAAGAGCAGGCCCAAATAAACAATCCCATGTTTTCTGATTTATAACCTTCATTTTTAGAAACACATGATTCAGCAGAGACGATCTGGCTAACGCCTGGTGACATCAGACTGTCTGCTCCGTCAAACTAATTATTACAGACATTACGCCAGTCCTATGTCACCTCAATTTGTTGCCAGAAAAATAGATATGTCCTGTACATAACGTGTCGGGCAGTTCCTCCTGTCTTGCAAATTTGCTTTTGTTAAATCCAATAATGTATTTAAGTGTTGGTTTAGTTCCAGTGACAGCAAATCATTAAAAATCTGGTAATTACAATTTATCTTGATAAGTTTGGCAGCCGTGATCATTTCCACAGTGATCATATCTGCAGCTCTTATAATATGTTATAATAGATTGTAAATATGTTGAAAAAAATCTGAAAATAAAGTGAAATTCCACTTTATGCAAATGAGAAGCGACTATTGCAAGCAACAGCCAAAAGTAGAGACTTCACCAGTAAAGTTTGGACCAAGACGTTCTGTCTAGAACTTATTTTGTATGACTAGCATGTACACCGAACTGAATTCAGACCTCATCCAGACACAGCTCTTGTAGCAGCTCGTTGTTGACGCTGTGACGTCTCGATTTTTACGCTTGCAAACACATAGCCGCAATGCAAAAAAAAATTCATGCTGTTCCACGTTCAAAGTGGTGATTCCAAGGGTGGGCTGTTTATGTAAATGTATATTTTTGTTGAGGGAAAACAGCAATAAAATTCTATTGATCAAATTGGATTCAGTCATCTAAGCTAAAGTGTCATCGCCACGTTTAGTTTCTAAATAGGTAATTACCATTTTTAAAAGAAGGGGTAGAAGGAGCCAATGTCAAAAAAGAAGTGTTGAGCATATGTTCTACTCTGTACCTTCTCAGTTGCTGTCTGGGTGTAAAAGAGAACAGCAGCTGAATAAATGACAGCAGCTGAAGATAAAGTAGAATCAAAACTCTTCCACAAACTTTCAGAAAATCCACTGAGGGATGCACAATATAGATGTGAGAAAGGAAGGCATGTTCCCAGTGGAAGCGTTTCCATATTTACTCGAGCTTAGTTCAAATTCTGCCTTTTTAGTTAATAATAATAATACTAATAATAACAGACACTCAAGGACACTGTTCAGATTATACAACAAAATATAAAAAAAAAATTACATTTTTGGGCCATTTTTTCTTGAATTAGAACAGACAATCTATAAGTCCATTACAAATCTTGGGCAGTGATTGAGATTGAAGTAGTCGAGTGAGTGACCAAACTAGGGGTGGGCGATATCTCGATATTTAAAATATATCGAGATATTTTTTAAACTCGATATGAATTCTGGCATATCGTACATATCGATATAATGTCTATATTTAATTTTCGCCAATTTGCTTGTTTGCCTTCTCTGTGCTGCGCTCGTCCGCGCCTCCTTGCTTTTGTTCCCCCTCCCCTTGCCTGTCGTCTCATTCAACATGGCGGCGCCCGCAACCAGCCCGGAGGTTACAGAACTTGTTGCAAAAAAAGAACAGCTGGCTCCATTATATGGAAATACTTTGGTTTTAAGTCGTCAGACGAACAACAGACAGATGTCTACTGCCGTGAATGCCGTGAAAGTTGCTGCCAACCAAAGCTCAACAATCTCCACAATTCTATAACGCGGAGTGTAGAATATGAAAGACAGAGCGCAAGGTGGTGTAGCATCACAGAGTCCATGGCATTTCACATAGCGGTGGACATGGCACCCATATCCGTCGTTGAACAACGTGGCTTTAAACGTATGCTAAAAACACTTGATCCCAGTCAGATACAGTTTACCCAGTCGGCATTACTTTTCGAGACAGGAACTCCCGCGACTGTACACTACAGAGAGAGCGCGGCTTGCTCCTGAATTGGAAAAGGTTACTTACATTCTTACAACAGAGGTCCTGCAAAGATGAGTTGAGTTGAGTTGTTTTATTTTTGAATGAAAAGAAGGCAATGTGTATTATTTTACAGTTAAATTATTATTTATGTTATCAGGGATTTTGTTTATACCCTAAATGTTACAGGAGCACTTTGTCTCTTCGCACTGCCTGTTTTTTAGTTGTTTTATTTTTGAATGAAAAGGCAATATGTATACAAGGATTTCTGAAAGAAAATTTGCAGAAGCACCTCTGAGCTTCAATAAAAAACGACTTTGACATTTGTATTATTATTTTTTTTTTGCAGTAGGGTTTTTTTGGGGGGGGGGGTGGTTATAAATCCTGTAAAGATATCGAGATATATATCGTATATCGAGATATAGCAAAATATATCGAGATATATTTTTTGCTTCATATCGCCCAGCCCTAGACCAAACCACAATTTTGCATCTGAAATTAATGTATAATGTCTAGGCTACCGAGAATTCTATGCTAGTTCAATAAAAGAAATGTTTTAAATGTCTTTGAACCCTCTGTACTGCTGTCTCTTTACACATTTGAAATAGTTTTCTTACTTGCTTCGGAAGAAGTCTCCTTTTTTTAGAGTAATCCCTCATCCTCTTTCCCGTGGAGACTGCACATCACAGTTTCCTGTCTGATGGGGCGCAGACGTCTCTGGTTCATGTCACACTGGAGACACGGGTGAGCTTGAACTCAGACACCGATAACCCTCTGTGTAAGATCCTGTGAACGCTGACGAACACCACCAGACACCAAACTGATCCAGAGCGGAAGATGTGCCCTCCCGAGTCATCCGGATCAACCAAATAAAAGAAAAGCATTGTACTCAGTATTCAGACCTTTGCTGTGACACTCAGATATTTAACCCGGGTGCAGTTCATCCGTGAGATGGTTCTACACCTTTATTTGGACTTGATGAGGAAAGCCACACACCTGTCTATATATATATATATATATATATAATATAAGAACTTACAGTTCACAATGCATGAAAGGGGAACTAAGAACCATGAGGTCAAAGGAACTGCTGAAAAGCTCAGAGACAGAATTGTGGCAAGCCTCAGATCTGGCCAAGGTTACACACAAAAAAAAAACCTCCATAATCCTTAAATTGAAGATGCTTCAGACCCTTCCTTGGGCTTAAAAACTGAAAGGAACCTCTGTAAAAGAGGTAATAATTTGTGGCAGCAATATAACAAAAGTGAGCATTTTAAGGGGGACTGAATACTTTTGTACACTCTGTATCCCTCATTCAGGCCTTTGCTTGAGAAAAATCAATACAGACTTTCCTCGGTTTATCTCCAGCTGTGGTTTATTCACTTTTAAACACTTGTATCTTGCAAAAACAACTCCTCAGACAGCCTTTTTTCAGAAGAATGTAGCTGTGACAGACCACCTTTTGCCACAAGTCTTCTTAAATCCATGAACAAACGTGCAACACCGCACTCCTGGATTAAGATGGAATCTCGAAACCTTCTCATCATGTGAAAAACTCAAAACTGGACCAATAGGAGTTCACCAACTCACAAACAACGCCTTGAACCCTCTCATGAGTTCCTAAAGCTGGAGGATCCATCTTCAAACAAGACTTTTTTTCCCACTTGTTCCCCCTCAAAGTAGCACATTTTAACAGCACCACACACAGCGAGGTTCAGAAGAGTTTCAACATGCCAGCGTTTACACCCAGACAAATCCTCCTAAACCCAACCAAACAATCAGAGCGAGTGATAAAGCTCTCCAAACCCAGAGAGCTATGGGCTGGAATCTCCAGCAGATGCCGCAGGATCTAGACTTCAAAGCTCTACTGGTTCGACTCTGGCTGAGACGCGGCAGCTTGAGTTTCTACTCCGAGTCAAGGTTAGCAACCAGTCACTTGTGCTCGACGAGAGAAGGCTTGTCTGAGAAGCTCCTGACCCTTCACCTCTCTCAGCTATAAAAGCCTTCAGTGCACTCCAGGACTCTTCAGGGGTTAAAGAGATGCGCCTTTCACTCAGAAAGCAGGATGACTTTGAGTTGATATCAAAGATTCACCAACGAGCGGATCACAATAATTTATTAGTAATATATTCTGCCTATTATCTCCATTTATGGCAAAATAATTGGGTTATTTTTACACTAATTCCAAGATGTATTTTTAACAAAGCTTGGCAAGATGAAGATACAGCCATCCAGCTCATGCTGAGTTTATAAAAAACATACCGGTAATTAGCATAACTAGTGGTAAATTCCAAATTTCCAAAATGTGTTTAAACATGCAGCGGTGCAGCCCCAACTCTTGTCGAAGCTTGTCTCACCAACTACCTGTAAACAAACTAACCAATCTCGACAACTGAACATTTCCAAAACTGTTGTTTCCCAAGTTTCTACATCTATAAAGTTTTCACATGCACATAAATTAGGGGTGTAACGGTACGCTAAAATCGTATTCGGTTCGGTACAGTGTCTTGGAGAGTTCGGTTCGGTTCATTCGGTTCGGTACAAAACAATAAGAACTTACATATTCTTTATTTTGAAAAGCTGCCAATACACAGTAGAATTCTTGCATAAAATAAATAAAAGTGACACATTTGGGTGATATTTTAAATAAATTGCACTCTTTATTAAGAAAAACACATTTTTTTTAAATAAAAAATGAAATACTGCAACTAGTTAGGATAGATTACCTATTCACATTTTCTGAAGAGAGCATAGATCTGGTTATAATATCTCCAGCAGTAGAAAATGTTAGATGTGTTGTCTGCCCGATCTCCGTGGAACAATGTCGGCATACAACTTTAAATTTATCCACTCGTCTATCCCCGTTATGTATTTTAACAGAGAAGCGAAAGTTTTCTCAAACACGAGACCATAGTGAGGTGAGAGGGTCTTCAAGCTCTGGCTTTCTTTTCGCTTTTGCCATGTAATTTTCCTTCTCGCGCTCGT